>QLTV01020729.1:2602482-2676976 GCA_003457575.1 Thermophis baileyi
ACAGAAGGGTGATCTTCCGATCTCCTTCCCCTGGAGTGGGGAGGGAATGGAGATTTTGCAGTATCCTTCCCCTGGAGTGGGGAGGGAATGGAGATTTTGTAGTGTCCTTCCCCTGGAGTGGGGAGGGAATGGAGATTTTGCAGTATCCTTACCCTGGAGTGGGGAGGGAATGGGGATTTTGCAGTATCCTTCCCCCAGGAGTGGGGAGGGAATGGAGATTTTGCAGTATCCTTCCCTTCCAAGCCCACTAAGCCACGCCCACAGAACCGGTAGTAAAAAAAATTGGATTTTACCACTGGCCTGGATACATAACTGCTCCTGGATACCCTCAATTTAGGGATCTTAGAGGTACTCTGATGCTCTGGAACAAGACGTTTTTAAAGTAAGAACTACTCTGTACACATCTATGTACAACCATCTTCTAAATAAGCTGGCTAAGATACAGTGGTGTTGCAGAATCCAGAACAATGTGTCCTGGGGGAAGTCAACCTCCATGCTAAGATTATATTGGATCAGCTCAGGAATTCATGGCATCCATAACAACATGGAGAGAGCTAGTTTAGTATTTTAATTAAGGCATCAGGCTAGAAACTGGGAGAGTGTAAGGTCTAATCCTGCCTTAGGCACAAAGCCAGCTGGGTGGCCATAGGCCAGTCACTTTGTCTCTGCCCTAGGAAGGCGGCAATGGCAAACCACTTCTGAAAAACCTTGCCAAGACAACTGCAGGGACTTGTCCAGGTAGTTTCCAAGAATCGTACATGATTGAGTGGAAGTAAAAAAAAAAATGAGGTTGTACTGATTTGCCATCCATCTGCATACAAAGCAAATAATGGCTGTTGTCATGTTTTTTTATCATGATAAAAATAATCATAGTCGGATGAATGTATTTTGGGAATTGGGCTCATAACATTCAAACAGTCTTTCACTTCAAGAATGGAGAATCACTTGGGGAAGTCTGCCTGGAGTCTTATGGAATCTAATGAATTTTTTTGCATGGTTAAAGCTGGTGATCTTGTTGACACCTTAGCTATTAACTGGAAAGGTATGATGAGATGGCTGCTAAGACAATCACTCTTAAGAATCTTCTACAGCTTTGCATATTATGTACTGCACTCTAGTTCTCATCATTGTGGGTGATGATACAACTGGCTGAAGAATTAATGATGGAGAACTTATCACAAACATGAGTGAATGCACATTAGGAAACACGACTATGCCTACAGCTTAGCAGCATGGGGGGTGGGGAAAGATATTTGCAAATTACAATGCATTTTAGCTTAGGGGTTGCAAACTACTCTTCCCTACTTGAAGCACCCAAGCTTTTATCAGTCTGTTATGTGACAAATTTGTTCAACATTTCAGTTATAAAATTATTTGTCTATGAAGATCTAAAAGGCAGATTTCAAAGGAGTCTGAGCTAAGTGAAGGCACAGCCATCCATACTGATTCCTCCAAACCATAGCAGTGAGAAATACCCTATTTAAACCCTCTATTGGTTGTTTCTAGCCATTAAGTGGGTGGTTGCCTCCTGAGGATGAAATACAGATATGAAGAGTCCAGCCTTCAGACCATTTCCTGCTCATGTTTTGCCTACCTTTTATGGTAGAGGGTCTATGCTGAAACTTTTGTGGTGCTAATGGCCATTTAGCTTGAGGAAAGCTAAATGGCCATTAGCACCACAAAGATTTCAGCATAGACCTTCTACCATAAAGGGTAGGCAAAACATGAGCAGGAAATGGTCTGAAGGCTGGACTCTTCATATCTGTATGTCATCCAGGCCTAGCAAGCCTCAGGAGGCAACTACCCACTTAATGGCTAGAAACAACAAATAGAGTGTCTCTAAAGAGTGAGCCAAAAGAGTCTGGGGGGACAGTGTTATTGGAGGAGCATTCCTATCTGTTGGCATTGTCACTTTGGATAGTGAATACATTCATACAAATACAATGATCAAAGTACTCAAAGTAAGTGAGGCGTTGTCTGCCTATATTTTGTAGGATCCATTTGAGTTATTGTTCAGTTGGGGATGTAGACAGGTGCTTGCTGCAAAACCATCTGCCTTCTGATTGGATGGCCATCAATACTTCCTACACTCTAAAATACTCAGCAGACAAAGAATATGGAATTCTTTGCAGACCAATAAATGCTCTCAAATATATGGTAACAAATTCATGGACTCTGGAGGGAAGAGTAAAACTCAAAGATGTTTTACTCTCCTAAATTTTTGTTTCTCTTCTTGCCTTTACAAACACATGAGAGGGGGTGAGTTATAAACAGAAAGGGCATGCATTGCAACATGCTTGAGTACAAAAATAGAGCTGATTGCTGATGCTGTCAGGTAGTTGGTGCTATTCTTTGTGCCGATCTATTGGGGCTAAGTTGTGAGTTCCCTCTGCGATCCTCAGATCTGACAAAGAAGTCAGGATGGATAAGAATATCAAGAACAAAGAAAATAAGGGATATAAGAAATGTTATGCACATAGGACATATTTTCGCTCTGTGATGCTGAATCTGTCCCTGCTCTCCTTAAATAAGCAGGATGTTTCTATTTTTTTTTTAACCTGGATAATTTGAGAGATGTGTCTTTTTACAGTTTTGGGGTTGACTAGGATTGAGGAAGGAAAGCTGGGCTCACACATTGCATTAAGCTATGGTTTGATTAAACATGGCTTATTTAGTGAGCCACAACTGGCTCTATTCACCCCAGCAACTAAACATAAGCCAGGAACAGGGGTGAAATCCAGCAGATTCTGACAGGTTCTGGAGAACCGGTAGCAGAAATTTTGAGTAGTTCGGAGAACCGGCAAATACCACCTCTGGCTGGCCCCAGAGTGGGGTGGGAATGGAGATTTTGCAGTATCCTTCCCCTGCCATGCCCACCAAGCCACACCCACAGAATCGGTAGGGAAAAAATTTGAATTTCACCCCTGGCCAGGATGATAAATCAAAGTGACTGAATTTGCACAACACATTGAACTGAAACTAAACAAATTATACATTATGCTGTAGTGCAATATATGAATGCTGTTGCTTCTTGTTGCATTTTATTGTATAAACACAACATCCTGTGCTTCCCTCCAGAGAGCAGCAAAGAGCTAGCCAGGGCATTAAAAGCTAAGAAGGGGGCACAGCAAAAAAGAAGGAAGGGAATAGAGAGATAATTCTCCTTTAATTTAATGCTCATTGCACTGATTTTTCTTAATGGTCTTTGTCATTAATTGTCTTTGTCATATATTCTCTTACATTTTAAATTGATAAATCCCCATATTTGTCGAAAATTGTCTCTTTCTAAGCCAGAGTGCATCCTGCATATGTGTTAGAATATCTCCTAGTTTGTAGGATGTGAGCAACAGCATTTTGGCTTGCAAATGAGTGTAGTAGAGAACCTAGCTTGCATATAATTGTGTGGGGACAAAATTGTGCTTCATGTGCCAAAATTGACCTGTAGTGCCCTTCCTGAGTAGGAAATGATGCAAGTGGCACAGATAACCTTAAGACCAGTGACCTAGTTTACACTTTTTCTATTTCACCGAAAAGAATTATGTGAAAGCCTTCACTGACTAAAGCTATGATGGGCAGTAGAAGTCAATATCTATAGACCGTCTGGTGATGACCAGACATATGGAAGACTGAAAGTTGGGAAGTAAGAGGATAAATGGTATAGAGCATGAATTAATGAATAAAATGGAAGAAAGAAAAATGTCTGTGAAAGTAAGGGAAACGGGAAGGATGTAATAGATGCTGATAAAGTTATAATCTCCACTTGTTTCTGGGGATTATTCCATCCAGTGGAATTAAGCAGGGTGAGTGAACTCCAGATGGCCTTTTTAAAACAATGTCATCTTGCTTACTGATTTGAAGTACCTGCCCTCTGGAATGATATAACTCCCAAAATTTGTGCAGTTTTCACCCTTATAACATTTTGTAAATTACCTAAAACCTGGTTCTCTCTCAAGTCTTGGTTAAGATGATTGTGTAGCCCTTTCCAGTTAGATTTGTTCCATCTAATTTAAGATTAGGTGTTTGTTCTTCTGGTCAGTGGTGTCCTTTTTATATAAATTATTTTCTTTTTTATTTGTGAGCCACTTAGATTTGTTAAGGAGTTGTGAGGCCTCTAAAGTTAAGGAAATAATCTGATCTCGTGAAATAAAGTTGTGGAATATATGCAGGAAAATGAAGGGTTAAATTATGAACGAAAGGGCTAAAATTTAGGTCAGAAATAATTAGTGCTATCTTTGTTGTTATAAGGGAATATGATAGGATGCCTCCATAAGTTGGTTATTACAGTTATTGTAGTAATAACTGCATGTTATGAGTTAGTAAATTATCATAATAGCCAAAGCAGGAATGAATTGGGGAAAATTGTGAATATTGTAAATGAATGTGTTCCTGGGGGAAAATATTGTGCTATTAGTTAATTAGAATGGTGTCTGGTAGTTATCTGCATAGAAAAAGATACTAGTTTTGAATATGGTTATTTGCAACAAGCATGTCTAATAGGGAATATTGGGGGGAAAGAGATGGAAGAAAAGGAGAGGAATTAAAAAAACTAGAATGAAAGTCAAATGACTGCATTCTGTATGAAAAAAAAAATCAGAAGGTAGATTAATTTTCCTCCCAACATATGGAAAGGAAAAGAGCCATTAAAGAAAGAGGATAGGAAACTCTTGGAATAAAGTGAAAAGAAATATGTGGAGTTATACTAATGTAATGGGAACTGTGAAAGAGGATGCTTGAAGGAATGATGAAAAGAGGCTGTGGATGAGGAAGCAATGCGTATAAGAGAATGATAGTTGCAAAAATGATAAGAGAAAGCTACTGTGTAATATGTACATAAAGAGAGACGAATAGTTGCAGAATGTTAAAAGAGACCAAGGACTGGATAAAATTAAAAAGGCCTGAGAAAGTGCAAAGGTCTGACGAGAATGCAAGACATGAGTTTGATGGTGGGTATGAAGAGGGCCAAACAAGGAGTCCTTGGCAGGCCCAAAGGAATTAAAAATGTACGTTATGAATTTATTTAAGATGAAATTGAAGTGTAGATCTGCTAACAGAATTTGAAAATGGCATTTATAAGTTGAAGAGGGGAATCACAACCAATGTTGTACATGTTATTACTTGGGAGGAATGATGAAAAGGAAGTTCTAATGTTCTAAGAATACAGGAAAAAAAGGATATGATAGAAACAAACCATACACAAGAACATATGATACATTTACTATCTATTATCATGTGTTTTAACACTGAACAGAGACTGAACTAATGTATGGTGTCCTCTTGCTTGATTAATATATTTATGGATAAACACATAAGTAATGGTGGTAGTAACCATAATGATGTGTGGGATGGGGATGTGAAAGGATGAATTTTTTAATGCAGATGATAGCTTGCGGTTGTCGGAGAAGCAAAATAATGTACAGCAAATGTTAGATATACTGTAGAGTATGTGGAATGTGGAATTTTGGCACTGGAGAATTATGTGACAAAGATCAAGGGAATGGTGTTTGACAGAGAAGATGGAATGAACAATGGCAAATTATACATATAGCAAATGGTGAAAAATTAGAGCAGGTGACTGAAGAATATTCTTGGAAGAATATTTACTAAGATGAAAAAACAGATGGGGAATTTTGAGGTGTGCAGATGGAAAGCTGAGAGAAAGGTAGTAAATAGTATGTGGTCTATTGTGGAAAGGAAAAATGGTACATAAGTCCATGCCTCTGCTGCTTTTTTATATGGGGTGAAATCTGGCTACATCAGAAGGAATATAAAAACAAATTGAATGCAATGAGAATAGAGTACTTCAGAAGCATAATAAAGCAAAAAGATTCAAGAATAAGTGAGTGATGAACATGACCTGAACACAAAAGGACTTTCCTCATATAGCATGAATGAGAGGATTGAATTCAAAACAAATATAGGAAAGAAGGGTGAATGAGATGAGCGAAGGAGAAAACTAAAAAACTGATTGGATGGAATTGGGAAGATGCTGAAAAAAGAGAGGTAAGAAGTTTAAAAACAAAAAGTAATCCATGGGTCAGTTTATGGATAGGTACAATTAATAGTGTTGTGTAGACTAGATTTTGCTGTACTGTATTTCTTTTCCTTTTTTTTATCTCATGCCTTTAATTTCTCCGATCTTGCTATTTTTAAGCTACTTGTGTTTGCTATTTTGTCTCTCTCTCTCTCTCTCTCTTTGCTCCTTTTTAAAGTTCTGCATAAAGTTGCTTAACCCAAAAGAGAATAGAGGGATGGGTATATATATGATAGAAATAGGCAGTTTCCAAAGTGTGATTTCCAAGATGTGATTTCAAGACGCACCAATGAGGAACTTCAAACAGCTCTTTGTCTATTACCTGAGTGGGCATATTGATTATTACCACAATTCCTACCCACCCCCCACCCTTCTACCCTGTCAGATTCATGTGCCTTAAGAGCTTTGCAACAGATAATTTCTATCACAGCATCATCTATGCCGGGAATCACTATATAAAGACTATCAATCTGCAAAAGAAGTCTGAAAGCCACAGAAACCTTGACAGTTTTCAATATCAAGAACCTTGATCAGGACAGTGCTTGGGGTCTGGGCATCAACTTCTGGAGGACATCTCTTAAAAGGTTCAATATCTCCCCTGATTTCATGAGCATTTTTAATTTGAAAAGCTAATTGGGAAGCTAGAATGTTATCAAGCAAAGAACTAGCCACAAACAAAACCTTTATTCCAGGAATGCCCCCAGGCCTTTCAAGTTCTTCTGAGGTATTCTTAGCAAATGAAATTATAGAGGGCTGTAATCCAGGGTTTTCTTTACATGCTTTGTAACTGGCCATAACCAAATGAAAGCCATTTTGTGACTGTGCCCACAATATGGTCTCAAGATACTCTGTCTGGTAAGTAATTCAAAAAGATTGGGGTTTTCTGGCACAGGATAACCAACAAGTCCCTAGACTCCAGGCCTATTAATAGGATCTTAATACACAGCTTAGAAAAAAAAAACCTAGATAAGCACTGAAGTAGTAAAACCAGAGAAACACCAGAGATGTAGTCTACTTGTACACTTGGACTTGTAGTCCAAGTTAAACCAGGTCAGGTCCATAAAAATGCTTGAAGTCTTGATGGGCTACATAAGATGAAGCAACTGATGCACCCAAAGCAGCATCGGACAGGAAGTTGATGTGATAATAAGACAGAAATCCCACCAGCACATCCTAAACATCTGACATACAACTGTATATAGTTCATGTGCTTTGAGAAAGAGGAAGAATAATTTGTAAATGTAGAAAATGTCCTAAAGTCTCGTTCCAGTGCCAGCCAATCTTGTGTCTGAAGATGGCTACACAACATTTCATAGTTATTCCCCTAAACAATGAGAAGCTGGGACAGCTTTAACCTGGAATCAATGTTCTTTGGATATCTTGCTTGGGCAAATGGAAGGACCTTTCAGTTAGCATATAACCAAAATTGCATACAACAAAAAGGAGGAACTGAACTCAAACCTTTTCTTTGTCAACTCAACTTGCTCTAATTTTCCACTGCACTGTTCCACAGTTTAAGTGAAAAATATTTCACATGGACAAATTCTCACAAATACTATGCATGATAGAAACCAGCTGAACCACTACATCACCCAAACCACTTCCATTCATTGAAGTACGCAATGAAATAGGGTTCAAATAATATAAAAAATTTTGGATGGTACCATCCCTTTCAAAACTAACCAGCATTATGAATGAAAATTGGAGGGCACAAAATCACCCCATCCCATTCTCTATACCAAGAAAGGAGAGAGTTAACATTCATTACAGCAAAGATACTTCTTTCTTTTACAACAAATAACTTTCTTGTACAGTGCCATATTCCTAGAATGAGGAAATCCATGCAAAATACTGTATTTCCTCTAATGTTCTTACATGAAGCAAGACTCCGCACACACAAAATGGCTGGTGAAGTCATTCCCAATTCTGGGAAACTGAAGTGAGGTTATGGACCATAGATAATTCTATGAAACAGTTGTCAACTGAGGATAAACTGAATTAAGTAAATAACTTTTGCTTTAATTAATACCATTTTTGGATGGGCCATGCTCGTCTGTCATGGAGGTTATTAGCTACATTCAATTTATTCTGCCAATGTTAATACTTGTGTTGTTTTTACAGCCTTAATTATATCTTTTCATTAGAAACTACAGCTAGTCCTCGACTTACAACAGTCCATTTAATGACCATTTGAAGTTACAACAGCACTGAAAAAAATGACTTATGACCATTTTTCAGATTTATGACCATTGCAGCATCCCCAGGGTCACATGATCAAAATCCAGACACTTGGCATCTGACTCATATTTATGACTGTTGCAGCGTCCCAGGATCATGTGATCACCTTTTGCAACCTTCTGACAAGCAAAGTCAATGGGGAAGCCAGATTCACTTAACAACCATATTACTAACTTAGCAACTGCAGTGATTCACTTAACAACTGTGGCAAGAAAGGCCATAAAATGGGGCAAAACTCACTTAACAAATGTTTTGCTTAGCAATCAGAATTTTGAACTCAATTGTGGTCGTAAATCGAGGACTACCTGTGGAAGAATTTTGGATTTAGAGGTGCCAGAAGCCCCAAATACCTACTGAAATTATACCCAGAATCAATGGTCCCTCTAACAATCCCCCTGTTTTGCTTTGTCCTCACTTGTTTTCAACTTGTGGCCATATTTTTTTTTTAAATCAGGACAGCACCATCTGGCAGCTTTGCCTGGGATAGAAATATCCTTCCCTCCCTTTTTGTGAGAGCAGGTGCAACCTTTCCCTGATCCTGTAAAAGCTCTCCCATCCCTAAATCTCATTCCTCTGAAGCAATGGCACAGCTGGTGCAGGAACAGGGTCCTCTCCCAAGGGAAGAAGATGTAATTTTTATAAAAGCAACAATGAAGAGGATAGAAGGAAGTGGTGGGGATAACTCCAGAGAAGGTCACATGGTGAAAAGTGTAAAAAAATCAGCTGCGGTCTCTCTTCACACATGCACACGCCATCCTAGATCCCTGACTGAGCATGGGGACAACATGCACAACATCACGGAACAGAGGAACCACAGAGAATTTCCTGTGTCTGCTGGATATTGTTATGCCTCAGAACAAAATGTTCAGTACCAGCTGGATAAAAATCCACAATCGTTGCCAGTTTAAATGCATGTTTAAAAACAGGTACTCAATATGGCATATTATGGGTTGCTAAATATGTATAAGTAATAGTATGTATAAGAAATATTTTCTGGCATTGAACATGCTGCCAACTCAATATGGCTCCGATTCCACAGCATAGTCAAGTTAATAAAATACATTTTAGCCCTAAAAATATGACTACTCTGTGATATTTTGATGTGTAAAATAAATTCTTTGCTTACAACTCTGCATGCAAAGAGATAACTTTATTTGCCCAGTGCTCTGATATAACAACCGCAGGGCAGAACCAAAGGTATTTGTCACAGATATTAACCACGCAGAAGAAAACATTTAATGCTGGAGAACCGCAATTCCATGCATTGCTAGGCCTGGTAAGATCAAAACCTAAACCCAAAGGAAATGCAATCCACTCTTATGTATCATTAACATGTAGGCTAGACAATCTCCTGATTAGCTGAGGGGGATGGAGGAAAATACATCACCAAAGGAAAACACAAATTAGCAGGAGTAGAATGTCTAAAGCTACTGCATTATCATTTACATTATAACATAGGGGGCCCGACCCATGCACAATCTGATCCTGTTTAAGAGGACAGGTAATTGATTCTTATATCAAAGTACTGAAGTAGAATTCATAGGTGTGAATTCTGAGGAGTTGGAAACTACTAAGAAACCATAGGATAAACAGGAAGAAATATCTCCAAAATTCACTGCATTAGGCAATATCTTCACTGGATTCAAACAAAATATCACAAAACAGTGAGAGGTTGTGGAATTCTTGTTAATGATTTGCTGACCTAATCAGTCCTAATATAGATTTTATCCAGCTGTGAATTTTCAAGATTTCCCCCCCCCCATGGATCAGTATGACTCTCATTGTATTCTATGGGAGCATCATGGTCATAAAAAAATCAAAGTATGATTTCAAAACCATGGATATTGTTGGGTATAAACTTGCACCAATAGTTTGACCTAGCTCACAGAGTCTTTTGAAGATAAAATGGGAAAGGATATGAGATGTTTGGAGAAAAGGCGAATATAAATGCAGGAAACAAATCAACAATCTCACAAGTTAAAGTGCAACATATGACTAACTACATATGAAAATCAAGTATATAATCAACAATATACAAAGAAAAATATCCGATGAAAAGAGAAATACATATTTTGCCACAATTCCCATCATTAAGCACGGTAAAGCTGAGTTAACATTCTTAGGATCAGAATACAATCTAATTAGAAGCAAAACCAGTGGTGGGTTCCTACCGGTTCGGACCGGCTCTATAGAACTGTTAGTAACGTGGCGGCCTGGGTCGCTAGAACCGGCAGCGACCCAGGCCTGCCATGCCCCCGAGCCGGTTCTCTCGGTGGCGCCATAGGCACCGCCATCTTGTTTTTTGCGCAGCTTTTTTTTGTACTGCGCATGCGTGCGCACCCGCAACCCGCTTCTGCGTTGCATCCCTGAGCGAACTGGCAGTAAGAAAATCCGGAACCCACCCCTGAGCAAAACCTAGTATTACATCTCTCTGGGAAGGGCTGGAAAGATTTCTGCCTGGAACCAGAGGGAATACTGAACTAAAGGAACCAGAGGTCTGTGACTCAGTGAAAGGCACTTCCTATATTCTTATACTAATCCTTTTTATCAAAAACGATAAGGAGAACCAAGCAGAAATCTGATAACTGTGTTGCCCAATCAGTGCAAGCCTAAGGAATGGAATAAACAATGGACCCGGAGCAAACATTCTGGGGTTATGCCCTTCCAAATATGGAATTCATGAGTAACACAGAAGTCACCCACAGAAAATTGTTTCCACTTGTATTTTGAAAATTGGTACCTGACTCATGTGGTCTCCTCAACTGGAAAGCCTAAACACCTGGGCAACTGGCTTGGCCTCTGTATACTGTATATCCTATGCTTCCTGAATCCTTCAGTAGAAATTGGAAACAGCCAGAGGGGAGGAAAAATATAGGTTCTGATCCTGTGATCAGAAAATTGCATTTGGACTGCAAAGCCCACAAATGCCTCGGAAGTGCCCTAGACTAATCCCCGTTCCTTTCTTTCCCTTCCCCCACTTCTCTGACATCATCTAAGGGGGTTGCAACAGGAAAGCAGGAAATAGATGCTCACAAGGCCCTTTGATGTGCTGATGGGTTTGTGTCAGTGACCAGGCATCTCCAGCCAGCTGCCAGTTCCAGGCAGACAGGATGGCTCCCTTCCAGCCAAGGAAGAGTGTCCTAGATACCAATCGCCTATTTATCATTCAGAACGCATAGTAAGAATAATTCTAGAAAGAGAAGAACCATGGAAGAAGCTTCTGGTTCTAACAGACTTAGCTCTGGGTCCCACTGTAAACCCACCTTTTAATTCCTTCCAAGACTGCCAGTTACTCAATTGCTTCAATATGCTCAATATCATATCTAAGTTGAAATACAAGTTTTCTAGCCTCAGTAGTCCTATGGCAGGGCTGTCAAACTCCCGGCCCATGGGCCAGATGCGTCACGCGCTGGCCACGCCCACGCCTGGTTTAATGAAGGGGGGAAAAGGTCCCAATACATCACGTGATGCTGCCGTGACGATGTGAGTTTGACACCCCTGTCCTATGGTATCTAAGAGCTCCCTCTGTGTGCAAAACATACCTTTCCAGTACAGGTAGTCCTTGACTTACAACCAGAGGTGGGTTTCAGCAGGTTCTGACCAGTTCTGGAGAACCGGTAGCAGAAATTTTGAGTAGTTCGGAGAACCAGTAAATACCACCTCTGACTGGCCCCGCCCCCATCTATTCTCTGCATCCTGAGTCCCAGCTGATCGGGAGGGAATGGGGATTTTGCAGTAACCTTTCCCTGGAGTGGGGTGGGAATGGAGATTTTGCAGTATCCTTCCCCTGCCATGCCCACCAAGCCACGCCCACAGAACCAGTAGTAAAAAAAAATTGAAACCCAGCACTGCTTACAACCATTTGTTTAGTGACCATTTGAAGTTACCATGGCACCAAAAAAAATGACATATAACCATTTTTCACACCTATAAGCATTACAGCATCCCCATGGTCACATGATCAAAATTCGGACACTTGGCAACTGGCTCATATTTATGATGGTTGCAGTGTCCCTGGGTCATGTGATTACCTTTTGTGACCTTCTGACAAGCAAGGTCAATGGGGAAGTCAGATTCACTTAACATTCGTGTGATTAACTTAACAACTGCAGTGGTTCACTTCACAAATGTGGCAAGAAAGTTTCTAAAATGGGGCAAAACTCACTTAACAACTGTTTTGCTTAGCTACAGAAATGTTGGGCTCAGTTGTCATACATCGAGGATCACCTGTATCTCTGTGGAATAGTTTCTGATTAACTCATGCGATTGCAAAAATCTCATAAACTTGGAAGAAAGGAAGTTTTTACTCATGAAATTCTTGCTCCCTTTCCATTCTTCCATTATTTCTCTGTGTCAGACTTTAAACCATGAGCCACATGGGGCATATTGTCTGTGAAGCATTACTCAGACTAATCATTCAATAACTATGACAATAACCTTAGCAACAATAGTAATGTTTTCTGTGTTGATTTCACAATGAAAGAATGATTAACAATTACCAGTTATTAATGTTGTTTGTAAATTCCTGAATGCTTCTTTGGTACCATATATTTATTGGTGTATATGAATTAAAGGATCCTATCCTGGTCTAAAGGGTGGTTTAAAAAATGGATTAAACTGAAGAGTTTAACTGTTTCAGGTCAACTTGTCATGCCCCTGGCTGGAAGCCATTGCTTGGCTATTGCAGCCAAAATGACATCTTCACTGCTGCCTCATTTCTGTGGCTTTGTGGCTGCCTTTCATGAAGGAAATGGGAATTGCCTCATCAACAATATCCAAAACCTCCAATTGTACTGAAAGCCACGTCTCTCTTCCAATGGTATTTTAGTGCCCATGTCAGATTGTCTTTGGGTTACCTCTCACGTGTCCTGGCTGAGGGCTTGATTGGAAGAGAGAGAGAGAGAGAAGGAAATTCTATTTCTTTTTCTGATCTGTAGCATATTCTGTTATAACTAGCCCAATGTTTCTCAACCTGGCTGAAGAATTCTGGGAGTTGAAGTCCACCCACTTAAAGTTGTCAAGGTTGAAAAACCCTGAACTAACCCGTCTGCAATCACAATGTGTCTAGGTTTTGAGCAGAAGCAAAAGAAGTTGGCTCAAAGGAAGGGAGAAAAGAAGATGCAAGACATTTTTAAATCTAATATCCAAGAAACTGTATGTAGCTCAGGGTTGAAATGTGGAGTCCTTGATGATCTCTGAGTTTGTTTGCTTGCAGAGGGTTTATTATCTGACTAGGTCAGAGGTCCTCAAACTTGGCAACTTTAAGACTTGTGGACTTCAACTCCCAGAATTCTCCAGCCAGTGCTGGCTGGAGAATTCTGGGAGTTGAAGTCCACAAGTCTTAAAGTTGCCAAGTTTGAGGACCCCTGGACTAGGTGGTATCATCAGTGCACTAATGATGATACCTAGATGATATCACCAATGAAGCATCTGCAAGCAAGCAAGCAAATTCAGAGAGTACCAAGGTTCCTCCAGTATCTCAGCAATGCCATTTCTCTGCTTTGGTGGGGGGGGGGGAACCTCTCCAGAGCTGCAGGGCCTCCCAGAATTATTCCTGACTTGTGCAACTGCACCGTGGTGTTTTTTGTTTTTTTTTAAGGAGAACCAAATCCCAAGGCAGCATCTCTACTGTCGGTCTCAGGGTATGAGTACCACTCTGTACTTCAAAGCCTGTATTTTGTTTCTTTTTTATGGCACGTAGCTGGAGAACTGTTGGGACATATTGCTTCCAGAATTAGCATGCCCTTGAACCTTCCCAAAATCAAAACAAACCTAGTTTGAGCATGGCTAAATAGTCCTCTTTCAATGAAAGAGTTGATATCCGTTTATTAACTGAGTCTAGAATGGCCTTGTCTTTAGGAAGGGTAGCTTTTCTTCAACAGCCTGCTTGTTTTATGTTCAATTTAAGGAAGGGGCAAACATGCAAAAAACTTGAAATTAACTATGAATATGAAGCAAATGAAGCAAATGCACTTAACTAAATCACAACCTTCCATGGTATTAGTTATTATTTAAATAAATATACAAGAAATTATTTTAAAATTTGTACCTACACCTATTAGAGCCCCTTAGAGAGGGCTGTAAAGCAGTGTGAAGCGGTATATAAGTCTAAGTGCTATTGCTATTAACTAAATATTTTCCGTAGGGGTTTTTCTTCTGTTTTTTTTTTCATCCCCCCTCTCTCCACTGGCAATATAAACACAGTTATTGAGCACAACATTAAATATACAGGCTCTTGTGCACTCCTAGGGAAAGACATTCCATTGGATCACACAGCTTGCTCAACAGAATATGGTTTCTTAAGTCTAAAGTTGGGTTTTTAAACAAAGAGTTTTCAGATCTTCCCACTGCTATTAACCTTAAGAACTAGCTTTATTCTGCAGTTGTTTTAATGCTTTGGGGATTTTTGCTTGCTTTATTTTTTATTGACATACATTATGATTTATACAGCATATTATGTTACCCTGATTTGGAAGTATACCAAATAATAAATATTGGATCATTGTTCTATTTTGCAGAGCATTTAAATATCCCTGTCCTCTTATGTAATGTCTTGCCTTAATAATCTCTCGGTAATATATTCTGGCTTCTTGATAATATATGTTTGTCTTCTACATGCACTTTAGATGTTCCAGCTGATGTTATCTTCCCCCAATCTCTTGGGGACCATAAACCTCTTTCAAACAGCACAAATAGTCAAGACTTTTTGACAGCTGCTCTTCAGTTCTTCCTTTGTGAAAGAGTTAGTGCTACTTTGAGCTATCCTGCAAGTTCGTTAGTTCTTTCATTTATTTTTGGATGCTTATACTGTAACCCATTTCAATCAAAGCAGAGATTTCTATTGGTCATGAGACAAGTTAATTCGGGGGCACTCATATATGATCATTTTGTCTATAATCTTTGAGGTTACCCTAGGACACTTCAAGGAACTACTGTACTCACTGGCTATAAACATTTCATCAGCTTTAGCAATATGTAATTATAAAAACATTAGAACCTTTGCGTTTTATAATACAGTCTTTTAGAAGAGCCTGGCTAACGTTTGTACAACATGAAGGTAAGGAAGGGGGGGAGAAGTTATGAGTGAAGGAGTGATGGTTTTAATCCGCAAAGAGGAAAAAGTATCAAATGTCTGAGTTGATTTCCATGATATACTGTGTACCTTTCATGGTAATTTTTTGGCTAAAGTAGAGATAGCTGCTAACTTTCTCCAATTCACAATTTTCAGTTTTATTTCACTTCCCACATAGACTTGCAAGTAAATACAAGTAGTTCACGACTTACAACCATTTGTTCAGAACAGTTCAAAGTTACAAGAGTATTGAAAAAAGTGACCTATGACCTATGACTTACAGTCCTCACAATGTCACGGCATCCCCAGTCGTGAGATAAAGTTCATTTACTTATGTCAATTGCAGCTTCCTGGGATCATGTGATTGCCATTTGCAACCTTCCCACCCAGCTTCCAACAAGCAAAGTCAATGGAGGAAGCTAGATTTGCTTAACGACCATATGATTAACTTAGCAACTGCAGTGATTCACTCAACAACCGTGGCAAAAAAGGATGGAAAAATGGGCACGACTCACTTAACAACCACCTTGCTTAGCAACAGAAGTTCTGGTCCCAATTGTGGTCATATGTTGAGGACTATTTGTACCACTAAAATAAAGGGTACGTACTTATAGTAAGCATGGACCATTCTGTGCATAAAAACATCATATGGAGGTGGATTGAAATTGGATGAGTAAGCATCAAGAAAGTCAGCTTGGTTATGTGACAAGAGTGCTGGGCTAGAAACTGAAACACCATGAGTTCAAGTTCTCCCTTAGACAATATGAAAGCTGGTCAGACGATTTTGGGCCTGTAGCTCTTAGCCTAACCTACCTCACAGGGTTGTAACTGTAGGAAGGTAGGAAGAAGGAACATTAGCTACGTAAGCTGCTTTAGCTGACCAAAAATAAAGGTAATGTAGACATTTAATGAATAAATAAAATCATATTGTCAGTCTTTTCCTCTATCACATTTCTAGTTGTTATCTTGTGGCTGAACAGTTTTTCCGGCACCTGTACAGATGTTACAAATATTTGACAAATAGTCCTTCACTTGTTACAGCTCAAAGTGGGGTTGAGTCCTTTTATACTTCTGCACATGGTATTATCGTTACAATTTGCACTTTTGATCAATTGTCATCCTTAGAACTATTAATGTTACTTGTGTTATGTTCTCAAAGTCAATTATTTCATGCAGGGTAGTCTTTCATTTGCTAAAACAAAAATTAAATTATGTGGCACATATTTATTGTGAGATTGGCATACTTTTTCACAGACTAAAACCCAATCTGTGAGTTACCTAATGAACTCCACTTAAGATATAAATGCACCACACAAAGATTCCAGGATATTCAGTCTGTAATTTTATATAGTTACCAGGAGTAAGCTCCATTACAATACTAATCAATTAGATGACAATTTTAGAGAAATGCCACTTATTCACTTGCCTATTGGAAGAAAATTGCACTTATCATTGCAATGGCATAACTTGATTCTTGCTGGCATAATGCAACTTTTATTTGTAAGTAATGGACACTAACTCTCATAATCTATAGCTTCAATCGATGGACCTATACATTGGATGATGAAATTTGTGGTCCCATTCTTCTGCTAGATGCCAGACTATTAAAAAAAGCCAGAATAGTTTCCTCATTACTGGAATTTGAGAACAGTAGGGTACCTAAATATATTTTAAATACTGTAATGATTAAAGCTGCTCTCCAGATTTTGAAACCTTTTCATTTTAATAGCAGTAATTTTAACTTAATTGCAGTTGGAAGAAGCTAACTGAGGTTATTCCATTGTTGCTGGAGAGAAAAAGGAAACACTTGACAATGCTTTCTGTGGCCACTCCAAGTACTTTTTTGCTTTTAATGCTTTCTCTCTCTTATGAAAACTTAAGCATAATACATTATTTAAAACTCTTTTTAAAGTATTAATTTTTAAATTGGGAAAGAGCAGCATTATATAGGCACGTATCAAACATCTATACACATGATGTGTTTCCACTTCCTCTAATTAATCACTGGTTCTATTGTATCTTCTTCGGGATCCTTTCTGTATAAATGAGAGTTAATAACATTGTCTGTTCCTGGGGCTTTCACTACTTCCCCAAGGCGTCTAGCGACAATAAATCTCTGTAAATTTATAGTTGGTGTATCTTTTTTTATTAAAGCTGATGTGAAATACGCCAACCCTAAGACAGCATACAATGAACAGCAGACACAACAGCTGCAGGTGGGTATTCAAACCAAAACCCAATTAGTTTCCTCGCCTTCAGTCGCGTCTGTATTTTAACTAAAACAACATATTTTTTTTTAAACAAAATCATTGGAAGAGAAGCGATTGTGTATTTAAATAATCAATACAACACGCAGCCGCAGAGGAGCGCCTTTAGTGAAAGCTTCTCGAAGAGATTGCGTATTTTAAAAATAATAATAATAATAATAATAATAATTAGTATGCTTCTATTTGCACCCGCCAAACATCGAGGGATCAAAAAGTTCAAAAGTTGCAAGGTCTCAGCCTTCTGATCTCAACGTCCTGGAACGTATACAGCGCAGGGCCTGGAAACAGCGCTTCTGAGCATGTACAGAGTGCTTTAGGATTAGAAAGGCTGTTTTTTGTTTTTGTTTTCCCGTCCGGCTCTAAATTCTCTATGAGCCCGGAGCTGGGTCTTCAGTGACCTCCGAGCGCTCCCTCAGCCACGCCTCGAGGTGGAAGAAGGCAAAGGCGACGAAGGGACCGCAGGCCGGAGTTCTCGCTATGGAAAGACGCCACCCAAGGCTCTCCCGCGCTCCAATCAGACGCGGCTGAGGCGGAGTCGGAACTGGGACCGGCCACTCGCTTCGCCCCGCTTGCGGGATGTTGGAGCTGCTTCGGAGCGCGCCCGGTCGGCGCTAGAAGGTTTTTATCGTTCGTGCTCCAGACCGGCTGAAGCCCTGCCAAGCGGACGCCCATGCGCTAGAATCGCGCTTTGCCTTTTGGCTCGGCGGGAAAGCCTCTCCTCCACCCGGCAAGCGGCTCCGAAGCAGATGGACCCTCAGCTGCAGGAGGTAAGAGCGCGCCAGGGGGGGGGGTCTTGACTGCTATCTCGCCATCTCCGAGCCGTTCGTCCCTCGGCGCTGAGATTTTCCTCTTCATCGCCCCCCTTTTTTTTTTCGGGAAAGGGGGGCGGGCGGGCGGGCAGGAAAAGGCCTGGGTTCACCTCACCCGGGCAGAGGTGGCTTGCTAGCCAAGGAGATGGGCCGTTCCCCTGCCGGACTTTGATGCCCTCCCACCCCGACAGCCTGCTGGACTCAATTGCAGCTAAAGGGCTGAGCAAGGTTGCCAAGGATGTCGAGGTTGGAGTAGCTTCTTCCATTTAAGACGGAGGTCTACCAGCTGACATTGCCAGCGGGCATCCGACTTTGTCTATCGGAGATGCAGAAGATGCGCCTTGCTTTCACTTCCCTTCTTTGCCAACGTGTCCCGGTTCCTTTGCACCCTAGGCAGAAGGAGACATCAAGTCTGCCTTTGGGAAGAGAAGGGTTGAATCTGCCCAGAGCCCCATTGCAGAACTGCCCTTAAAGAGGGAAGAACAACACTGTAGTCCAGTGTTTAATTCCATTAAATTCAGGAGCGGAGAGTATAGCTGGGTTGTGCTGTCAACCCTTAAAGGAGAGACTAAAGGGACCTTCCCTTCCCGAAGCAATCTAAATAGCTTGGATTACAATTGCCAAACATCCCTGATAGCATGACCAATTGAGGCTGATAGATTAGGGGTTGGGAAAGGCTCCTGCAAAAGCTGAATGCTTGGATTACAAATGGTGTCTGGTTTTATATATATATGCCAGGACTATAGCAGAAAACTGCTGGCTCTGGTTGAAGAGAGTAATGAAATTCTATGCTGGCAGGTTTAGGCCCTAAAGAGTTGACTAGTATAATGTGTGAATCCTATGTGTGAATCATTTTAGCTGAGGAAATAATAGCTTCAGCCTAGGGCTTAACTCTAGGAGGGAGTGAAGGGCATTTTATTACCATGGATAACCAACCATCAGTATACAATTTGCTTCAGGCTAGAGTCTTTCTCCCTTCTGCCTGCTTTTAACAGGGAACATTAAAAGACGCTTGCTCCTGTGGAGGAAAGCTATGACAAATCTAGACAGCATACTAAAAAGCAGAGACATCACCCTGCCAACAAAAGTGCGTATAGTCAAGGCTATGGTTTTCCCAGTTGCAATGTATGGCTGTGAAATTTGGACCATAAGAAAGGCTGAGCGCCAAAGAATTGAAATCTTTGAATTATGGTGCTGGAGAAGAGTCCTGCGAGTCCCTTGGACTGCAAGGCGATCAAACTGGTCAGTCCTAGAGGAGATCAACCCTGACTGCTCTTTAGAAGGCCAGATCCTGAAGATGAAACTCAAATACTTTGGCCACCAAATGAGAAGGAAGGACTCACTGGAGAAGAGCCTAATGCTGGGAAAGATTGAGGGCAAAAGAAGAAGGGGACGACAGAGAATGAGGTGGATGGATGGAGTCACTGAAGCAGTAGGCGTGAACTTAAATGGACTCCAGAGGATGGTAGAGAACAGGAAGGCCTGGAGGAACGTTGTCCATGGGGTCGCGATGGGTCGGACATGACTTCGCAACTAACAACAACAACAACAACAACAACAATGCCTCTCTTGTTATGACAAAGATGGCTTTGAGCCTTGAGTTGCTTGTTACTTCCTGGAGACTTCACGATTCTTTCCTGCATCTGTACATATTGGGTGATTTTACTGTACAGATTTTTGCCTTTTGCTAGGTATATAAAAGCTGCATCTACTTCTCTGTATGGAGGAGGCAAAAAAGAACCAGCAAGAGTAATTCCTTGATTCAAAGTGACTGTTGCACACTCATCTTTCCTTCTTCCACAATTAGTGACTTTCAACTTGTATGCCAGAGAAATTTCCATCATTATAGCAGCAGAGACTTTGGGCAGTGGCAGATATGTATAGATGTAGGCATGCATGTCTATATTCTGAGAAATAGTGCACAGTGGAACCATGAGAGAAAAAACTATGATAGATGCAAAACAAATAAAGTACATGCGAGTCTATTTGTCTTGCCTATTAAATTCCTGAGGAAGAAAAAGATGACAATAGTTTCCCATTCTAAGTGTACTCCCTGAAATGCTTCATATGGGTTTTGACAGTAGTAATACTACCAGTTTTATTTATTATGCACTTACAGGTAAGTTCAGTACAGATGGAATTAATTTCCCAATACACAAGCTTAGAATTGGAGTCTTCTTTTAATTTCCAGGTTGTGATGATTTCTATATGAAACTGTCTTTTAAGAAATCCAGAAGTGGGGAAAGGTGGCGCTATTATTCTAGAACAGTATTTCTCGACATTACCCATTTTAAAGATGTGTGGACTTCAAATCCCAGAATTCCCCAGCCAGCATGTGGAAGGCCATACATCTTTAAATGGCCAATGTTGAAAACCGTTGTTCTACAGCATCCTTGCTCTTTCACCTTATTAGGGAACAGTGGTGGGTTGCTACCGGTTTGCACCGATTTGGGCGAACCGGTAGCGGCGGCGGGAGGCTCCGCCCACCCGCCCGGATGTCATCAAAAACGCTCTGTGCATGCGCAGAAGTGTTGTGCACGCCCGTGTGCTCCCGAACCGGTAGCAAACGTAAGAGAAACCCACTACTGTTAGGGAAGCCATGCTATGAATTGTTTTATGCTTTTTAGTCTTATTTCTGTGACTTCTGAACTGGCCAGGCACCCTTGAGTACAGGCTAAAGTTGCCTTCTACAGTGTAATGACTTTAGTTCTGATGGAAATACTGTTGTAACCTCAGAGTTGGGGGAACAAGGGTTACCAGGATTGGGAAAAGCTAGACGCTTCTACTGCTGTGCAGCTGCTTAATTGGCTTCATGCTCTATGTATCCTGATGCCCATTTAACTTTTGTGATCTGCCTGAAGCCATTTTCTCCAAAGCTTTGACTTGGTTGATTAATTCAATCTACATACCCCAAAGCTGCAACCAAGCGCTTAACTTATACAACAAGGCCTATCTGTAGGACTTCTTTGTGTCTCTTGATCCTAGCCCAGAATCTGTCCACAGTGAGCCAAGAGTTGGTAGTAACCTTGTTGTGATTATGAGGCAGGATCCTGCACTCTTTGTTTATTAGTGTTCCCCTTCCATGGAACAATAGTAGGTCCCTGGGCAATATAATAATGTATAAATGTAGTTCTGTCTTCTTCTGCGGAAAGGAAAGGGCCAGCTGCTTTATCCAAGCCAGATGACTTTCTAGGGGAAGGGCTGATGGGTTTGGAGGCTCTTCAGTCTTTGGTTCCCCTTGATTAGTCCTGAGGGGTTCCCATCTTGGTTCCTTTCTAAGCCATTAAGCTAAGTGTATGAGCATTAGTGGAACAGGAGCAGATAATGAGTTTAAGAGGTTACTTCTTGGTTTACTTTATCCAAACATCTGCTTGATTTTATGGAGTCTACCTCCCTATCCTCACCCAACAAACTGTCTGTTGTTGCCTCTCCCAGATTCTCTTTCTGCAAAATGTAATTAGGAGCTGCTATATTCTTTAACTGATTAACGTAATCTGTGCAGGTCATCTGGTGTCTGGCTGTAATTGTAGGAAGTCTTGATTTGCACGAGAGTATCTTCACCCTGGTTTCTTTTTCAATAGCTACTGTACCATAGCCACTCTGGAAAAAAGGTTGGAAATATGAATTGGTAATAGCAGGAGCATCCCAGCCTCACAACTGGCTTCTGCTATTTTATCTCCATGATAAGTTTATTTTAACCTTGATAGTTTATGAATATATACTTTTCCTTCTTTCTTTGCCTATGTGGAACAGAGCCTAGTTATTTTATACAGTCAGTGACCGAACCGGAACTTTCTTGTAACCTACACACTTGAGTTTTCTGACAGCTTCTTTCTTTGGATTAACTCCTGATTGAAAAGTGTGGGGCCTAATAGATGGAATATCTGAAAGGGACCAGCAGTTTAGGTCAAATTGGCAAGAGTATCTGCTGCAGATCTTTTAGCCTGATGCATTTTGTCATGCCAAAGAACAGTAGATTTCATTTCTCTACTCTGATCTTCCCTGCTCTCTGCCTCAGCTGGTCCCTGGAGTGCCAGAGTGTTGTATGCGAGGCTATACTGTGTATCATTTTCCCATGTCTTTCATCTCATAATAAAGCATGATGATGGCCACCAATTTATACCTTTTAAAAAGGGAGGGGCAAATGCGTTGAATCCAGGATATTAATGTATGAAGTACATGATTGCTTGTTGAGTGTAGAAAGGCATCCTGGGCATTATGATTTTGCATTGTTAAACCTTTATTATTTTATATTTCTTAACTTAGTTTTGCTGTTACTGTACAACATATTCTAGGACTAAATCTTAGCACAAATCAAGACAGGTAACCAATAACTTAAGTTTGTACGTTTTAAATAAATTGCATTTTTATTGAATAAAAAGCCCAAATTGCCAACAGAAATACCTATCAAAAAACTCCATATAACAAAAATAATAATGGAAAATTTAAACAGAAGAAAAACTAAGTCTAATAAGAAGCAAAGTATAAGAGAGAGAGAAAAATAACTGTCTAAAACCAATTGTGTTTTTTAAAATTGATATGGCCAACCATTAACAAATGTTCTTTAATTTGCAGAGTTTACTGCAGTGCTGAAGGGCAAGGAATGAAAGGGGAAATCTTCTGAGGGATGGAGGTTCCAAACTCTTTCGTGTTCAATGGCTGAAAAGAGCCCGTTCCATGTCTTCCCTTTCAGCTAATCCTCAGCTTTCATAGAACAGATAGATTCAAAAAGGGAAGGTTGGGGCTAATGATAATACAAATTCCAATGAGAATATTTATAGGATGGTAAGATAAGCAGGTTGTAATGAATGGGCAGAATAGACTCAGTGGTGGTTGCTTTTTGATTAAAATTGGACTGGGATTGATAAGACCAGATTTAAGTCCCCATCTGACCATAGAACTCAGTGGGTGACTTTGGGCCAGTTACGATCTATTGGGTACAGCAGGTAGCAGCATCTATCCAACTATGGTTTAACATCAAAAAGCAAAGCAAGGTTGAATCTGGTTAATATTTGGAGGAGAGGCTGAAGGCTAGACAAGAAAGTCAAAAAAGCATCCAGGAATGGTAAGCTACTTTCATATTGTTAAAAAAAAAATTACTCTGAATGGAGTTTGACTTGAAATAATCTTCACATTTTACATTTATTTTCTAGCAACCCAAGGTTTCTCACAGAGTCATTGATATGAAAATATCATTAGAGGAGAATAACCCCCAGCCCATGTGGGTATCCTTAAACTCTCAGAATCAAGTTGGGAAAGGAATGTGATAACTAAAACAAATATAATGGACTAATCAGAGAAACAGTTTGGTGTAATGGCTAAGATATCAGGCTAGAAATCGGGAGACCATGAGTTCAAGTCCAGCCTTAGGAACAAAGCCAAGTGGATGACCTTGGGCCACTCATCCCTCTGGACATGGAGCTATTCTAGTTGCTCCCCTGTTAATTGGCTTTCCTCTTATTCCTTGGCATTGTGGTGGTGACGGTGGTAGTTTTTCTTATTGCGGACTGCATCCTTGGCTTCAAGTAGCAGATCATTGCTGTGTTTAAAAACATTGCTTAAAAACAAGCTCATTCATTTGAAAGAGCATCCCGATGGGGAGTAATGGCACCGTGCCCATTGTGCCAGCTTCTTGACTACCTCAGCATATGCTGCAGGCAGGCTGCCCTGCTCTCGAGGGACTCTTGCCAGCGGTCTTGGGCAATTCCAGGTTGAAATTGAGAGCAAATTTTAGAGAGCTCTTTTGTTTTACTTGCTTTTTTTTTTAAGCTCTCTTAAGAAGCTACAGTGTCTGCAGGGACCAAGGGATGAAACTGAGCTTTGGCTTCTTGCTAGACGTAGCCAAATCCTACTCAACCGGAGAGGAGTGTGGGGAGGAAGGGAGTTTTAATTCTAGGGAAGGCAAACATTTGCTTATATTAACAACAATAACTTCTGTAGAGAGAGAGAGAGAGAATGAGTGAAAGAGGCAAGAGGGAATAGCAAATAGGAAGTCCAAGGGAACTGGCCCAATGATTGTTCTTTGCCTGCCTGTCTGTAGGCAAGAAATGAGTGAAACAGACTCTCAGTCTTTTTATGTCCGTGGGTTTTGGGGATGAACAGGGATATTTGAGTCAGGTTCTGAGAAATGTCTTTCTCTAGACTAGTCTTTCTCTAGACCCGAACTGAGCAGCAGACTCCTAGTTTCCTTTCCAGTGGGTAACCCTGTGGCTGATGATTGCCCTGGCAAGCATAATCTTTTCCATGGCTTCTTAAGCTTCAAGCAAACCTCCCTGCATACGGATTGCGCATCGTGGCTCGCCGATGCTAATATTTCTGCTTTTTCTGTGATGTGCTGCATTGCCTGATAGCTTTGAGGAAACCGAGCAAGTGAGGACCAGTGCTTTGATAATAGTACATATGTATGTATATATGTCTCTAGGTGTGGCCCTACCAGGAGCAGAGTCTCAGTCAAACCAAATGGAAGACTGCTGTCATCTTTTGGAACCAGGTTTTGAGTATGAATAGGTTTACTGTGCTTGGATTTGTCTGCTCTCCCAGTGGTTTGAGCCTTGCTGGGCTGATTGCCTCTGTGTGCAGTCTGAAGAATGAATGGCGGCCTATTTTCAGAGATGTGGTTTTCGGTGGGAAGACAATGGAGTCTCAGGCATTCTTATGTTGACTCATTTAGTTCATAATGCTGCCACTCTAGGGTGACCTGTAAAGCTCCACGTAAAGAACTGGAAGATGAGGTTTAGAAATGGTCCATAATCGGTCAGGTAAATTATTGCCTTGCCAGATACGGAAGTGGTTATGGTCTATATGAAAGTCTATTGTTACCATAGCCTCTGGATTCTATAAGGAAGATTTGAGTGACCTAGCTGGTGAATCCAAATGATAATAAATAGGTTGTTTTTTTCCTAACAATTGACTCAGATAAGACATTGGTCTGCACCCATTGTGTTTGCAGTTGTACACCACTGTTTCACAATGAGACCTGGTTCTCTCATCCCATTTAACTTCATTGCATTGTTTAAGATAATCTTCATTAAGAGAAAAGAGAGTGACTGGTCCAGGTTCTCCAGGTAACTTTCCAAATGAGGGCTATGTGGATAAATTAGGAAGAATTTCAGCTACCTGCAAGACACCAATGGAGAGAAGCATTCACTAAAAATGAAGGCATAAGAGAAATTTCTGATGGAAAAATTTGTAATCAGTATCTCAACAGACTGCCAAAATATTAAATTTCTAGCCCTCTCTCTTCCCCAGCCCCCATTTTTGAGCCATACCCTATTTTGGGTGGTGGGGTTGGGGGTTTTCTTATAGATGCCTGGAGTCTGAAACCTTTACTGATAACTCTGAAGAATCAAATATTTACCATTGAACTTGATCAACCTAGGCACTTCTAGTCTTAATCCAATAGTAACTATCAGCTCCAAATGTTTATGGTTTTTTTTGCCTTTAATGACATTTAAAAGCTTACATATTTATTCCAAAAAGATACTGGAGTTAGTAGGGTATAAAAATCCAGTCTATTAAGATTCATTTATTAATCTTCTTTAAACAGCCTAGCTTACAGTGATGTGATCCAATCACACCCTGGGAGAAACAACTTGAATTTGAAATACACTTCAGGGATAAAAATTGCTCATGTAACTGCAGATGCTTCTAAGTGTTGATGTCCTTTATTACAGTTTTTGGATGCAGTCATATACAGAAAGGTATTGTTCATCTGCAATGTTATGTGTCTCATGTCACCAATTATAGAAAGATAATCAGACATCGCCTCATGTACCAATTGCCTTCATCTGAGTCAGTTAATGTGTTCAATGGTGAGCTTAAAGCTGATAAAGTAAATCAACCATTACAAATTCCTAGAAACCATCCTTTTTCTTTTCTTTTTTACGTGTGTGTACCATGAGCAATTATAAACACGCTTAACTATTTGGAAATAGGTGATTTCTAACAAATAAAAAAGAATCACTTCAAAAATACTATGTAAAAGTCTGGGAAATCATCTATTTGAAGTATGATGATGATGTTCGTCCATCGTGACCTTGACATCTAACAGGTTGTGGGCTGTCCATGATGTGTCCGTAGGTGGCTGGTAAGGTCTATATGGGCATGAAATGTTCTGCCACATGTTGGGCAGACATGTGTGGGCACCATTGTTGCAGCATTTGCAGCTCTGGCTTTGCGGAGTGCTCGCTTCTCTTGTGCTATGGTTGTTCTTCTGTCCTCAGATGCCTGGTAACCTTGGTGGATCAGCGTGCGCCATGTGAAGTATATAAGTGAAGGGTATTACATGCACTGTTTTCTGGGTACAGCTCTAAAAACAAATGTGGCATAGTTTAGACTTGCCCTTGGCAGAGCGCCCTGGTGCTGCTAGTATCATAGGATAAAAGCCAAAGCATTCCATTTTAACACAGACTTAGAAATTCTGGTGTATCACAGTTTAGATATTTAGTTTGTTTTAGAAAGTAATTAATTAATAACTGGAAATTATAGGTAGTCCTTATGTAGTGATCAAAATTGGGATTGGGAACTTGGTTATTAAGCAAAGCTGTAGCTACTTAGCATGCCTAGCCACATTTTTGGAAGTGGTTTGATGTTGTCTCCTTCATAGGGCTAATAAATACTGGCCCAAAGTCACCCAGCTGGCTTTGTGCCTAAGGCAGGATTAGAATTCTAGTTTCCCTGCTCCTAGTCCAGAAACTTAGCCACTTAGCCACAAAACCAAACCGGCACCCTTTGCCCCAGGTCCTTATTAAAATTAGTGGTCAACCTCAAATCTAATCCCATCTTTCTAGTTCCATCCCCACCCCAATATTAGCTTTTTCTATCTTTCTTTCCTTATTACATTTATATCCTGCCTTTTATTCAGAAGGTACATAGTGCTTCCTCCTATTTTTATCTGTCCCACCAGAACAACTCTGTGAGGGAAGTTGGACTGAGAGGGAAAGTCACTCAGTGAGTTTCTCTGGTTTAGTATGGGCTAGATTTTAAGTTCCCTAGCCCAGGGGTGTCAAACTCGATTTCATTGAGGGCCGCATCAGGGTTGTGTTTGACCTCAGGGGAGCAGGGGTGGGTGTGGCCAGCTTGACGTCACTCATTTGGGGGTGCCTATGGTGGCCCAAGCGCTCTGCCAGCAAAAACGGGCTCTCGAGCTCTGTTTTTGGCTGCGATGGTCTCCTGCAACCGTCTGCCAGTGAAAACGGAGCTCTCCCGAGCTCCATTTTCACTGGCAGAGGCACCGCAGGCCAGTCCCTCGCTGTTTCCAGGGTGGCCCCGTGGGCCAAATCTAAACACCCCACAGATCTGGCCCGCGGGCCTTGAGTTTGACACCTCTGCCTTAGCCCAACATCTTATCCCCACATAATCATTTTTATTTTATATTTTATAAGAATCACCGTTTGAATTTGATCAGGGTTGAATTACAGTCATGTCCTGTTCTAGTGTTTTTGACAGTCCCTGAGATTGAAAGATGAATTAACTTTTTTTATTTTTATTTTCAGGTGAGAGACCAAATCAGGAACCTATTAGGTTGGCTTGATTTTTAGCCATTTGCTGAAACAAATCACAATTCTCAGTTGAGGGATGGAATAACAGAAAGGATAGTGTGGTGTTAAAATAGCCAGCACAAATTTGTCAACAGACATTTATACCAACCAAACATTTTCCCTCCAGTTTTGATAACATGTCTGTTTTGATCTATGCTGCGGGATGAAAAAAGGGATGCTCAAAAAGTGCCTAATCTTCAATAGGCCATATTGGCAAATCTCCATACTATGAGCTCACATAGTAGCTCAAAAACATGTTACTCCCTATGGCAATTTCTCTGAACCTACGTTTCCTTGCCAAATTGCACCCTGCTAATATGTATTAATGAATGGTTTGGTATAAAAATAACAGCTAAACAGTACAATAACATAAATTTTATTTTATTGGGTGTAAAGCATCTGAGATTGTCTTTGTGTTTTGATGAAAAGTTGACTACAGATGACCCTTGCCCAAGATGATTTTTATATGAGACAATAGACAGATAACTCTCAAGTTACGAATGCCACTTAGAATCAAAGTTTTAACACTAGCTTCTGATTGCAGTAAGTGAAGGAATGTCTAAACAAATTACTATCACAGTATTAAAGAGAAATTATACTGAGTAGGATTAAGAAACATCAATGATTTTTTTTCCCCCTGATCAGTCTTAAACTGGCATGCTTTCATGGAATTAACCAATAACTTTAAGATATATATATTTGCAATTTAATGGCTAGCTTGTTGGGCTTGCCCTTTTAATATAATTAAAAGGTATATATGGGAAACTCCAGGAGACAGTGGAGGACGGGTGGGGCCTATGGTCCATGGATTACAAAGAGTCAGACACAATTTAGTGACTGAACAATAACAAATACACGGGAAAATACTCAAAATGTTCCCAGAAAATAGTTTGTTCCATTTAGATTTATTGAGAATTGGAAGGTATATTGGGTGTATTCAAATCTAGGGTTGGGATCAGAGGTGGGTTCCTGCCGGTTTGGACCGGCTCTATAGGGGAATTTTCCCCCACTTGCCGAACCGGCAGTGATGGCCGGCTGGACACACCCCTGAACCGGGTCACTAGGCGGCGCCATAGGTTTTTTGCTTCTGCGCATGCGCAGGTTTTAGGCACTGCACATGTGCATGCGTGCGCCCACACGGTGCGTGAGGAAGCGAACCGGCAGCGAGGTAAGTCAGAACCCACCCCTGGTTGGGATATTGGTGCCCTCCAGATGTTTCAGACTACAGATTCCACAATTCCTTGTTATTAGCCGGACTGAAAGGTATATGCAACATCTGGAGGATACTAGGTTGCCTTCACCTGATCTGTTCAAACTACTTTATCATTGCATAAACTGTACTTCATAATTCCGATACAGTTTTCTTGACACATAATGGCTAACATCTGTTTGCTCCTCCACTGAAGGAGAGTCCACCAGGTCTTGAAGCAATATGATTTATGATCAAATATGCATCAACATTAGGATTTTTTTCCTGATCTACTTTCCTGTTATTTCTACCTATTGTTTCTAAACTTGCCATTTGGAGTAATAGAGATACATTCTGCTTCATCTTCTAACAACATACTGTATGTAAATTTTCTTATGAAAATATGATGTCAAGAAATGAATGCACTACTCCAAAAATGGCCTGACAAATCAGAATAGAGTTTTATTTCCAATGACTGGACATAATAGTTATTTTGATTCCATCCAACACTATGCCAGCTTGTTTTTGCTAAGTTTGTGATCCATTAAAATACTCAGATCCCTTCTGTATGTCCTAATTTCCAGTGATATTACCCCTATTCTATCTTGTGTATCATTTTTTTAAAATTTGTTTTTAATACTAGTTTACATTCCAGAGCACTGGTTTGGGCATGATGTTCAAAGTTGTTTTATTTTGAAACTTGATTTTACTTAGGAAGCCTGCATTTTTTGTGTCACCTGATGATTTAATAAGTAGTTATATGCTCTTTATAGCCTTACTAAGTTATATTTTAAAACCACTGAATAGTACAGGACGCAAGACAGAGTCCTTCAGCATCCACTTGAGTCTTTCTGTCCGGTCATGATAGAGCATTTGTTGAAAATGACTACTTTACCAGATGCTGATTTATCTAACAATAGCAGGCACCGATCCTTTATTAGAATCAAGATATAATATGCCAAGATATTCCCATGTTTCACAACATTGGACCCCAACCTTTTGGGCACCAGGGACCAGTTCCGTGGAGAGAGGTTTTTCCGTGGACCGGAAGAGGCGTGGTTTTGTGTGCTGCCTGCATCCTGCAGATGGGGCTTTGCTTTTTTGCGTGGACTGGATTCTGGCATGCCATGGTACGATGCCAGTCCATGGACTGGGGGTTGGGGACCCTTGTTCTACAAGTTCCCCTAGAATAAAAGAAATAAAATAGTGTGGCAATATTTACTTAATCATTTAATAATCTATTTGAGAATCTTGCCTAATACTTTTTGGAGTACTTAAGAATTGAGCATTCTGGTAGTTCCCCAATCCTGATGCCATATTTACTTTAATGCCACTGCTACATTCATAGCTTATGAATATTTAGAGCAATTAAACATTCATATTTACAGCTGTATGTTTTTTTGCTTTCTACGTGAGTCAGGATTCTACATTATCAAGGTTACATAGAAAGTAAGGAGGCTTCAGGTCAGCTGAGAACCTGTAAGTGTCTGCAGCAACAGTAATTTGATTGACTTTGGCAAGGAATGGAAGATATTCAGAGTTGAATGTTTTGGATAACAATGTCTTAATGGGACTGCTGATACCAACTGAAGACAGGAATAAAATTCAAAATGACATTGATAATAACAGGATGGAATGAAAATTTCTTCCTTTAGGAGACAGAAATTAAATGCTCAGGTAGGTATAGGGCAGTGATGGCAAACCTTTTTTTCCTCGGGTGGCGAAAGCACGCGCGCATGTGCTGTCGCGTGCGCGTGCGTGCCCACACACATAATTCAATGCCCCCCACGCACCCCACCCCCTGCGCGTGTGACCCCTCCATGCGCATGCTGACTCCCGGTAGGCCCATTTTTCGCCCTCCCGAGGCTCCAGAGGCTTCCCTGGAGCCTGGGGAGGGCAAAACCGGCCACCCCCACCCCGGAGGCCCTCCGGAGGCCGAAAACACCCTCCCAGAGCCTCCGTGCAAGCCAAAAATCAGCTGGCCAGCGCACACATGCATGCTGGAGCTGAGTTAGGGCAACGGCTCACTTGCCGGCAGATATGGCTCCGCGTGCCACTTGTGGCACACATGCCATAGGTTCGCCATCACGGGTATAGGGCAAAGCATAGCTAGCTTGCAATAGTACTTGTGAAAAAGAATTTGGAGTAGTAGTAAATTAAATTTGAACATGAGCCAGCAAGCTGCATCAACAAAGGTATAGTTTGTTATAGAAAATTATAGAAAAGAATTGTTATTTTTTATATATTTCTTTGTTTATTCTGCCTTGACTAACAAGTCCGGTTCTGGGCACCACACCTAAAAAGGATTTAGACGAGCTTGCGGAAGGAGGAGAGGAGAGGAGAGGAGAGATGACCAAGGGATTAGAAACAAGGGATTTGATAGAATGCTGCCAAAATCTAAAAGAAAGTCACACAGAAGAAGGCCATGACCTGTTTTCTATCACCCTAGAGTGCAGGATATCAAATTAATTACAGGACTCATTTCAGGAAGACAGATTCCAATTGAATTTCAGTAAAATAAAAAATCCTGAAAGTTCAGCAGTAGACCAATTACCCAGAGATGTAATGGGCTTCATTGGTTAAGATTCCTTAATTTGTCTTCTTATGCTACGCAGATGGTTGGGTTCGATAGCTTAAAATGATCCCCGTGATTCTCTAAAATTGTACTTAAATGCTGGTAGAAACCAGGGCTTGGGAAAAATAATGTAGCAATTTTAATGCAACATTAATGTAGCATTTTTTTCTACATTCCTGAAGTACAATAACTATTTCTATTCTAATCCAAATACAAGTATGACCAATGTTTTAAGACAAGGAATCAACAATCTGAAATGGGCAGAAGTAATCCTCAAAGGATCTGATTGAAACCCAATTAGCACTTCTTTCCTTGTCTAAATCCAGTATCCAGTGATAAGTAAATATATACATATATATATATACATATATACACACACACACACACACACACACACACACACACACACACATATACACACACACACACACACATACATATATATACACATCTATATAATCAATTAGTCAATATCTCTCTCTCATCTATCTACCATCTCTATATATATATATATATTTGTTTTTTGAGGTTTTCGCGGGTATTTGTATGTAGGTCTGTGGTTATTCGGGTTTTCTCCCGCGTGAAGTTGGAGATGTCATTGCAACGTTTCGACGAAGTCTTGCTCCTAGAAGCAGGAGGCTGAAGACACAAGCCTGATAATCAGCCTGAAGATGACGAATGAGACTTCGTTGAAACGTTGCAATGACATCTCCAACTTCATGTTACTAATTTACAGTAACAGCGGCAATGAATCACTTGACAACTGTGGCAAGAAAGGTCATAAAATGGGGCAAAATTTAGCTGTCTTGCTTAGCAATGGAAATTGTTTGGAATTGGCTTGACCCCAGGACACAGCAACCGTCACAAATATGAGTCAGTTGCCAAGCATCTGAATTTTGATCACATGATTGTGGGGATGCTGCAGTGGTTGTAAGTGTGAAAAACGGTCATAAGTCCCTTTTTTCGGTGCTGTTGTAACTTTGAATAGTCACTAAATGAGCTGTTGTAAAAGTGCTACCTGTACTTTGATCTCTTCTGTGCCCATCCCTTTTCGTAAGGCCCTCCCTGCAAATTGCCACTCCCTGGGTGTTTAAAAGGCAGCTTGGTTTGAGGATGCTGTGAGATAATGGGGATAAATGGCAGGATATCTGGCAGAAGGTAGCATGGGTGTGCAGTACTGTAAATGGTGTGGTAATGTCAGCAGGAACATCTCAAGCGTAGTACTGGCAGAAGAGGTACACACTGGCTTGAGCAGCTCAAGCATGGTGGTGCTGATTGTAAGAGCTGGGCAGAGAAAATCAGTGGTGTAACTGGAATGTCAGAATTGGTGAGGGAAGGATTGTTGTGGAGAACATTAGAGGCTAACCCAGGACACCCTAGCTGGCAACACAGGGGTATCAGCAGACACTGAAGACTAAGCTCATTGCAGCTGGTTGTGTATTGCAGAGGCATTGGTGTAGCTTAGGAGCCAGCGGTAGCAGGTTGCAGAAAACACACTAAAAATATAATAAAGACCATGACTCACAGCTATTTAAGGAGACCTTGGGAAGAGATCGTCTGTTGGAAGAAGGCCTGTGGTGCTAATGCCTGGCATCCCCAGGCTTCACCAATGCACAACATATTGGCAGGGTATTTGGAGACCCAGCCAGAAACACTAGTAAAGTAAAGCTCATGGCACTGACTGTAATCGAAAGAGATGGAAAGGATGCGGCACCAGATCTGAAGAAGCAATCCAGAAAAAAAGAAAGCTGCCGAGACCTCCAATATTTCTACCCCATAGCAGCCCCAAGAACAAGTGCCCAAGAAATGAAAGGGTTGCAATAGAATACCAGCTGTGTACACAAGTGCCCTCGGGCTAGATTCTGAAGGCAGGATGAAATGGAATAATATAAGTAATATTAGAAAAGACTGAGCTACTGTAAGATAGAATACAGTACAAGATCAAAACTAAGATACATTCTAGGACAGGAAAGAGAATTATAAGGAGAAGGTACAGTTTTCTAGGCACAGGTATGGGTTGAATATACTTAGCCGAACAAAGGAGTTTGGAACCTCACAGTTGTATTAACATGTTTATTCGGATGAAATGATTGCAATAAAAAGCCCCGGTTACAGGAATTGTCTGATCTTTTACCATTCATCAAATCAAACCTAGAAGAGGAGCGTGAGACTTCCTTGTTTTACCCTCAGTGTTGAACCATTTGCTAAACATTCCATTTGTCCTCCCGCATACTTTACTTCTATCGTATTCTGTCCTTAACACAGCCAACAGCGGACCTTCATGTTTATAGCAAGCAATAGCACTTCACAGTGCTTTACAGCCCTCTCTAAGCGGTTTACAGTGCCAGCATGTTGCCCCCAGCAATCTGGGTCCTCATTTTACGGACCTGGGAAGGATGGAAGGCTGAGTCAACTTTGAGCCAGGGGGAATCAAATCCCGGGCACTCAGCAGAATTAGCTTGCAATACTGCATTCTAAGCACTGCGCCATCATAGCTCAGTTATGCTTGTGAAACATTCCATTCATTTTAACGTATACTTTATCTAAACCAGTAAACATGCCACAAACATTCTTTCTTTCGTTTATATATTTTTCAGTGAGTGAAAATCTGGTCTTGCACATGCCCTGCCCAACAAAAAAAGACACATTGCATTTTCCAAATTTGCTCATTATCTCTTATGCTCTACCTTTCCAAGTAATTTCAACAAATTAATCCCACTGTACTAATTGTATTCACCACTGCTATGTTTCCCTTTGTGAAGGGAAGCAATAACAATTTCCAGTTGTCAGGCACAGATATAGCCTTCACGTGTACCTCATTCATCCATTTATTTTACTGTTCTTACAGTAAAGCAAAAGACACTCGTGGTTTACAGCATTTCCATTAAAACAATAAAAGCAACACATCACCATCAGTAAATGAAACCCAAACTCCCCACTGTCCATTAATAGCAGCTTTATATGAGTTAAAAGCCTTACGAAAGAGCTCAACATTTGTCACCTTCCTATGACAAAGGATAGGGCACCATATGAATTACCAGGAATAAGGAATTCCATTCTTCAACATATCTCTAACATCCGCCTGTAAATCTCTGAAAAACTCATTCTTGCATTCTTTCCTTATCAGTTTCATCCCAAACAACTTAGTCATTTTTACCTTTTAATCCCATTTATTCTGCTGGAGGCTTGTTCCGCACGGATTTCTAAACACTTTTTTATTCCCATCAGCATTGTTCAGGATTTACTTTGCCTTTTGCAGTATTAACCATGCCTTATTCTCTTTGATGGCATTATTTGAAGTCTCCTTTTCTCTCTATAAACATACCTCATCTTCATTCTTTTGCAGCAACCATTCTCTTATGTGCATTTTTCCTTACCCATAGCTTTTTACATTCATACACATCAATTTTTCGTATTATCTTTACCAGAATGACACACACTTCTGTGGAACTACTTACTTTCTATTCTCTTCCAAGCAGCCTTCACATCCTCTTCACTAATTTGTTATGTCTACTTTCCCTCCACGGCTTGAGAGATTAATCTGTTTTCCCATACTTTTTTGTATGGAGTTAGAATACAATCTTCCTGTAGCCTCTCTACTTTTTAAATTTTTCCTTTTCCATGTCCATCTCCCCCTACCCCTGGAGCCGCTACCAGACTTGGATAGTCTCTTCCTGCAGCCATTCTTTCACTCTAGTTTTTTAAATTATTTATTTAGAAAATTTATGGTCGCCTGACTCACTTTCAGTGATTCTGGGCAGCTGATAAGAATAAAACCGCAATACAAAAAGCAATAATCCCCCACACTCTGGTGACAACTATCAGATGGGCTCCATATCACTCTGGGGTCCTCAGGCCCATTGGCAGAACCAAGGCCTTGCAAAGGAGTGTCAGAGTGGAAGCCAATCTTATCTCTGAGCGATGATGTTCCACAAGGAGGGAAGACTTGCATTACAGAGAAGGTCCTTCTCCTTGGTCCCACTAGATGGACTTCCTTAGAGAGGAGACTTTTCTTCTTTGTCCATCATTTCCCAAGATCCACACTTAATGCTATAAAAATAGGTTTTTCTCACATTTAGAACCTCCCAACATTTTCGCATTCAACATTTTGCAATTGTTCCAGAAAAAATCAGAATCAAGGAGTGGCAAAAAAAATGTATTCACAATCGTTGCCAGGCATGGTTTTAAAATCTTATAGTGAATAACTGTCTACAAAGTCTGGTATTTTGGTAAAAGAGGCCTTTGATTAAAATAGAAATAGAAATGGAAATGGAAATAGAAATATATATAAATATATATTTATATTTATATTTATATTTATATTTATATTTATATATATATATATACACACACACACACACACACACATACACACACACACACATACACACATATATATACCGTATTTTTCGGAGTATAAGACGCACTTTTTTCCCCCTAAAAGAGGGTGGAAATGTTGGTGCGTCTTATACGCCAAATACAGCCATTTTTGGCCTCCCAATGCCCCGCCCCCGCATCCCATTTTTTGCGAAAAATGGGCCGGGTTTTTTTGCAAAAATGGGGGGCGCAGAGGGTTTGGGAAGCCTGCAGCACATATATATACCGTATTTTTCGGAGTATAAGACGCACTTTTTTCCCCCTAAAAGAGGGTGGAAATGTTGGTGCGTCTTATACGCCAAATACAGCCATTTTTGGCCTCCCGAAGCCTCGCCCCGCGCAAAAACGGGGTGTGAAGAGGGTTTGGGAGGTCTGCAGAGTGCTCCTGGAGGCTGGGGGAGGGCAAAAACTTTTTTTTTCTTACTTACCTCTTCGAATCTTGGTGCTTCTTATACACCGGTGCGTCTTATAGTCCGAAAAATACGGTGTGTGTGTGTGTGTATGTGTATATGTATATATGTACATATACATGTGTGCATATATATGTATATATGTACATATACCAGAGGTGGGATTCAGCAGGTTCTGACCAGTTCTGGAGAACCGGTAGCGGAAATTTTGAGTAAATACCACCTCTGACTGGCCCCGCCCCCATCTATTCTCTGCCTCCCGAATCCCAGCTGAATTGGAGGAAATGGGGATTTTGCAGTAACCTTCCCCCAGGAGTGGGGAGGGAATGGAGATTTTACAGTATCCTTCCCCTGCCACGCTCACCAAGCCACAGCCACCAAGCCACGCCCACAGAACTGATACTAAAAAATTTGAATCCCACCACAGCATATCCCTGCTATCACTATCCCTGCTATTCAATCTTCAATTTCGCACACTCCTTTTACTAGTTGGTAGCCTTGCAAGTGATATAAAATTTCTTCAAATATCAATTGCCTATGTTTTTCAAATCTTAAGGAAAACTGCAGTGATTAACATGATGGCACACAGCTGACGTTCCCTGATGTTTTCTACAAATAAAGGTGTTAAGGTAATCCTCAACTTACAACCCTAATTGAGCCCAAAAATTCCACTGCTAAGTTACTGTAGTAACATGGTTGTTAAGTGAATCTGGTTTCTCCATTGACTTTGCTTGTCAGAAGGTTGCAAAAGGTGATCACATGACCCCAGGACTCTGCAACCATCATAAATATGAGTCAATTGGCAAGCGCAGGAATTTTGATCACATGAGCATGACGTGAAAAATGGTCATAAATCACTTTTTTCAGTGCTGTTATAACTTCGAATGGTCACTAAACGAATGGTTGTAAGTCGAGGACTACCTGTAACTAATAGATCATATATGTATATATAAATTGTACTCAAGTAGGCTTAACATGTGTTAGACAACCTTAGAAAAGCAAATAGTTGAACTTTTCTTTCTGTAGAAAAACTTGAACTGTTATTCTGCTTTTTTTACCTCATCAACACTCACTGTATCTAGATTAGTTATGTGGACAGTGTAAATTGAGGTAAATTAAACGATAAGGATTTCTGAACCATCTCTAGTACAGTCTGTACCTAGAGCTCAGCTCTAGTATTTGGGTCTTTGAAATAATCTTTGAAAACAGATTATGGTTAAGGGGAAAACTATTTGTTATCTAATTTAAGTTTAGTGAGTTAATTGCCATTATGTCAGGCCTGACTCCTGATAATTGTGTTGACAAATATATCAACAAGAGTTGTCCTCAATGGCAATCAGTAATCCTTTCAAGGACTTTCTGGTGAGTACCTTGATTGTGTCAATATTCCTTATTCATTCTCTTCCTTTTTCTATTCCTTCTGCTTTTGCATGGTTAATAAAAATATTGCCCATAATGATTGTATAACATGTCCAAACTGTATGCGTTTCTAATTATTAATAATCCAGATTTTATTTCATCCATGACTGATTGATTCGTTCTTATTACAGTCCATGGTACTTTTAGTAAATGTATTTTGGATGATATCAAAACTACAGTATTTTAAAGACAGTGAATATTTTTAGCTTGATTTGCATATATAAGTTGATTTGCAGGAGTGCCAGAAAACTGATATTTACTTTCAGATGACAAAGTAGTATGACCTGAATATGTTAGTGTTTCGACTTTCAGCTGCCAACTCTTCTGGTCTTGCCATTCACTGTGCAGTTTACATGGGTATGTAGATGCACTTGACTCATTCCATTTCCTATTCTGAATGACTGTTTCTCCAAATTCAGCTCTTACAATTGCTTCCTCATTATAACGACTCCTCAGAAGAGTAATTAGATATTTTTGGCATACTATTAGCTTTGATATATTCCACATTCTGCCATGGTCTCTACAATCAAGGATCTGGCTATAAGGACAAGCAAACCACCTCCTCTAATTATCTTGCTCTGCTCATTATCCATCATATGTTAACTATCTCATCTTGCCATCTCTGTCTTTTCTGAAATCTGTCTTCTCATTTCCGTGAGTGTCTCTATTCTTTGTAAGATGTTAAATAAAATTTTGTTTCCTTGAGGAGATGGTGGAATGGTTTGATACTTGCACATTCTCTAGTACGTATTTTTCTTTCATGATATAGCTGTACACCAATCTTTTCTGTTCACATATTTTTGTTTCAGGTTTGGTAGTTAGATTCATATTCTACCTTTCCTTCAGTTGAAGATGGTGTATATAATACTCCTCCCATTTCCCCCACAGCAATAACTGTGAGGTATATTGGGTGAAAACGAGTGACTGGTCCAAAATCACATTGGTAGTTCTAGTCTAACATCTTTTTTATATATATAATCAGTTTTTATTAGTTTATAATATAGTATACAAAGAAAATATAAAAGTAAATAGTAGGAAAAATAGGGAAGGGAAAACGGAAGGGAAAAGTGAGGGAAAGAAAAGGGGGAAAAGGAAAAAAAAGGCATTGACTTCCGACTCCCTTTGGTGCAGTAGAATAAGGCATTAACATCAAACCTCAACATCTAGTCCAACTTCTTGATGACCACATCACACTGACTGAAACATTTGTTGGCATAAAGTTGTCATTGCTGTCTTTTATCTTTCTGCTTTAAACATTTCTGTAGACATTTTATATACATGTGCCTTACATTTTCCTACTTAACAATTGGTATACCTATTTTGTTGAATACTATATGTTGCCTACACATGCTTCTATCATCCCATAAACCTATTTGTAATAAGTCTCACAATAGCCTTTCCATCTTCCTTTCCATCTTCGTTTAACTTTCTGCATCAGAAGTTGTTCTGACTGGATTAATTTTTTTTCAATGTCTTACCAAGTAATCAATTTGATTCTTATATTGGTCATTCAATAATATCCAGTTGTATAATTGTGTTTATGTTGCTTGAAAGAGACACTAGCAATGAGCAAAATGTTTCCTGCTTAATTGTGTTGACCCACTTCAAATATTCCTGCAATTTCAGGTTCCTCCATTTCTCCAACTTCTTTTCCTCCAGTGAGTACCAGCTCATTGGTACTACAATCTTCTTCTAGATGTTGAGTTTTAGCATCTCTTGCAATTTGCCATGCAATTATTAAGTATCTTTTCACCACTGTATCTATGATGAATTTGGCTGTCTTCATTTTGACTCAGTAGCTCAGTGGTACAGCACAATGCAATGAATGTCAGAGGATTCAGGATCCTTCAACTTTTTTAGGCTGAAAAGTATCCTGCTTGAAAACTTGAAAAGCGTGTCAATTTTGATAATATTGGGTGAGACGGGCTATTGGTTAGATAAAGGGAAGGTTTCCCTTGTCTGGTCATGTCCAATTCTAGGGTGCGGTGCTCATCTCTATTTCCTAACCAAAGGAGCCAGTGTCCAAAGACACTTCCATGGTCATGTGCATGACTATACACTGAGTCGCATGGAATGCTCTTACAGTCCCACAAAGCAGTACCTATTTATCATGTTTTCAAACTGCTAGGTGGGCAGGAGCTGGGACAAGAACAGGAGCTCACCCCATCATGTGGTACTTGGGTGTAAGTTTATGGACCATGGTTTTACTTTAGATTTATGGGCACTAACCCCATGCAATATACTGTAATTACAGTAATGCTCCACATAACAGCAGGCAGCATTAGTACATTAACTACTATTAAGCTACTGAGTAAGCTGGGTTTATATAGAAAACAATGAGATCAACAGAGAGCCTTTTTGTAAGCAGATTAAATGAAGACATATGGAAAGAGATCTCCTAAGATATTTTTGCTCCATCTGATCTCATTGCCTTGATGCATTGAGTGGGATCTTGTTAAACACTGCTGACTATGCGTAACTGTGCAGTATGTAGGTTAACTTTGTGATACATGTTCTGTAGCCTGCAGAACTGAGTCTTTCTATTTGAGAGGTGGAGATGCAGCTGCTGTGGCTGAAGCCCTTCTAACTTAGTGAAGCAGGACGCTAGAAATTACATTCAACTGAAGGCATTGCTTGACTTCTGTTCCCGAGGGTAGCATGTCTCCAGACAAATCTTACTGTATGACCTTGTCAGAATTTGCAAGATCAGCACAACTGAGAGGAATGGATCTCTGTGCTGCAGAGACGACCTCCAAGATAGGAAGGGCCATGACAGCTGGTTCACTTTGAAATGCAGCCTTTCATTACAGCTGACTTTTTCATTTATTGTATGTAATTTCTCTGTTACTTACAGGCAGGGCAGCACCTCTGTTTCATATTATCAGCTCTTTACTGTAGGCCTGGTATCTTATTCCTAATTTTATTCTGAAGTCATCCCGTTATTTCTGTTACAGAGCGGGAAATCTGTGCTTAACAATGTTGCCCTTCTCTTGATTGCTGTGCTATGCAAAACTTGTCAGATTGGGCACCAGCTGAGAAGATCATTTTGTTGATACATCCTACTGCCATATAAACTTAATGGTAGACTAGTATCATTTACTCTGATCGTATGCTCAAGAATGTGTCATGTTTCTAACATGGCATCAGTCAGGTGCAAAAGAAATACAGGTAGTCCCCACTTAATGACCCTGGTTGGGACTGGCAACTCTGCAACTAAACAAGCCACCAGTAAGTGGGAAATCATTTGGCTGTGATTGTGTGTTCCAGTTGGAAAGAGACAAGACTACTGTCTCGGTTTCACCCCTTCAGCTTTGCTTTGCTTTCTAACACCCCCCTACACACACACACACACACACACACACACACACACACACACACACACACACACACACACACACACCTTTGGAATGTTCCAGTGCCTGCTTACTGTCTACAGTGGGGAAAATGGGAGGACCATGAATTAGAAAAGATTCATGATTGATCGAGAAAACGAACAGCAAAATGTTGGGGTGTTGTTTTTTTTTGAAACACTGGAAATCTTAAATGGACTTCTTGCTGAAAGAAGAAAAAAATGAAATGATTTATGGATTCAAAGATTAAGAAAGATATCAATTAAAGGAGGGGATGAGGAGATCTGGGAAATATTTAAGAGAGATGATGGACAACAAGATTGTCATTATTTGTTGAAAAGGAGATCAGAAGTCATTTCTCCATATTTATTGATTTTGGTTTTCTTTTCTTTACATGTATGTGTATGTTTTCTTTTGATCTGACTTTTATTATATGATTTTTTTTAATAAATATGAATTTTAGAAAAGAAAAACAATAAGAGAAAAGAATGCAAACTTTAGAAGGCACTCTGTAAAAGTACAAATCAATTCCCCTTCTCCTCTTAGACTTAGACTTAGAATAACTTTATTGTCACTTTGAATGTACACTAATTGGCATAGTTTAAAATGAAATTTCGTTGCATACAGCTCTCAAAGGGTCACCACCTCCAATATACACTACATAAACATGACAAGATAGATAGATAGATAGGTAAATAAATAAATAAATAAATAAATAAATAATAAATACAAAATTATGCATATAACCACATATATGACACAGAGAAACAACACAGTCTAGTTTGGATGTATACATCATGTACATGGTGAGAAAAACGAATTTTGTTGATTACCAGATTGATTGGATCCATCACCTATCCTCTCTTAACTGGTATGTCTAAGAGCATTTGGGTGGGGAAAGCTGATTTCTTTAATGGTTTTTTTTTTTTTTTACAAAATCAGGAATGTGAATGTGATAACAGTCACAAACACAGTGATGGGTAAGCTCTGTCCTTATCATGTATTTAGAACCTCTTAAGAATTACCTGTTGCTGCCTCTCTAATGAGAAACAAATCTAGTACCAACTTTACTGTAAGCATTATTTGTAGTACTGTGCTCTAAAAACAAATACATTTCATCCCCAAACTCACTGCAGTCCCTGATAGTGACAGTGTCTTTATTTAAATGGTGGGCCAGATTTATTTAAAATGCTGGTTTGTTAGTATTTCAAATCTTACTGGTACATACTGACCAGCTGCATCTGCTTGGTTCCCCCTGAAATGGAAGCAACCACAATCCATACCCAGAAAGGCTTATATGTCTAGCCTAAGACCTCCCACCTCTTCTTTTAATGTCAGTATTAGAAACCAGCTTTTGCAGCTGACTTTTAGACTCCGGCTTCTTAAGAGAAGCACTAAGTCAGAAGCCAGTTTTAAATTTAAAATTAAACATCCTGTGGCTTCTAAATTCCTGCCACTCTTATACATGGAAAAACTAAGTAGAAACTTAGTCTGCCCTGGCACACTTGCTGGTACTTCCTAACATGCTAGAATTCTCAGCAGCTTATTACAGTATTTTGTGTGAACACTATCCAGTGAGCAATATACATTAATCTGCTACACTCATTTATAACTCTAAAATTGGGGAAAGCGCTTGAGACAATGATGTTAACAAATTTTTCAAAAAGTAACACTTTCCACTTTGAGTGATAATAAAACATAATACTTGTACCTCACTAATTCATAGAAAACTGTCTGCATAGCAAATGAATAAGAGTTGCGTATCTACTGGATTATGTGAGTAATCGCTTTGAAAGTCTATTTGTTGCAATGATTGCCGTTAAGGAAGGATAAAGAACTTATCAACCATAACATCTGAAAGGTCCAAGATTTCCAGTCTTTGCCTTTAAGTTTACACTGATCTTAACATTAAATCTGAAGTCCTTTTACTTTTAGAGATTTGAGTCTCTCTCTCTCTTTTCTGCTTTCAGCTGTGCTTCTGAAACTCATGTACCTCATCCATTCATCACGTTGCTTCCTCAAATCAGCTTCCAGTTAGTTTTCCTTTGAATGTTCCTGCATATTATTATTGCATTTATCTAAGAGCTAAAATGGCAGGTTTTCTCCAAAATAGTTTGATTTCAAAGTGGGACGGTTGCCTTAAGTTTGCTGAGAATGCAGTAGTGGAAGTAGAGAATATTTTCCCTTACTTAATCTTATTTTTGCAGGTGGTGCCTTCCTTCTTAAATTTAGGATCTTCTTACTGTACTTTTGCCAAGATAGAACAATAAAGAGTACACTGCAATTTTAAGAAAACTTTTCATTCTGAGATAGAGAGTACAAGTTGAAATTTGGATCAGCACTTTTGGCTGTCTCACAGAATTACTTTCTATCTCTTGAGTTTATGGCAAAGAATAACAAAACAAAATAACAGAATAACAGAGTTGGAAGGGACCTTAGAGGTCTTCTAGCCCACCCCCTGCTCAGGCAGAAAACCCTATATATATTTCAGACAAATGGTTGTCCAATCTCTTCTTAAAGACCTCCAGTGTTGGAGCACCCACAACTTCTGGAGGCAAGTCTTTCCACTGATTAATTGTTCCCACTGTCAGGAAATTTCTCCTTAATTCCAAGTTGTTTCTTTCCTTAATTAATTTCCATCCATTTGCTTCTTGTCCTGCCTTCAGGGGCTTTGGAAAATAGGTTGATTCCTTTTCTTTGTGGCAACTCCTTAGATATTAGAACACTGTCACCCCCTGGTCTGTCTTTTCACTAAACTAGACAGACCCAAAAGCAAATAGTTGTTAATGTGAGATCAGCCTCTGGCAGAAAAAAGCACATTATTGCTCAAGAAGTATCAATGAAAGTCCATACCCATGTTCTATTTGATCTCCCTTTCATGAAAACCATTATTGATTCCCCCTCCCCCATCCTGCCTCTTTCTTGAGATCAGATAACCTCTTCTCTCTTGTGGATTGAGTAGATGTTCTTCCACCTGCTGCATCTCACATCTGCTTCCATTAGCTAATTTCTGTTTAGATGTATCTATTATTTATGGTCCTCTGGATCAATCAAAAGATACATTTGATGAAACTTGATTCAACCCTTATCTGGAAGTTATGGCTTCTCTCACCCCCTCCCATATTGTAGCTACTTAATGTAACTAATAATAATATAATAATAGTAAGCTACCTAATAAGTAAGTTACCTGAATCACTACAAGTTTTGTAATGTAGCCAAGGCAAAATCTTGATTCTTGATCACTTGGGGGCACATAAGACAAGAGAGAGAAAGGGAGGAGGAGGAGGAGGAGGACTTACCTCATAAAAATGAGTATCTGAAGCAGCAAAGTTAAGACTGATCAAAATAGGATGCAAAGTTGTTCTTGATATAGTCAATGGCTGATATGGCTAATAAATTTTTCACCATAGAAAGATTAGTTCAAAGACCGCATACTTCAAAAAGTCCTATAGTTTATCATTCACTGGGAAAAACCTAATGTTCACCATCCTTTTATCTAGTGATTATTATTTTTTTAGCTTTTCATGTACACAAAGGACTCAGAGAGGCCAAGGATAAGCCATAACAAACAAAAGTTACATTTTAGCTCTGAGTCAGTGTTCTGTGATCTTTCAGCATTTTGCAAGACCATGAGATGACTTCATAGGAATTGCCTTTAGTTGCATCTTGTCAGCAGCTCTTCGGTGACAAATATCAATCGCTATGGAGAGGAATAAAGCAGGCAGGGATCATGGCAATGATTGCTTAGTGGTATCCTGACTCTCAACCAGTCCCTCTTCTCCCCTGCTTCAGTTTTTGCTATCAATCTTTCCTCTATTGATTTTCCACGAAATTGGGGGGAAATCTTATCAAAATGTCTTTTAGCAATGGTACAGAGCTAGCCATGATTTTAACATTGATATGGACCACAGAGGGCAAGGAATGGTCTGCCTTGAGCCTCCATTTGAAAAATTTCCACAAAAATCTCCTATTAGATCAGGCTTTTCTGATAACAAAAGCTGGGTCCTTGTGAGCAAAAAAAGTGGATAGTGGCAGGGAGAGGCTGCTAAAGCTTTTTCCCAAATGCCACTTCTGGATTCCAGGCTTGTTGTTGCAAAACTATTAAAACTACTAAGCATTCAACTGTCCCAATTCATTTTCTTAAAAGTGGTTTGTGCTTAGCCCTTGGGTAAAATAAACATTTACTGCTACTGTGGTTCTAGTTATGCCTCCTCCCCCAAAGAATAGCAGTACACTTGTGTACACACACACACACACACACACACACACACACACACAGAGAGAGAGAGAGAGAGAGAGAGAGAGAGAGAGAGAGAGAGAGAGAGAGAGAGTGACACGAGNATCTGGGTTGACTGAAAAAGATGTGTTTTTCTCAGCAGTAAGAAAGCGATTCCAGTACATGCCCCTTTTTATAGGAAAGAAGTCTTTCAGCCTCTCATTTGCCTGTTTATTTCAGGCACTTTTTAGAAGTACTTCAGTTCCTCTCAGTTTCTTCCTATTCAGATGACAAGGGACCTTCTCTCTCTCTCTCTCTCTGGTATCCTGTCCTTCTGTCCGCCTCCGGTTGATCAGTTTGAACTTTTATCCAAGCCAAGTTGGACCCTTTGTTTGTGTGAGGAATTATTGTTAGCTGACCCCATTCCTAAGAGGTCTGTAAGGGGCGTGCATAAGCGCACCAGCGTGCCTACCGTCCCTGTCCTACTGTCCTATTGTCCTCATCTATCTGTATTCACTTTGATTATGTTTATGTTTATACCTATACCTGCTATCTTGTACATGTTTGACAAACAAATAAATAAATAAAAAAAATAAAAAAAAATAAATAGGTCCAGCAGTAATTTCCATGATTATCGCAAAAAAAATTTCTAGTCCCTACAACATTGCCAATTTTCATGGTACTTAATCTCTATGTAAGGTATGTAAGAAGAATCACGATTGTATGTAAAACGGTTAAAATTAATTGCATTTCTATCACACTTTCCTCTAAGGAACTGAAAGCAATATTTCAACTCCCTTTATGTTAGGTAGCATAAAGTAGAATTTTTAGACTGATAAGACTTGATGAACTGAGTTAGAGGGAAACAGTAAACAGTTTCAAAATCGATTGAAACTTGATCCTGGGAATCTCACATCTGGGTCTAACACAAATGAGCAAAAACTGGGCAGAATTAAATCTTGGAGTGTTGAAAAGGGGTGAAAACTACTGTCTAAACCCAGTTCCATACTACATACCAAAGTAGTGTGACTTTTACACAAAGGCTGCTTTTGCTTGGTTTATTCTAGTAGCTTGGTGACAGCTTTTGGCACAATTCAGTAAGGCCTTTGAATGTGGGGCAAGGCTGGGAGACTAAGTCCCATTTTTGCCTGGGATGAATGGGAAAACGTTAACTACTGCGTTGAAATAATGGCAAAGTGAAGTTTTCTGCCATCCGCAGTGTTTGCAATGTAACTACTTAAAAAGAAATTTAAGAATGAAGAAAGTTGATCCTTTTCTATTTGTCCCAGTCTAAACTGCATCAGGGAGACTGAATAGTTTATGTAACATTCCAGGATATGTTGGGGATCCATGCAGTCTATAGAAATTGGATATATTTTAGCCCTGATAGGCAACAGTATTTAACTGTCATATATGTGGCGTTCTGAGAGGGACTGTAATGAATGTCATCCTGAGTGTCAGTCCAGCCATCTTCCCCATATTCCTATGAAAGCAGTTTAAGTAAAAAAGACAAAAGTGAAAGGATTAATCATCTATAATTGTTTATCTTGATGCTAATTCTTATAGGATATATACTATCTTATTTACAAGATGAAGAGAAGACTGCCCCTTTGTGGTGACCATCTACATGTTTTATTCATGCATTTTACTGCTGAATATGCACATTTAAAGTATTTCTGGATGTGACGTATTTTTGCAGTTGATTGGCAAAGAAAGGAAATGATAGCAAGTGTGATCACTAAATATATATATATGTGTGTGTGTATGTGTATGTACAGTAGTACGTATGTATGTGTCATATTTCTTAACTGCCCATCTCCCTCAGATGTACAAATGTAAACAGATAAAGACTATATGGTTGAACTCTCCGGTGATTGGTTGCAGGGAACACGCGTGTGGCTGCAGGAACCTGATTATATGCGGCCCTGCACTCTTGGATCCTGTGCTAATGGCTCCATCCTTTTCACTTCAGACTATGGTGAGGTAAGTGAAATTTAAGACTGTAATGAACCACTGAAGAAAGGACTCTTGGATAATCCCCTTGCTTTTTGAACAAAATTTAAAAAAATACATTGGGAGACTCAACTGATACCTAACATGTACCGCCTAAGATGGCCAAGTGTTGAGTAATGTCATCTTGCCTGAACAGGCATATTTTTCTTAAGACTTTGCTCCCCATTCTAACTTGCAAATTGGTTTTTCTGAATTGCTGTTAAACTCTTTGACCCTGAAACAAGGCACACAAGTTCTCAGAAAAGACAGCAACACACCTCAGCGGACTGGGGCAGGCTCTTGAAGCTTCCAAGCAATTCACACTTCAGTAGTTCTGCAGCTGGCCAGGTTTGAAATTGGAGATAATCCTGTATTAATATCTTGAATCGGTCATCTTCCATTTTCTCTAGGCAAATCCCCGCCCTTCTGAATCTCTCTGGTGTATTAGGGAGGGAGGCCTGCATTTTTCCCTGCATATATAGATAAGATGACCTAATGCAGATCAGTTATCTTTTAATGTGACCTAACTGCCAGTACAGCATCTCAATGAGGCTTGCTAAAAGAGCAATAGAAAGATGGATATCCTTTCAGTGTGTGTTTTTAATGTATTAGCAATTACTAGTATGGAATAAAAGATGGAGATGCAGGAGTTTAGTATATTGTCCCTGTGGCAACTGACAATCCATTACGACATTTACATGTTTGAAGCATGAACCCAAGAACAGAACAGTTTGTAGTGATCCAAATCTTAATACTTTTCTACACTGGACTCTTCAGCTGCTTGTCTCCCTATGTGTAAACCAGTGATAAGGAAGCCAGTTAAAAAAATCACTTTCCCCATTTCAACTCTTTCCTCTATTTCCATCATGCAGACAGGCTAGTGTTTTGTCTGGATCACATTTGCCATGACCCCTGATTGGTGAAGTCCCCCACTTCTTTACCATTCATGAGCTGATAACAAAAAAAGAGAGAAACCCTATAATTTACCATTTTACCAGGAGCCGTGGTAGCACAGTGGTTAGAGCACAATATTGAAGGCTAACTCTGCCCACTGCCAGTAGTTCGATCCTGACCAGCTCAAGGTTGACTCAGCCTTCCATCTTTCCAGGGTTGGTAAAATGAGGACCCAGATTGTTGGGGATAATATGTTGACATTGTAAACCACTCAGAGAGTGCTGTAAAGTAGTATGGAGCAGTATATAAGTGTAAAGGCTAAGGAGTAGGGCTATTTTCCTGTCCTGAGGCCTAGAAAGTAAAAGTGGCAGAAACTTATCAATTTCACCTTTTTTTTAAAACAAAAACCCAGCTTTTCATTGTTTCACTGGTGAATTTATTTTTTTAAAAAATGGCCAGAGGACAGTAACCAGTGATTGGAACAGAGAGGGTGATTCTACCAAGTAGTAGCCAGTTGGTAGCCAGTTCCAGTGAAAGTGGGGCACAATAGGATAACTAAATTAGCAGAAGTTAAAAAAATACCTTTGATGTATAAGAGAAAATAATGGGAAGAGATTGCCTTTTCCAGTGGCTTAGGTGTGGGTAGCAGACAATGTCATGTGTTGCTGCCCTTAAGAAATGGTCAGTGGCCTGTATTCACAGTGGGTCAACCAGATTAATTCTTGCTCATTATTACATTAGATCATTGTAAAATGTTGCATATGGGGCTACCCTCGAAAAACTGCAACTGACACTAGCAGGATTCTTTTGCAGAGTCTGCATCTGTCTTCAACGTCAAAGACAGTTCAACGCCATTTCCTATTCCATCACTTATAAAAGATAGGAATATGAGGCAGGATTTTAACTGCAGCAGCATCTGGCTTAAGGAGTTAGTTCCAAAGAACTTGTACATGCTCCATCCCTGATTATTTTAAGTGGTTAGTGCTGTAGTTTTTTTTGTCTTTAAATGGTAGTGTACTGATGTCTGCATTCTTCATTCTTTCTGACTTCTAAATCTGAACGTGATTCTTTTTTTAATATTGCTCTAATGATTTTATTAATTTTGATTGCTTGGAAGTTCTTTTTAGGGCTACCATATGATCCTGAAAGGTTTACGTGGGAATATAAGAAATTCATGCTGCAAGCGCGCATATGATTACTAGCTGGCTTGATGTCCAGATCTAATACAAGTCCTTTACTAGTTCAGCAGATGAGAGTCACCCAGGACATATGGTCATTTTGCAGTGTTGCATCTCTCAGTGCAATCTTTCCCTTCTCCCTAGGTGTTCTGCTATCCACAAGGCTCTCTGCCAAAAGAAAAAATTCTGCCAATGCATCAGTCAAGTGTAGACGGTGTGGAGGACATGTCCATGCTGGGAGACTTACATGAGGCTGCCATCTTGCTCAACCTGCACCAGCGCTACAAGCAGAACCGCATCTATGTGAGTGAACAAATTAGACTGGTGCCCTGCTTAATCTTTCCAACAAAGTGCTAAACAACATCCTCAAAAGAGAAGTTACCTGCATGACTGTATCCTCATCCTATGAGAGGTAGACTTGACATCCAGGCATGCAGGAGCCATGCCTCTCTGAAGTGTGCTTTGATGCTTTGCATGTCTTTGGGTCATGAGCACAGAAGCTTGGGTTAGAGACCTCTGAGAATATTTGGTTAGCTTCTTAGTGAAACTAGGGCCATGCTAATCTATCATCAAATAGAATCAAATAGCAGAATGGATTGGTGGCATATACATTACATTTTTGAATACCCACCCAAGTTTTAAAAAATGCAGCCTGCATATGAGTTGAAACACAAACACAAACAGATGTTCATCTGCATGCCAGATTTCAGCCTTCTTTCTCAACTGTAGTTTTCTATTTGCAAAGAGAAAGAAAGCGTTTTTACATAATATACCCCTTTTCTGTATTCCAAGGGATAGTTAGTATCCATAGTGCAATCCAAAGTTTCTGCCATCTAATTCCTTCTTTTGGCATTAAACATCCAATTTCTACCTGCTTCTGTAAATATGGGTGGGAGATGAGGAGAAGCAGGTAATTCTGTATCAAGCAAGATGACTGCGAGATAATCTGGGAGCACAAGGAAGGGGATGAGGCATATTCCCTTATCTTCTTACCTGTGCACAAGCATCCTTAAATTCTGGTATTGAAATGTGGATCTTAAGTCTGTTGCATCGCAACGGTTACTAAGGCAACAAGGACTGAAGGCATTTTATATTCCAAATGATCAATTAAATGACCTGTTTTCTGGGAACGTCTTCTTTTGGAGTAAGCAAGGGACTTGCAAATAATGCATTATGCTGTCTAGTGATAATCTATTTGTTTTTTTACCATCTGCCCCCGGCTTACAATTGCACTCACCTCTCACCAAAAGTTCTTTACAGTCCAGAGCTCATAATCCACCAGCTTTCATTTTGTTTACTGCTCTTTTACATCAGATTGTTTTTCCTTCCCCTCCCCTCCCCTTCCCTCTCCTCTCCTTTTGTCAGAAAGGGAATGAGAATAACAACATTTAAATCATGCTCTTTCCGATTCAGAACCTCCACATGCATTGTCTAAGGGCCAGATAGAATTACAGAGGTGAATCTGGATCCACTTTTTGTGTATTGCATTTTGTGTGTGTGTTAATATCTGATGCCAGCTGCTCTCTACATAATGAGGTGACATCACTACACTGCTCATTTCCTTGGCCCTGCCGGGCATTGCTATAAAAAGTGGGGCGGGGGGGGGTAGGAGCAGGGCACTGCACGATTTATTGCTTGTGTTAGTAGGAAGAAAGACGGCAGCAGTTCTAGGTGTCTTAAAAAATAACATATAGCAATCCGGTAATACTTGGGTTCAGCCAGAGAGAATGTTTATGCAAAAGGTTTTTTGTTTTAAAAGAACCAGAGGAAACATTGTTGGGTGGTGGTGTTTGTTGGTTTTTATGTTTTGTTTATTGGGAAAGGCAGATCAAAATCTTCTGTTTAGAGGAAAGAGATTGTAGAAAATTTAACAGATATTTTTTTGTTAAAAAAATAGTTTTTATTAGCTATTAGTCATTTCATTAAGGAAAAAAATTTCAAGATGTATGAAAAACCGTGTAACTGTACCGTGTAACTTGAATATATTGGGCTTTTGTTTCCTAAGGTGGAACAGCTTCTTACTTCAAAAAAAGCCACTACTGTAGTGGAAAATCATTGATGATCAGCCAGTCTTGCTTAAATCCCAGGCGTTTAGTTATCTTGGGGATCAGAAATGACTAGAATAATAATGGATGGCACTTGTGGATGACATTAAAAAGAACAAGCTTTCTAGGTGTTTGATAAAATTAGCAAAATGATAGTAAATGTTACAGCTCTGATTTAAAAAAAACTAAAGATCTTGGGGGTTGAATCTTCTCATGTTTATCGATAACTCAGAAGTATTCAATTTTTGTACACTGCTGAGCAGGTTTGGAATTAGAGAAGTCTATTACGGTCACTTTCACTAAGTTTTTGCAATGGTTGGCATGCCTTATAAAAAAAAAATCACCCAGCACTGCCTGCCGTTCCCTCTGTCTGTCTTTTTTGTTGAGGAAGAACAATATCCATTTTAAAAAAAAAAAAAATGAAGTTGGGCACACTTCCAAACAAAGCAGAGTCATAGCTTTCGTCATCATCTTACTTAACACAAGGCGTTTGAGCCTTCCTAGATCTCCATAAGCTTTCTTGAAAAACAAAAATATGTGTAGTTGGCAGCCCACTATTTTGTTTTCCTGACCATTGAAAAAAAAATGCAAGGATAATTCAGAATAGAAGAGAGCATCTGGTAGCCCTGGACTGAGGGATAGGGAACAACTGCATCAGTTACGTAAAGTACATTGGAGTTTAATCACATTCATATTTGCCACAGCAAATATACATTTTGAAGGCATCCTTAACATGTTCTCAACATTCCAAATAAAGCAACTGCACTGTTAGGGTGTCTTATCCCTTAAATAGTATCATATAGGTCAAGAAAATAAAGTAATGGGGTATTAGAACTCACTGCCCGATTCTTAAACATTTATAGGCTTGAGGCTTTCATTCCTTGCTGGGACTATAGAGGTAAAGAGTAAAGGTTTCTCCTGCTCAATTGTGCCCGACTCTAGGGATGGTGCTCATTTCCATTTCCTAGCCAAGGAAGCCAGCGTTGTCCGAAGACGCTTCGATAATGTGGCCAGCATGACTATATGCTGAGGCACATGGAACGCTGTTACTTTCTCATCAATGTGGTACCTATTTATCTACTTGCATTTGCATGCTTTCGAACTGATAGGTGGGCAGGAGCCGGGGCAAGAACGGGAGCTTACCCTGTCACGCGGTGCTTGGGTCTCAAACTGCCGACCTTCTGGTCGACAAAACCAGCGTCTTAACTGCTAGGCCACCACACCCCTGAGATTATGGACACACACACACACACACACACACACACACACACACACACACACACAATTTTCCACTTGACATTTTCTATGTAATGCCCCATTTTCAGTTGCAGTGGTTTCTGCTTCTGAGGAAATAGGATGAAATCCTAAAAATAGAAGATGTGTCCTGTTTCACCTTTCATGAAACATTCAATAAAAAACATATATTAGAGCAGTAGTCCTTAAGAAGATCTCAGTTTGAAAAGTAATTCAAATTCTTGGCTTTTAAAAGGTTTATTCTGCAGATTTGTACGAACTATATTTCTATCTATTAAAGAAGATATTTTGGTCTTCATCCCGAATTTGGCTAATGAGGAGTTCATATTGTATTCTGATCTTCAGATACTTTAGATTTATCTATCGCCTCAGATTGTTCAGACTCTAATAGCTTCCTCCAACAATGTATTTTTAGAAATCTTTAATGTACCCTCTTACGTTCCTTATTTTTAATGAGCTGACAAGGCTTCATCCTTTAACATTTTACTCAAGATATTGTTTCCACTTACACCCATTGATTTCTCCCCTGTCAATAATTCTCAGATAATAGTTTTTGATGTATTTTTTAAAAATACCTCCTGGTCAAAAGCTCATCACTGAATCCATGCTGGTTCTACAGATAAAGCTACATATTATGCAGAAGATGGTCACTGCTCAAGTTCTCCTCAGAATCTCAATGTATTTTCCCATATGGGGCATAGCTGAACAGAAGTGGTAATTTCCATATTAAAAATTGCCTGGGAGAAATTATGAAATATGCTCATTATCATGACCCCCCATAGTACCATTACACGAAGATGAAGGCCAGGGGAACATGTAAAATTTGTCACAGTAGTTTTGCATCTCTGGGAGAGCTTAACTAAGGATTCTGATCTTGTTCAAAACACTGTGTGCTTGCCTCTGCAAAACAACTGAGAAGAGTATTTGTAGCACGGGGAGTGCCCTGCTGCAGTTTTTATGCACAAGCAGACTTTTTCTTAAAAGTGCTAATTGAGTATAGAAGACTGTTATTCTGATTTATTGTGCAGATCATGTTCTTCATTCTGGAATCCCAGAGCACTTTAGAAGAACACTTTTAACTCTTTCAGATTTGGTACAGTTAGCATAACTTAAAGACAAATATCATGGATCACAAGTATGGAGTCCAAAGATAGTTTAGTTTAAAAGGGGAAGTTGCCACCCATGACTTTGCTGTAGGATGAATGAATGAGGCTGATTATGGACTGTGTTCCTTTCATGTGCTGTTCTGCTCCCTATTGATATCTTTAATTTAAAATTATATTTCAGTGGAAAGAGTGTGCTGCATAACATGAGAATATCTTTTCAAGTGGTGAAGGGTAGTGCCATGCTAGTTGAGGGATGATGAAAGTTGCAGTCACATGTATTTTGAGTGTAGTATATTAAGAAGGGCTGTATGGAGAAACATTAAAATAAACTTGTAATAACTACCAGCAGGTGCTTTTCCTTCTACTTTGTTGCAGTTACGCTTTTAATACAATAAAGGAACAAGAGCTCGTTCTTTTGATTGCTTGGTATTCTATAGGTCTGAAGAAGGCTTCCTATTTATTCTTTAATGGCTTTTCTTTTTTTCTTAATAACCCACATCTTTATTCATTCTTCTTTTTGATTGGGGTGCCTGACTTCTGGATACTTCACTATTCTTTATGTAACATGAAAGAGGCAACCTAGGGTCTCTATAATTACCCACAGTTCTGCCAACTATATTAAGAAAGGTGGTAACAGAACATGGGGATTTTTATAACCTAAGCTGGGCTTAGGTTCAATGGATTAGAAAAGCATAAAACTGTGGAAAGTTGATATAGTAGCATGGGTGCTAGTTTCTATTGGTTCCTGAAGAATTAATTGGAGGTCACATAATACATTATAATACATTTGGGTGAGTTGATTGCTGGGTAGCAAGGCCTGTTCACACCTATACATGTATGTGTATACAGAAAAACACAATTTGCCCAGATTGCTCTTTTCTATATGCAAGTGGAATGGAAAATGCAAGTGAGGTCTCCCATTCAGAGTTTACTTGCAGTAGACTGATCTAAGATCTCTTTTCCCAGAGCAAACGAAGGCAGGAAGTTTAATGTCTTCCTTTCCTTCCAATGCTTCTATGTTCTTTGGAACTAGCATTCAGCTACCTTGTTAATTTCAAAACCACACTTCCTTCCAAATTATCAGTTTTTAAGAAAACATAAAACCCCCGAAATGCTTTGCCTTCCTTCCCTTCCCTGCAGACAAGCATCGGTTCTATCTTGGTTTCTGTGAATCCCTACAAACCCATTGCTGGGCTGTACGATGCATCCGCCATTGACTTGTACCGACAGCACTGCCTGGGGGAGCTTCCCCCTCACATTTTTGCCACAGCCAGTGAGTGCTACAGCTGCCTATGGAGGCGTCATGACAGCCAATGCATTCTGATCAGGTGAGAGAAGTAATGAGGCCACAAGCTTCCCACTTTGTCCCACTTCTGGTACTGAAAGATGGGTGGAAACCTCAGAATCATTCTTGCCATTATGAATTCCTTGATTTGCTTGTCTTGGGCTGTCTATTAACAGTGGAGAAAGTGGAGCAGGAAAGACAGAGAGTACCAAGTTGCTGCTAAAGTTTCTGTCAGCCATGAGCCAGTTCTCCTTGGGTAGCTCTGCTTTGGAGAAGACCACCCATGTGGAGGAAGCTATCCTCGAGAGCAGGTAAAAGGAGTTCCTGTGTGTGGGCAGGAAATTGGGGAGGTTGTTTCTCAAGAACCACATCATGAGAATGATGACATTTGACATCCTCAATGTCAGGGGCATACAGTCCTAGGTTGCAGCCTTTTGTGGTGTTTCTGTTGCACAGGAGCTCTGAGAAAAGGCAGATTTCTTATTCCCTGCAATATTGTTGCAGCCGGTATGGAGAATCTTTTGGGGAAATCGTGCAAGCCTCATTGAATTCCCCCAGGGACTTGAAACACCAAACCAGCTACCTTAAAACAAGAACTTTTCTGCACATACTAGAGGATGTAACAATATGTAAAATTAAGAATATTTGCATATTCTTTCTGCTTCTGTTAGTTATAGGACCAGTAAGGATCATGGCACACAAATGTTATGCATTTTTGAGGTTATTCTTTACAGTTTTCAAGGCTACAAACTTTCTTTTAGCAAAAGCTTTGTCAACAACTAAATTGTCTCTGTATCATACAACCAGACTTGTATTGTTGAAAAATGTATTCTATGTAAACCTATCTAATGTTCCTGCCAAACAAATCTAATTTTTTTTTTTCCACTAAAGCCCAGTCCTGGAAGCTTTTGGAAATGCCAAGACAGTCTATAACAACAATTCTAGCCGCTTTGGCAAATTCATCCAGCTACATTTTTCTCAGCATGGGCATATCCAGGGAGGGAGGGTCACAGACTGTATCCTTTATTTGAATGGCAGCTCTTCAGATATTGCTCACCTCTAGATTAAGAAAGAATGGAACCAATAAACCATCCGTACAGTTAATTTATAGATGGCAATGATGAAGCAGCCTTCTGAAAATTCCATAAATGAGGTGGAGAAATTACACTATAAATACTTTTTATGAAACTCTCCCAGCTCTCCATCAATTGCATTTTTCTCTTTCAAAGTTCAGCAAAAAATTGTAACTCTTTAATTCATTAGATTTAGGAAACAAAACATCGCTTATAATTTAGGTACAACAATATTTGAATTCATTTCCAAGTTTTTTTGCCTGCTATCGGAGAATATGTTATAAGAGAGTCGTAATGACATTTATTTCTTAACTTGTTGCTCAGATTTATTGGAAAAGGTGAGTGAAGTTTGTTCTCATTTGTTTTGTTTTGTTTTGTTTTGCCAACACTCCTTTTGATAAGAATGGTGTAAAAGCAACCAGGTAATGATATTGAACATAGCACCATTGAGTATTCTTAGCAAAACTAGGCTAACCCTAGCAATTGCCAAATGTTTTATTTAGATTTATTTCTAATTAGTTCTTTATCATCTCAGAAACAAGCTTCCCATGCTTCTCTTTTTCAGGATAGTATATTTAATTTCTCTGTTGTATTAATGTTGCTCAGTGTGAACAGCTACACCCTGCATTGATTCAGACATTCATCACTTCCAGAGCATTTTATTTTAGGACTGAAAAAGTCAAAGGAAAGTTTTCTGGAAACAAGAATATGAGAGTCTAAAATACTTCTACTTGCAATTAGGCAGGCAGATTAGACTGATGACTAGATCAATGTTTCTCAACCTCAACAACTTTAAGATATGGGACTAGCTCCCAGAATTCTCCAGTGAGCATATTGGCTGGGGAATTCTAGGAGTTGAAGCCACACATATTAAAGTTGCTAAGGTTGAAAAATGCTGATCTAGATGAGACAAGCAAAGAGGCAGCATGAACGCATTCAGCAAAAAAAAAAAACCCAACCTGCTTTACAACCCCTATTGTGTAGATGAAACCGTAGGAAACTTTTGATGAAAGGTAATGCAAGTTTTCATTTTTTACAAATGAAGCAAACATTCGCTTACTTTTAATGAAGCACCTACACAACAGGGAAGGAATGGGTATTAAGAGTAATAGACCATGATTGTCATATGTAATTTAGCACTTAGACTTAGACTTATATACCGCTTTACAGTGCTTTACAGCACTCTCTAAGCGGTTCACAGAGTCAGCATATTGCCCCCAACAATCTGGGTCCTCATTTTACCCACCTCAGAAGGATGGAAGGCTGAGTCAACCTTGAGCCGGTGAGATTTGAACCGCTGAACTGCTGAACAGTCAGCTGAAGTAGCCTGCAGTACTGCACTCTAACCACTGCGCCACCTCGGCTCTTATTACTCCTTCCTGCATGGATATCTGCCCATTTAAATGAAAAAAATGTGGACATCATTCAGGATTTTTGTATATTGGCGATAAAGTGAAAAAGTTGTGAAGCCAAGGTGCTTCATTTTCCTTAAAGCACCCAAACATGGTACATATAAATATTGGGAGTGTTACTCATGTGTATTGAGTTTATGCTAACCGCTTTCTGTTTTCCTTTTACAGAACAGGGTGGTTCACCAGAACCCAGGAGAACGTAATTATCATATCTTCTATGCACTATTAGCTGGTGTCAGCAGGGAACAAAGAGGTAATAGTATTTCCCAAAGGTCCTCATTGCTGTGCAGTGGATGCAATTTAAAGTGGCGGTGCTAACCTATAAAGCCCTACATGACTTGGTGCAAATGATCTACAGGCCCGCATTCTCCCACTGGAACCAGCTCAATTCTATTTGGAAGAAACCATTGTGGAGGGGGGTGGCAAGTTTCAGTGCTGCTGCTTTTGAATGACAGTACTGGTCTTTTAGTACAGCCTCCCAGGGGCTACCCAGTTGGCTCCCACCCTAATTGCCTTCTGGAAGTATTTCAAAATTGAGAGGTTTTTTAGGGCTTTGGGGCCATTATCCCTATTGGTAACCAGTGTAGGGCTTACAGCATTGGTGTAATCTATTCCTATTGGCAAATGCCAGCTCCAATATGAGCCTCTGTACCATGAACCATCTGCAGCTTCCAAGCAGTCTACATGTAGCACATGTTGCAATAGTCTTAATGGCTGCTGACAAGAGTGTGAATCAATCAGTAAGGTCCTCTCATCCCAAGTAGAACAACAATAGGTGCACCATGACCTATACCTGCTATTCTAGCAGGAGCTGTAAATTCCAGGAGGACACCCCCCCCACCGCAAGTTATAGACTTGTTTCCTCAAATATAGCCTAATGAAATACCACTGGAGCAGACAGAGAATCTTGATAAACAGTAAGTCTATCTTGCTAGAGGATAAGAGAGGAAAGAAGTCCAACCTCTGTGGCACCCTACAAGAGAATATCCACCAGGCCAATTTCTCCTTCCCCTACTGCAAGTGACTGGAATCAGCCACTGAGGAAAAAGCAGAACCAGTCGAATCCTCAACACCCATAGGCAATCTAGAAGAAAACTGTGGTTGATTGTATCAAAGGGTCACTGAGAGGTTCAAAAGACTATCCTCATCCAGGTCCTGACAAAAGTAATCCGCTAATATAATCAATATTGTCTCCATTCCATGTCCCAAACTCTAAGCCTGACTCACAAGCACCCATGTAATCTATTTCCTCTGGAGTGCACCACAGTTGACTCCCTGCCGCCATTTCATCAACCTTCTCCTAAAAGGGAAATATGGGGGCCAAGTAATGGTCTAACAGCTCTGGATCCAGGGAGGAACTCACCACAGCCAGGAGGGGCTGCGCCATAGCCTCCTTCAAGGCCAGCAGCATCATTCCCTCCTACAGTGAGGCCTTAACAATTTCCTGGATTCAGAAAGTTACTTCTTCCCCATTTGCCCAAAGGAGCAAGGAGAGGCATAGATCTAGCCCACTAGTGACAGAGAATGTTCTAGAGAGCATCCCATCCACTTTATCCAAGGTCAAAGGAATTCCACGTGTCTAAGCAAGATGATGATCCCGTCACCACTCTGGAGTGTGTCTATGTAATTCATTCTTCTTGCAGGTGAAATGAAAGTGAGGGAGCCTCAAACTTGTCAATCCAGCTTCTGTTTTAGGTTTTGCACGATACCTGAGGGGCTAAGAGGGCTGGTGATAGTATTGCATCTGATCATAATTCCCATCTTAGCTCTCTTCTAAACAGTGGTGCAGTCCCAAGTCCCAGTAGTGAGATGGGATTACTTCTGTAATGATTGCATTATAGTATACCAAAACTGAGCAGTGACCAAAGTTCTCAAAATATCCCCATGTCAGTCATAGTCTGTCCATTGACTAGGACGTGCCATTTCAAGCAGCTGTTACTAGAGAGAATATGTTTAGGTATGCAAATCAAGGGACCAGACAAGATACTGTTACTAGCCAGCAAGCAGTGACAGATTGGCTGAACGTTTTCTGCATTCTGCTATTGGCTAGGAAAGGCAGAACTGATTGGCTGCCAGTTCTCTGTGAATCCTATAGACTCACCAATGTATAATCAGGTCTGATGATAGCATCTTGATGTCAGCAAATATAGCAACTAAGATCAATCCTTGCTGGGTTTTTAAGCGGAATTAGAGAAGTAGAGAAAATGAAACCGTTAATTTATGTACCCTGGCCTTCTAGTCACTTGCAGTTCATTCCTTCTTGCTTTGAATTCCCATAACCTGGATGTCTTTCAGGGTGATTTCCCGCCCCCCCCCGAATTCCCTTCTGATGGAATGGGTCTGTCAGCTACAGTAATCTGCTATATCTTCTCAGTTACCTGAAAGCCTGTTTCCATCTTAATATGCTACATTAACCATAGCTGTAGATTTACAGGAAAAACAACAGCGTTGCTTCAGAAAGAGGAAAATGTTACTAGAATTATTTGTGGACTTACATTAAAATTCATGTAATGGATGAGATTTGCCTATTTAGGCTGATAGATCTCAAAGTTCATGATCAAATCTCATGTCACAACATTATTTGTGGATATGCCTCAAACACATGTCAAATGTAGAGTACTGTGGAAATCTGACTGAAATTAGTATTGTAATAAATATTGATGGCAAAAAAGCATTGGGAATACATCTGATTTTTCCTCTGGTCAGCCTCTGATGGAGATGCTACTGACAGAACAATCAGGAAGGTGTCTATATTGCAGATTTCCATCTGTATTTTCTAGCATGCCAGTAAGTAGGTTTAGAGATGTTTTCCAATTAACTGCCTGGAGAATATTGTAGCCTATGAGATAGAGGTTCAGGCAGTATTCTCACCCTGAAGGCAAAGCAGCCATTTTTAAATGAAAGCAGCTTCATCGAATTGCAGGTTGAGTTGAGCGACTGCAGCAAGAATAGATGCATAAACCCTTTATCTACTACAAATATTTTTCACTCAAAATTCATCCCCTTTTCAGATGAATTTATTAGCCCAGGAACATTCAAACTGAAGATGCTGTCCTCCCAAGACTGTTATTCATTAAAAGAAACCAAAGAAAACTATTTGTCTCACTTTCCTGCATTTATATGTAACAATGCTTTTCCCATAAGCAGAATCCTATCAACTCTTTCTTTTGCTCAGAGGAACACTTTAACCGATGGATTGATTTTATGCCATCAAATCAGTGTTGACTTTTAGCGACTGTATAAGTGGATTTTCCCCAGGAGTGGAACACCTGACCACCCTCTCCTCTCTTTGTTGTTGTTGTTAGTCGCGAAGTCGTGTCCGATGCATCGCGAGTCGCGACCCAATGGACAACGTTCCTCCAGGCCTTCTTGTCCTCTACCATCCCCCGGAGTCCATTTAATCTCACGCCTACTGCTTCAGTGACTCTATCCAGCCACCTCATTCTCTGTCGTCCCCTTCTTCTTTTGCCCTCAATTTTTCCCAGCATTAGGCTCTTCTCCACTGAGTCCTTCCTTCTCATTAGGTGGCCAAAGTATTTGAGTTTCATCTTCAGGATCTGGCCTTCTAAAGAGCAGTCAGGGTTGATCTCCTCTAGGACTGACCGGTTTGATCGCCATGCAGTCCAAGGGACTCGCAGGAGTCTCCTCCAGCACCCTAGTTCAAAGGCCTCAATTCTTTGGCACTCAGCCTTCCTTATGGTCCAACTTTCAGCGCTATACATTGCAACTGGGAAAACCATAGCCTTGACTATATGCACTTTTGTTGGCAGGGTGATGTCTCTGCTTTTTAGTATGCTGTCTAGATTTGTCATAGCTTTCCTCCCCAGGAGCAAGCGTCTTTTAATTTCTTGGCTGCAGTCCCCAGCTTAAGTTTAAGTAAAATATTAATGTTTATAATTATATGTATGCTAATATATTTAATAGGAACATAAATAAGCTAATAAAATTATAAATATGGTTAGAATTATTTTGTTATATTACTATTATTGTTATCATTATATGTGTTATCTTTGCTTTTCTTTCCTTTTTGTAAAATGGTATGCCCGGACAATACACTATATTCAAAATACTTATAGATAAATAAATAAAAACTTGACTGAAAAAAAAAGGAACTTGCCACAATTTGTTGTGATCCACACAATCAAAGGATTTAGCATAGTCAATGAAGCAGAAGTAGATGTTTTTCTGAAACTCCCTAGCTTTCTCCATTATCCAACGTATGTTGGCAATTTGATCTCTAGTTCCTCTGCCTCTTCGAAATCCTGCCTGTACTTCTGGTAGTTCTCGGTCCACATACTGCTGGAGCATTGGAAATTTGATCTCTAGTTCCTCTGCCTCTTCGAATTCCTGCCTGTACTTCTGGTAGTTCTCAGTCCACATACTGCTGGAGCCTAGCTTGTAGGATTTTGAGCATAACTTTGCTATTATTTTTATTTTCCTGCAGGCAAGATATTTATTTCGGCAGTGCTGGCCATGCAGGGCTAACCAGTCTACTGTTTTGCATGTTTTGTTTCATCCTGCAGGGTTAAACTGGGAATGTTAATATGTGCCACTTTTGGGATCAGAACATGAAGAAGAAAAAAACCAGGCAGCTTAATGTGTGCCTTTGGCTCATGTTCGCTGGTCTCCTTTCTCTATATTCCTTGCATTTGCCTCTTTTCGCTGTCCTTCTGCTCTGGTCCTTAACTGTTTTATTTCTCCTTCTGGGAGCTGCTTTTTTATAGAAGGTTTCCACTTGCTGGAACCCAAGAACTATCGTTACCTCAACCAGTCTGGCTGTATAATCAACGAGGACCTGGATGACCGAGAGATGTTCAGCAAAGTTATGGTAAGTTTCTTCCGGGCAAAATTTGATGGATAGATTTCTCTGCTCCCCCACCCTGCTTTCTTAAAAGAAAAATGTACCAGTTGCTTCTTTGCATGACGGCAGATTGTTTGGGGGGGAGCAAAATGCCCACAGGCTAAGAGGGTTTTGCCCTCTTGAATGTGGTGCCTGATAATGACGTGCATTGTTTAATGACAATTAGAGTCTATTTAGACTGAAGTAATGTAATTTGAAGACAAATCTTATCTTCCCACCAGTATTTTGCCTTTCTGTTTCTTGAATGCCTGCTTTATCATGCCTGTTCCTTTTACTTGGAGGAAATATCTGAGGGAATTATTTAGTCTGCAAAAATCTGGATACTATTTTTCAAGGTGGAGAAAGTAAGAGATAAAGTAATCAGGCATTTATTATTTATAGAGTGCTTTAAAAGCAAAGTCCTGCATAGAAGCTAAATAATAAAAGTAGGCAGTGGAGTAGGGACAAGAAACAGGCATACAAAGGGAGGGATTAGGAGGGAATTATCCTAATCAAATACCTCAAAAAATAAGTGGATCTTATTACAATTCCTTTGCAGATCTAAAAACCATTAAGTTTGAATCCTCTACTTAATAAGATGCAGTTATGATCAGTTTCTATTGTAATTATTATTCCTGTATGTGATTCAGTAAATCTGTAGAAGCTCAAGTATTCATTATCTCCAGAAAAAAAAAATCAGGAACACTGGAATCCCAAAATGCTAGCATGGTGCTTTTGTTAAAAAAGGAAAATTTTACCGGTAGCTGAATAAATTGAGATCAGATTGTAATATTTATGTAGCAGCATGACAAATATTGATTGACTGTTTGCTGCCTGTGTAACTCAAAAATGTTGAGAGTAAGTTTCTGTTTAAGAAAAAGGGAATAACAGGATAAAGTTTTGACGGATATTTTTCCTCCTTTTTCCTTTATTCTATGGATAATTTCAAATGTATTATTCTGGCAGTTTGTTGGCAAGAATTAAAGAATTATTCAAGGAAGCAAGTTGTACATTGACTCTATTACTGCATCCATTGCTATTTGGCCATAATACTTGGAAATCAATTGGTACCAGGGGTGGGTTCCTCCTGATTTGGACCGGTTCTCCCAAACCGGTAGTGGCCCGCTGGTGACATCACGATGATGTCACCGAACCAGATCAGTCGGTGCCGACCCATGGGGGCCGCCATCTTTTTTTTATTTTTTTTTTATTTTTATTTTTTTGAATTTTTTTTTTAAATTTCCTTCTGAGCATGCGCAGAAGCATGCGGTCGCCATCTTTTTTCGACTTTTTTTTCCGGATTTTTTGTTATTGCGCATGTGCGCACCCACGAGGTGCGCCCACGTGGCGCGGGAGGGAGCGAACTGGCAGCGAGGTAAGTTGGAACCCATCCCTGATTGGTATCCTTATGTACCATGAGCTGCTAATTCCAAGATCATATTATAACTTATCTTTGCTCTTTACAAGAAACATGAAAGTTGCAATAAGAATTTAGGAACATGTGAAAGAGAGCTATGATTCTTTTTGGAATTATTGAAATATTAAGGTTCCATTCCACATGACTGAGCGTTACACAGCATATTCCTTAAACCTCTTGAAAGTAAATTTCACTACATACTGTAGTGCTCCATCCTACTAAGTGGGTTTGGGTATCTAATTTATAACATCATTACAGTGAATGTACAGAGAACATCTTTACAGAGAACATCTTTACCGAGGAGGTACAGATGTACAGAGAACTTTCTTAATACATTATGGAGAAGATGAATGTATTAGCATAGCTTTTGAATTATCATCTTAAGACCAGAGTAAGAGCCCTTATTCCAAGCAAGGCTTTTATCGTGATTCCTCCTTCATGGAATTTGTTTTTCCAGTGCTACTTTGCATAATCTTTTTTAAACACAATAGTGTCAAGTAACTGGAAGCACTAGTTAGCTATCTGTACAGAAACACCTGGCTTCTTGAAAGTATCATAATGATTCTGAATGTGTCTTGAACAGACTGCATTTGAAGTCATGGGATTCAGTTCTGAAGAGATCAGAGACGTCTTCAAACTTATATCTGGAATTCTACAACTTGGAAACATTGAGTTCATGACTGCTGGAGGAGCTCAGATTACCACAAAAACTGGTACGTGATGCTTATTGTGAATGAATCCTCACCTGGAATCTGCTCTTCCCTCATAATTGTGGTGCATACCAATAATTAAGCAAGTAGACTATTGTGGCCTTTTTATATTTTTCTGCATTGCTGACAGGTAAATGGATTCCCAGGAATGCAGCTATTTTCCAATTTAAAATTTAAAAAACAAATTCCAAGTTGGTTTATGAAAGGGTTTATGTATGTATCTTACCTTTGTGGTGTTGCCTAACCAATCTGTTATTAAACTACTCTGTCTCAGTAGATCAATGTTCTCTTTTCATTTAGTTGCTTAACAAATGAATTAAGTATTTTAGCACCAAAGTGGAAAAGAAAGGTTTGTCTTTAAGAGTATATATTACAGGAAGCAACTTTCTCCCCTTCTGAAGTGCCAAGTAACTGTACTCTGGGTTTTCCACCTTGAGGAACAAGGATCTCTCAATGAAATTTTGGGAGAATAAATATCTCAGAGCTGTTGTCACATACTAATAAAGTCTTCTTAGCATAACATCTTCACCATTGTTGCTTAGTTTCCACTTTGTGAAGACGTTTGCGTAACTTATGCTTCCTATCAGAAAGAAAAGTAATATCTCTTATTCTCAGTTCTCAATTGTCTTGTCTCCTAGTGCTGCATAATGTCAGTGAACTGCTTGGCTTGGACACCTTCCAGCTGTCTGAGGTACTTACTCAAAGATCCATGTTTCTACGTGGGGAAGAAATTAGCTCTCCCCTCACTGTGGAACAGGTGAGCTAGTCATTAGCTGCTTTGCAGTTCATATTTGCTATGAAGGGAGATTGCCCCTGGATGGCAGCATTCCCATGAGTATTAAAGGGAAACGTCACTTGAGGGAGGCCTTGATTTGATGATATATTACTTATTCCCAGAAGAGAAGGATTCCTGGAATATTCTTAGTGCTTCAGGACTTAAGAATAAGCCTGGGTAATAAAGGCAGGTATTGGAATGGAAGAGAGAATGGGTGGATCAGCTTTGTTAACAGAACCATTGCCATGGATGTTGTACAATGTAAGCAAGGACATGTGGAACAATGTTGATGAAAAAAAATTAATAGACGGATTTCACAGAACTCACTCCTGCAAACTACACTTGTAAAAACTCTTTTTAGAGGATGCAGCCTATTTATACTAGAAAATGTGAAAACGTGTAAATAGAAGAATTCTGCTTATGTATTGGCTGAGAAACAAGGTGTATCTTTCTCTTCACTAGCTTGCCTCTAAAGCAGCGGGACCCCAATACTGTTGCTTGCTTTCATCTAGAAAGCTGCCTATTAACACACGGCATGGCAATGTTTGACACAGACCACTGTCTTGTGGCTCTAGTATTTGTGAGGCTCCAGGTTCCATGAAATGGAACAGAGAAGTTCAACAGATTATGTATGTGTTGTAAATTCTAAACAAAGAAAAAAGTCCAAAATACTTCATTAGGAAGTCAGAGAATTCTTGTAAGGTTTGAATGAGCTCTAGCTCTTTACCTGAGGATGGAAATCAAGAGCTCCTTGAGTCAAGCTTGACTTCTGGTGGATTTCTAGACACATTCATGTAGTTTTCTTGACAGAAATATGGAAATATTTAATCTTGCCGCATTCTGGGGTATTTTTCATTTTTCCCATCTAGCCACAGTCCAGATAATTCCTACTCATATGCTAGTTAGCTCCTAAAATGGATTAATTGCATTGAAAAGCTAAGACTCCAAAAGTGCCAAAGTCTAGCTTTGGTGCTTGTATGGAACATGAATACGAGCAAGAGGGTATCATGCATAACTCTTCCCATCATTGACTGGTCCAAATATAGCAAGCTAAGGTTCATAACAGTAAGGGTAACCTTTCTTTGCTAATTAGGCTTCCTGCTTCTAAATGCCCCTTTTCTCCCTCCAGGGACAGCAGTCAGCTGTTGTCAAATTCCATTTTGGCTGAGAAGGCTGGAGATCTTAGTCAGCTTGCATTGTACTCAAAGCTCATTACCATTCCAAACTTTGACATTTGGAGTATGTTAAGCAGAAGGAGCTAAATACAGTCAATGAAGGCTTTGACAGAATGCCTATGGCTGTGTGTCTCTGCTGCCCCTGCTTGTGTCCCACTGCTGGATATGGAAAGACAGGCACTAATCTGAAAGATGTAACTGAGATGTTGGATGACTATGCAGTCTGACCACTAGGATTCCCCTTGTCTTTGTACTTCATTAAGGGAATTGGCAGAGCCCTTAAATATATGTTAGGAGGAATAGGTAGCTGTCCTGACCTGGTCCCCCATATATCTTCAATAATGTTTAGTTAGAAACATGTCAAATAATTTTGCCCAATTCTTCCCTACCTTTACTTTCATATATTGCAACCAATGAATTGGAAGGAGTAGAGGGAAGCTCTTAAAGGCATCATGCTTCTTTTTTCCATTTTTTAAAAATTAACTTTTAACATTCTATAATGGTATAGTAAGTATACATTGCTTCTGATGTGACGTTTGACCTCAGAATAGTTCTGGTGTGTTTCTTGATTATGGCTTCCTATGAAAAGGTGGGATCCTTTAGGTTTCTGGGACAAAAAATTATGGATATCTTCAGCCTCTTTCACACACATAGGCAATAGTGATGAGATGTTTGAGCTGTCTAGAACTCAGTTCTCAGAAATAATGGCTTAAGAAGTAATTGTGAAGTCTTATATGAACAAAGAGCAATTGAGGGGATGAGCAACGGAGTAGCATACTAAGAAAAGGTTCTGTCCATGAAAGCTTTGTGTGTTAGGGAGAAAACTAACCTAGTCTTCTAAATGTAGAGATTTTTCAATTAAAAATACGTACCAAAAGATTCCAGTTTATAGTACATTAATCTAACTGGTCTTAGTTGGAATGAAAAGGCTTGGTTGGTGAGAAGCAATTCATTTTGGGCAGTGCAGGCACTAGGTTTTCCCGTCTTTCCTCTTAACAATTCGTTTCCCAGTAAACATGTTCAAATGCTACACTCAGTTGTCTCAAAAGATGGCAGCACTAATCTTGTCTGGCTTGGATGGTAAGCAGGCTGTTTTGCTTAGTGGCTGGATGGGAGACCAGCAGGAATTGGTAGGGCTGTAGACAAGACTGGGAAGTTGAAATTGAAGAAACATCTTAGAAGAAAGCCATGACAAATTACTCCTGTATTTTGCCAAGACAGTTTTATGGATATATCCATTAAATCACCCTGAGTTCAGCTTGGTTCTTGTAAAACATTACTATTTTTTTCCTAGTTCTTTTTCAAATGATGTAATTTATTTCCCGTCATGAATGACCATGATAAGTGATAAAATGTCTTCCTCCCTATTTGCTCCTAGGCTACTGACTCCAGAGACTCTCTTGCTATGGCCCTTTATTCACAGTGCTTCTCATGGATCATTGGAAAAATTAACTCAAAGATCAAAGGGAAAGAAAACTTTAAATCTGTGGGAATCTTGGATATCTTTGGTTTTGAGAATTTCCAGGTCAGAAATTAAGCAGTTGTAGATGGTAGCATGGACAAAGATAGTAGTGATGCATGTAAACAAATAAGGTGATATCTGAAGATGGGATGGGATGGGATGGTGGTAGTGACACAGAGAGGATGATCAGCAAGATAAGGTCCTCAAGAAAGTTCCGAAACTTGGATAATGAGGAAGGTTTTTTGGTCTATGACTGTATAAATCGTGGGATGTATTATGGGAGTGATTCATAAGGGCATGAATATTTATTACAGCCTTCCTATAGATATGTCAGGACTACAAATGCCAGTTGTCACTAATATAACCATAGTTACATGATGGCTTGCGCTTAATAGGTGTTGAAATCCCAAGAAATCTGAAAGACAGAAGGTTATTATAGTCGGTTATAATAGAAGTCTCTCCTTGGGTATTTGTACATGTTGCCTTAAACACACATAGGAGTTTGGGTTTTGTTTTTGTTTTTTTGTTTTCCTCAAGACCAGGTGTGTCAAACTCAATTTCATTGAGGGCCGCATCAGGGTTGTGGTTGACCTTGGGGGGCCAGGGTGGGCGTGACCAGGGTGGGTGTGGCTAGCTCGATGTTAATCATGTCGGGGGTGCCTATGGTGGCCCGAGTGCTCTGCCAGCAAAAATGGGCTCCAGAGCTCTGTTTTCGGCTGCGACAGCTTCCTGCAACCCTTTCCCAGCAGAAACAGAGCTCGGGAGGGCTGCCCACGGCCCTCACAAGCTCTGTTTTTGGCTGCGACGGCCTCGTGCAATCCTCTGCCAGCGAAAATGGAGCTTGGGAGCGCCGCCTGAAGGCTGTTGTGACCCAGCGCGGCAAACCCCCAGAAAGCGACACACACACACTGTTCTTTTTTTCAAAACAAAAAAGGCTTTAATACTAATAACTGCTTAGTATTAAAGTGAATACTAATTCTTTGCCAAAGTGTTTGTTTTCAAGCACAGAACACTTTGGCTGGGATTCCAAATATGAAAGACACAAGCAGGTCATTAAGTCCATCAAATACAATTACTTGCTGGAGTTGGCCAAGAGCCCGGACTGGAGTCAATCCAACTGATAGGAACGAAATTCAAACAGCAACCAAGGTGAATACAAACAATTGTCGCCAGCAAGAGCATCAATCAGAGGCTCCTCCTCTTCACTGGAGTCACTGAACTCCTGCTGAGGAGGTGCAGAAGGCCCTGATTGAGCATCGTCCTCTGGCCCTGCTTCCTCCTCGGTCTGGAGCTACAGACCGCTCTTGCCACCCTATGGTCTGTTCCTGTTCGTCCGGATCCATGAGCAGCTGCACGGGACGGGGGCAAGCCACAACACAGGCCTCCCGAGCTCCGTTTTCACTGGCAGAGGCACCACGGGCTGGTCCTTTGCTGTTTCCAGGGCGGTCCCACAGGCCAAATTTAAGCACCCCATGGGCCAGATCCGGCCCATGGGCCTTGAGTTTGACACCCCTGCTCAAGACTTACTACATCTTTTGTTTTCTATCTTACATTCTATGTTTTGTGAAGTTTTGTGCCAACTCTTGCATCAATTGACAGTCTAGGGCGGTGATGGTGAACCTATTGCACACTTGCCACAGGTGGCACGCGGAGCCATATCTGAGGGCACACGAGGCGTTGCCCTATGTCAGCTCCCAGCACACATGCGCGCGCTGGCCAGCTGATTTTCGGCCTTCTTTTTGGCCGTTTTCGCTCTCCCCAGGCTTCAGGAAAGCCTCCTGAACCCTGGGGATGTCGAAAAACGGCCAAATGGGCCAACTGGAAGTTCGGAAATGAACTTCCGGTTGGCCCATTGGGCCGTTTTTCGCCGTCCCCAGGCTTCAGGAGGCTTCCCTGAACCCTGTGGATGGCGAAAAACAGCCCAACGGGCCAACCGGAAGTTCGTAAAAGAACTTCCGGTTGGCCCATTGGGCCGTTTTTCTCCATCCCCAGGCTTCAGGAGTCCGGAGTCTTCAGTGAGTGCGTGGGGGGCAGCACGGTTGGGGGTTTTGCGCATGCGCAGAGGGCGGGGCAGGCAGGGTGGCCGAGGAGAGCGAAAATGACCCAAAGGGCCAACCGGAAGTTTGTTTTCGAACTTCCGTTTGGCCCGTTTGGCTGTTTTTCGCCATCCCCAGGCTTCAGGAGTCCGGAGTCTTCAGTGAGTGCGTGGGGGGCAGCACGGTTGGGGGTTTTGCGCATGCGCAGAGGGCAGCGCGGGGATGGTGCACATGCACGGGGGAGGGCATGGGTGTGGGCACGCGCGCACACGCTAGCGCACGCACACACCCTTTTGGCATGCGAGCCAAAAAAGGTTCGCTATCACTGGTCTAGCGCAGGGGTGAAATGCTCCCGGTTCACTCGTACCTGTCGGTCGCCGTAGAGCCGGTCGCCAAGGTAGCGTGAGGCGGCATCCACCTGCCCGGACGCTGCCATTTGGGTTCTTTTACCCTCTGCGAATGCACAGAATGCTTTGCGCATGCGCAGAGGGTGAAAGAACCCAAATGGCGGCATCCGGGTGGGTGGGCGGCGCCTTGCGCTACCTTGGCGACCGGCTCTACGGTGACCGACAGGTACGAGCGAACCGGGGGCATTTCACCCCTGGTCTAGGGCATAGGCTGATGATAAGCACATCCACCAGCCCATCCTTGTTTCCCCAATTCTTCGCAGTCTTTGAGGGAAATAGGATTTCCCCCAGATCAAGATGAAAGGAATTAATTATTGGTTTCTTTTGTCATGGACAGGTAAATCGTTTTGAACAGTTTAACATTAACTATGCAAATGAGAAGCTCCAAGAGTACTTCAACAAGCACATCTTCTCCCTGGAGCAGCTTGAGTACAACAGGTAGAAAAATGAGACTATCAAACAGTGGGGATATCTCTTATTTTCATTTCTCGTTCTGGCGATTAGGAGAAGCCTTGCTTTGGCTAAAGGATGAGAAATCTGATTAAAGGAGGAAGAGTGTTTGGTCACATACATTCTACCATACGAAAGAGTATTAAGGAAATGGTACAGCATTATCCTTTTCTCCACTGGCTGGAAGTTTTACATACACCAATGCTTCTTTTTAGTTTAAGGGTGGTACATTTATTCCTTTCTTCATTTTTCTCTTTCTTCTGTAACTGCAATGATTTATGTTTTTTAACTGTTCTCTGCAAATGAGTGCTTAATAGGCTTTGTATTTTTCTTTGGCAGAGAGGGAATCATCTGGGAAGCCATTGATTGGATGGATAACGCAGAATGCTTAGATCTTATTGAGAAGGTAGGTCCTTCACGCTGAAGGGATTGGGAGAAGTAGGGATGGAAGGACCTTTACCAGGGGTGGGTTCCTCCTGGTTCGTACTGGGTCGCCCAAACCGGTAGCGAGGCGCTGGTGACATCATGATGGCGTCGTGGACCCGCCTTGGTCAGTGCCGGTTCATGGGCGCCATTTTTTTCCGGGAAGTTTTGGCGGCTTTTTTACGTTTGGGGCTGTTTGTGCTCTGCTGCTGCTTTGGAAAGGGCCCTCCCACCCGCCCCAGGGTTAAGGCTGTCCTTTATTCTCCACCCGAAGCACAGCTGATCAGCTCCTCAGCTGTGTTTCGGGCAGATTATAGTGACTGAGCATGCGCGGACACAGAATTGCACTGAGGGAGCGCGCACGCGCGTAACCTTAAGCCACACCCACAGAGTGGTAGTGGAAATTTTCGGAACCCACCCCTGACCTTTACTCCTTTATGTCTAATGATGCTTGACCCTTGAACTGGAATAAAAGGACACATTTCTGTTAAGGACATCCACAGGTCACAAGATTTGGTTCAGATTCCAAATTGATAATTTATAAGATGGTCCACTTCATCTGAGACTAGTTGGGTGTTGACCAAATCAACTTGAAATATTTCATTTAAAAAAAAAGAGGTCAACCTAAAAGCCGTGGTGGCACAGTGGCTAGAATGCAGTATTACAGGCTAACTCTGCCCACTGCCAGGAGTTCGATCCTGACAGACCGAAGGTTGACTCAATCTTCCATCCTTCTGAGGTCGGTAAAATGAGGACTCAGATTGTTGGGGGCAATATGCTGACGCTGTAAACTGATTAGAGAGGGCTGTAAAGCACTATGAAGGGGTATATACAGTAAGTCTAAGTGCTGTTGCTATTGCTACAATTATTTGAATTTCTTGATGAAACTAAAATAGCAAGTAATACTAAGCCTTGTAAGAGAATAATGCTTGCCAAATTAAAACAAAATCTGGGAAGTGAAGTGATTCATGCACTAATCACCTCCTGCTTTGCCTACTGCAACATACTGTACATGAGGCTAACCCTGGAAGCTACAATTGGTCCAGAATGCACTTGTGTGAGCAGTTATGGGTATTCCTCATGACAATTTAAATTTTTTGAGTTGGTTATGTAGTATTATTATTATTTATTACCTCTGCCTTTTATTCTTACCCTATATGTGAGCCATTTAGCACTACTTTGATGATTGGGGTGGTAAATCAAGCAAGCAAGCAAGCATAGCGAGATACATTAATGCTTTAGTTTTTGGTAATACATCTTGCTTTCCTCACATGTCCAACCCAATTTTGCAACCTTTTTGTGGCGGTCATTAAACCAATGTTACAATCATTGAGTAAACTAATGGTTCGCTATTGGCATAGTTTTGCCAAAAAAATGGAAATAAATGCTGGTTTTGGCAAAACCATTGCAAAATGTGGTCATATGACCACCACCCGCAACTGTCAGAAGTTTGAATCTGGGTTGTAAGTACACCCAGGGAAGTCCATTGTAACTTTGAACAATGCTAAGTGAGTGGTTGTAAGTTGAGGACTTACATATATGCATAGCACATTACAATCTTGTATTCTTGAGGGTCCGGGATAGACTGTTTTCACTTTCATTTTTAATGTGTGGTTTGTTTACTACCTCTCCCTTACAAGTGAATCTGTGTTCCAGGCAGCTAATGAAAATCAAAAGGTTGTCGGCTGTATTCCCTATATTTTCAAAAACATCACATTATCTCTCCTTTTGGGGAAAAAATGGTTTGGTGAACATTGAAAATATAGTTGTCCCCTGTCAAATATTTATAAAATCAGATGAACTTGAAATATATTTGTAATTCCAGATTGTTTTTTTTTTTGTCTTTTTCTGTGGGCTTTTTTTTGGGGGGGGGGAGTTGTATTGCTTTTCCCCTTTGTTCTTAAAATGGAACAAACACCACAAGGAAATATTTAAGTTCAAATGAAAGGATTAGAAATGTCAATACTTAAAGCAATTAAGTTGCATTTGTATAATTATGGCAAAACAGCAGAAAACAGTAAACTCTCACATATTCTCTCGTTCTCTCTCTCTCTCTCTCATACACACACACACACACACACACACACACACACACACACACTCATACAAGACTCATGGAAGACCAAGGAGATTGGGGCCATCTTGGCTAAGAGCCTAAGCGATAAGTATATTCCAAAACCTTACTTGGCCTTTGAGTGGCATGCCATAGGCCAAAAAAAGAGAACCAGTTTGGTACAGTGCTTAAGGTGCTAGGCTAGAATTTCAGTTACAGATTGTTGAGAATATTCGTAGCTCAGGTTGTAAGTTTGGCAGGGACCCAAAGATCTAGAATTTGGGTTCTAGGCCTTCCTTAACATGAAAGCTGGTTGGTTGACTTTGTACCAGTGACTCTCTTAGCCCAACCCTCAAAGAGTTGCTGTGGAGATATATAGAGATAGAGATAGAGATTAGAGATATGAGATCTGTCTGTCTATCTATCATCTATCTATCTATCTATCTATCTATCTATCTATCTATCTATCTATCTATCTATCTATCTATCTATCTATCTATCTATCTATCTATCTATGTATCATCTATCTATCTATCTATCCATCCATCCATCCTAAGGCATGCCACTCAAAGGCATGCCACTCAGCTTCTAAATTTAATTTGGTTACTTTAGGCCTCCTCCTCTTCTTCTTCCCCACCTACCCTCAAAACGATGCTATAGAGCACTACACACCAGAAGAACTAGACACAAGAACAGTTTTTCCCCAAACGCCATCACTCTGCTAAACAAATAATTCCCTCAACACTGTCAAACTGTTTACAAAGTCTGCACTACTATTAATCTTCCCATCGTTCCTATCACCCATCTCCTCCCACTAATGACTGTATGACTGTAACTTTGTTGCTTGTATCCTTACGATTTATATTGACTGTTTGCCAATATGATTTGATTGCCTATTTGTACCCAGACTATCATTAAGTGTTGTACCTTATGATTCTTGACGAACGTATCTTTTCTTTTATGTACACTGAGAGCATATGCACCAAGACAAATTCCTTGTGTGTCCAATCATACT
>QLTV01020729.1:2677017-2689857 GCA_003457575.1 Thermophis baileyi
ATATATATATATATATATATGGAAGAAGAAGAGGAGGTCTAAAGTAACCAAATTAAATTTAGAAACTGATCTTTGCAATGACATTTTTAGTAACAGGTTTCCCGAGTTACTAAGAGAGATGGGCATGGAAAAGGATTGCATTTAGATAACAGCAGCTTGGAAATCATTAGTAAAAAAAGGTTTGCAAAAACTTTGCTTACTCATTTTTGCTCTTCAGATTTGGAATGATCCTTTGGGCATATTTTGGATAAAGAACTTTCATTTGCAGGCAGCTTTCCTATCTCTCAACAAAGGTAGCAAAAATATTTCTTCTTTGAAAAAGAAAAGTAAAAAACTAAGCAGAGGAGAAACATGGAGCTGGTTTCAAAATGGTGCTTTGGGATATCAACTTTTTGGAATTCCAACATTGATGAAATGAAGTTGTGCAAATGTTCACGACTGAGTGTTTAGGAGAGGGAGTGGAACAAGAGATAAGTCTCAAATGCTTATGTCAGCCGAGTGCTCAAATCTATAAAATGGAAGCACATTTTAGGATTTGCTGTTCTGTTTTGAGTGTTTCTGCCAAAGTGAAACATCCCCATTAAGAGAAAACACAAATAAAGAGAAAATAAAGCACAAATTGATGACAGAAGGATTATGAGGTTGTCTGAATGCTCCATTAAATAACCGTAATGAGCATTGCACATTGAAGCATCAATCAAATCTTTATAAAAGACTGGAAACTCTTTATAGACTTTTTGCTAAAAATGTATAAAAATGAACTGGTGATTTCAGGATTTATTGATTCAAAAGATCTTTTTATGGGAAGAAGGGAATAATGATCTCTAACTTAGAAGGGTGAAGATGGTAATCATTCTATTTGTAACTGCCACAAAGAAATTTAGAAGTAACTTCTTTAGGTATTTTTTCCTCTTTTGTTACCTTTCACTTTTTATTTTATTTTCCTACCTTTTGTTTTCTGTTTCTGTAGTTTTTTTTAAATTAAATAAAATCTTATAATGAAATTTCATTAAAAAAACACACCATTTGAACCAACCTGGATAAACCTTGGATTGTTATATTCTTATGGCTACTCCTCACTCCCAGCATGGTAAGAATGCTTGGTCAAGTGGAATACAACTGTGAAAATATGGGTTTTAGCCAAATCTAAACTCTTCTAGAATTAAAATTTGACTACAGTACCCAGAATAATCCATTTCAGTGTATCTACCCTGCTCTTCTAAAGCTCTAGTTCCCCTTTGGCTTAGCAATCCACTATGCTGTTTGTGGCAAAGGGTCTATTTTTCTCCTTGTAATACGATTGCAGAAACTTGGCTTGCTGGCGTTAGTTAACGAGGAGAGTAGATTCCCCAAAGGCACAGACAGCACCCTCTTGGAAAAACTGCACAACCAGCATGGGGTAAGTAGGCGTGCATACACACCACTGCATTTCAGTTGCTTAATTTGGGCTCAGTCATTTTAAGAACTGGGATAAACACTGCATGGAAGGGAGGGAGGGAGGGAGGGAGGGAGGGAAGGGAAGGAAGGAAGGAAGGAAGGAAGGAAGGAAGGAAGGAAGGAAGGAAGGAAGGAAGGAAGGAAGGAAGGAAGGAAGGAAGGAAGGAAGGAAGGATCAAACCAGAGTTTCTTGAAAGGTAAGGTTTAATAGAAAGGCAACCCAAATTCTCTTGGCCATCTATCAAGCTGCCAATGAGATGAACAAAAGGAGAGAAATATTAAGGTGGAAACATTTATTTAATTGCATTGGATTCATTCAGAGCTATAAAACTTCAAAACCAGATCTGGAATTGACCTGGGGAAAAAATTGGCACTAGAATTATCTCTATGACTGGCATCAGCAAGTAGCATGTCCTCTGCAGCTTACTGCAGCTTACTCTTTATAAATAGCTACAAATTTAGAAGGCATCGCACTAATATAACTTTGATGTTATAATGTATATTGAACAGGAACCAGTTCTGTATCTTCATTCCATGGGTCTGCTGAACAAAGAAGAGATAGGAAGATCAAGCCAGGCTAGGGAAGCTATTTTGGCTCACTGGCTGGACACCGTCTGAAGGGACACTTGATCTTTTGTGGTGGGGCCCCAGTTGCTTCTCCTCCCCAAAGGCTGCCCACTGATAATATGTGGATCTGCAGACTTTCACTGATCATGCTTGTTTCATTAGAAAAAATGAAAGTCAGGCAAAAGGCTCCACTTCAGAGCACTTGCCAGGGAGGAGATAAGAGTATTCCGAAGGGTAGAGTCTCAAAGTTCAGAAAATGCCACTTATACTGTTATTAATGGAAAGAGAAACCCTCCAGGTATATAGTATACTTAATTTCAACATTTTAAACTTTCTTCCCTTTTAACTTGGCTGTTTTTGGCTTCATTCATCATCAGAACTATGTGGATTTTTTAACAGGGTGCAGGGGAAGAAATCAAGCAGAACCTGAAATTCACATTTAATCTTTTCTGTTTTCCTTGGCTAGAATTCTACACTAGCTCTGTCATATGATAAAAAGGTTGCTCAGGCGATAAAGCTCAATTAGCTCTCTTCAGAGCAAAGCAAACAGAGTTCTCTCTTAAGCAAATGACCCTGAGAAATGAAAAGCAGCTAAGATGCAGTGGGTGGAAGTTAAAATGAGGTTAATAATTCAGGCAAGGATAGATTTCCTTGTTCAGTTTATTTTATTTTATTAAAAGAAATGAAGTGGACTTTACGGAGAACATGTTCTGAGGAATCCGGGAGGGAATGCATATCCAGTTAGATGGAAAATGGATGAACAGTTTATAGGGAAACAAGCATTTATCTAGAACATGCTGGCTGGGGGAATCCTGGGAATTGAAATCCACATATCTTAAAATTGCAAGGTTGAGAAACACTGATCTAGAAAGATCCATCCTGGCTCCTCAGAATGTGAATTCTGCTCACAGAGACCTTTGCCATGTTTCTTCTTTCAATGATCTATTTTTGGCTAAATTGTCATGGTAACTAGAGGCAATCTCCTTAAGTTAAATGGCATATCCCGCGCCTAGATAAGTGGCCCTGCACCATTTCTGCAGTGTGCTGCTGTTTGCAGGTTGTGGTATTGCGAAGTTTCTGGTTAGAAAATGTTACTTCAGGTGCATCTGTGATAATAAATGTACTTCCCTCACTTTTGTTTCAGAACAACCAGTATTACATGAAGCCCCGAGTGACAGATTTCCATTTCGGGATCCAGCATTATGCTGGAGAAGTAGGTACATTTTAGCTTTATAGCTCTGAGGAAGCTGGCAGGATTCAAGAGCTTTTGAACAATAAGGCCTTAGCCTGCAATCTGCAATTCAAAGTAGGCATTTTTATGATTGCAGCGGGCAAAAGGCCAGAGTGTCTCGGATTTCTTTAATTTGAACAAATAATAGGCTTATTGAGGGCTAGAGTGCATATTAGAGTTGCTGTGGCTTAGAAGCTCTTACATACTATTGTGTTCTGGGCTTATATGCCTGCCCTTTATATCCTCATTAACTGTTGAAGGTGACATACAGTCCAGCAATGTGCAAGCTACGCTCCCTGCTTTGAGACTGTGTAATTTGGGCAGCCCTTCCTGATCTGGCACCTGTGCTGAACTAGAGGATCATGGGAATCAAAGTCCAATATATCTGGATTGCACCAGGTTGGCCGTAATGAGTACTTCAAGCCACAGGTTCTTTATTCTGGAAGAAGAGGATTTGGGGCATTGCACAACTGGGCAGGATCTGTTGATGAGGTTTTAGTCATTACTGCCTGAAAATAGGCCATGATCAATACAGGGCAGCTTGTCAAACAGCTGGTGAGCTGTGGAACTGATTTATCTGCTAATGTTTGTTTTGCCTTTCCTTTGAGGAAGCATGGTGGTACACGTCTTCTTCCCTACCTGCCCCCACATTTATTTTCCCCTTATAACAACTGATTGAGGTGGGCTGGACCTTAGAAGTAACAAGTGGTTCAGACTACCATGGTGAGCCTAATGGCTGAGCTGGGATTTGAATCTGGGTCTCCCGAGTCCCAATCCAGCACTCTGTTCACAACACTGTGTTGGTTCGGCTACTGCAGCTGAATGAGACAAAAAAAAATCTCCATTTGGCTCGATAGTCTTTTGGACAGCTACACAAATTGTTCAGCAATTTTTTCTTGCCGTGTGTATCTGCTGGGGAAAAAAAATGGGGGTGGGGGGTGGGGAGGAGTCCATGAATGGCAAATTTGGTTATTTGTGTCTAAAATTGTTACCTATAGGTCCTCTATGACGTGAGGGGCTTTCTGGAAAAAAACAGAGATACCTTTCGAGATGACATTTTAAACATGCTGAAGGACAGCAGGTAAAGAAGCTAGAGCCATTCCCAGTGAAGCAGAATTAAGTTGCTAATGCTGAGGGGGAGTAAAAAAAATATTATTATTATTTTCCATAGGGAGAGCCACTCCTTGAGTGCTCAGTAATGTAGCTCCAAAGATGGGATGTGGGCACAGGTTTCTAGCAGTCACTTGGGCCATTTAGTAGGCTGGGTACTTTGGACCTCCAGAACCTCTTCATAGCTGCTGGAGGGCTAGCTCTCCTATGGGTGGTCAGATTTCTCTGCTTGTCTTGGTGCTTATCTGCCCTTAAGTTCTAGCACTTCACAAAGACATTCTTGATTCGCATATTATTACTAGGGAAGAAGGATCCATTTCCTGGTCTAAGACAGCAGAAGCAGCAGCACGTGATCTCCTGTTTTAGAAGTTAGTGTTCCATGGCGTCTCTTTCTTTCTCTTATATTTCTCTTTCCAAACAGGCTGGATTTCATCTATGACCTCTTTGAAAGAGTTGCTAGCTGCAACAGTGAAGACACTCTGAAGTTGGGAACTCAGAGACGCAGGCCAACTGTCAGCTCCCAGTTTAGGGTAGGAGCAGAAGGCCCGCGAACGTGCATGTGAAAACGCCTGTAGAAACATCTCCGTAGATGTTTGTTTCTTTAAATCCAGTAAATCAGAGAGATGTACCACCAAGGTAGATGAGGTGGTAGATGAGGCCCTGCATCTTCAATGCTTCAGGCTCCGCTCTTTCATGTTTTTTAAGCTGCAAAACTTAAAAGGATTGGGAAAGGAGATGGGATAAGCCAGTGAATGCAATGCAGTTCTTCTTCTGTAGATGTCATAAAAGATGTTTCAGTATCTTGCAATTGTGCTTCTATAGCAGTGTCATCACGCTTTTCATGGCTGAGCATCAGCTGTAGGAAATGTTGGACCATGTGACAGCTAATGCTCAGTAGATTCTTTTTCATCCTCTCATATATTTTTTTAACATCAGAATTATAAATGTGTCCAAGGCACTGGAGAATGATAATAAATCTGGTCCAGAGAATGAATTTCTCCAGAGAAATAACATCTGCTGCTCTTTTCCAGGACTCCTTACATTCCTTAATGGCTACTCTCAGCACTTGCAATCCACTCTTCATTCGCTGCATCAAACCAAACCTGGAAAAGGTGACGCTCTGGAGGTGGGGAATGCCAGATGAACAGGGAAGGGAGGAGGGAGACTCACCATGATTTTCAATGGCAGCTGAGTTGAAGCTTTGCTGACCGGAAAGGGTGTTTCTCCTTTTCTGAGGGATTCTGGATTCCTAGGAGAAAAAGTTTGTGTCCAGGGTTAGCACAACAGATACAGAAAGGGCCGGTTTCTAAAAGGGCTGCTGTATGCAACATAAATACTCTCTTAATGCCTTTCCTTTAATACATTGGGAGATAAATCTTGCATTTAAAAATTTTCCTTAAGCCTAGTGACTGTTTTGTATATCTAATTCATCTCCTCTGTGTGCGCTTGTGTGTGCATTGTACATGTATGTGCATGCAGAACTAATTAATTGAGATGCCAGGAATGACTTTTGCAATCCATTTGTCATACAAGTAAATCTCTTTAAGTTGCCATCCCTCACATTTGGTTGGTCTCTACTCTTGGTTGTTCTTTAGGCTCCAAATCTATTCAGTCCAGATGTTGTGTTGAAACAGCTGAGATACTCAGGTATGCTAGAGACAGTGAAGATTCGGAGAGCTGGCTTTCCCGTGCGGCGTCTTTGTCAAGATTTCCTCTGCAGGTAAACGAGAGACAGCGCATTTCCTAGGAATGGGGGTTGCAGAGAAATCAAATATAATTGTTTAGAGTGACTGGCTTCTATGGAAGAAGAAGCTTAAGAAAACTGCTTCTGCCCCACTATCTCTTTTTTCTTCCCTAAAACCAGTTAATGATCGCATGTACTATTATACTCTTCTTATCTGTTCAGAGGCATTTATATACAGTATCTATCTTTAATTGAAGTATGGAAAATAATTAAACATCCTTTCCTTCCCCCGCTTCCCTGAAAAGCATACTTGAATGTATTATTCTGCAATCAGGTTAAATTTCATTTTATATGTGCAATGCTTTGCAGCATTAAGAATTGTTGCAGTTCCTCTTCCCAGATGCCACTTGTATTGTTTGGAAAAGTTAATGAAGCCAGTTAAAAGACCTTTTGCTCTACTACAGCTCAGAAGCAAAAAGAGAACTAGACTAGGAGAGCATCTAATTCAGAGGTGGGTTCCTCCCGGTTCGGACCGGTTTGCCTGAACCGGTAGTGACCCGCTGGTGACATCACGATGATGTCACAGATCCAGTTCGGTCGGTGCCGGTCCGTGGACGCCGCCATCTTTTTTTTGAATTTTTTTTTAATTTTTCCCCCCGGTTTTTTTTCTTCTGCGCATGCGCAGAAGCCGAGTTTCCGGCACTGCGCATGCGTCACCATCTTGTTTTTGGCTTTTGGGGGAGGGTTATTTTTTTGCACTGCGCATGCATGCGCGTGCAAAGCACGCGCGCGCCCACGCAGCACAGGAGGAAGTGAACCGGCAGCGAGGTAAGTTAGAACCCACCCCTGATCTAATTGCATCTAATGCTAGAATTTGTTGATTCACACCCGTTTCTAATTAAGAGCATTTGTTTGGTTATTACAGATACAAAATGCTTTTGAAGAATTGGAGCAACCCAGACAGTGCAAGAACCACATGTACAAACTTTTTGCAGTTGTATGACAACAGCCAGAGAGAATGGAAGCTGGGGAAAACCAAGGTAAAACCTATTTCCCCAATGAAGTAAATTGGGAAATGCTGTATAATAATACTGTCCACAGTTACCTACATGTATGATGATTATTAGTTTTAGAACTTTGACCTAGCTGGGCTGTGGACCTGCTGAATCTCACATATTTTGCATCACAAAAACCTGAATATATCTTCATTTCTTTCTCCCAGCAAGCCTCTTGAGAAACATAACATGCACCCTGCTGTTCTGCTCAAGAGTTCATTGGCATGGGGTCTCTGGATAAAATTGCTTAGCTGACAAGACCCTACAGAGCATAAAATGTTATATATATATAAAAGATCAGTAAAAATCATTAGTTCAGGGACAGCGTGGAGGCTGTTCTGACCCATTACTCCTCTAGTCCTGCATGGCTTCTTGGTTCTCATCTGTTCTTTTCCTATCTTGCTCCTACCATCCTGTCACATAAGTCAGCAAGTTTATTAAACATGCACAGAGAATGAACTAAATGGGTCCAACAGTGCATTGGAGCACCAATTTTTCCCAGATTTTGCTCCTTTTCAAAATCAGTAGCAGAGCTGTTCATCACTCTCTTCTGTTTCACTCTTACATCATTTCTAGTGAAATTTATTCTCTGCTGAATGTTGATTAAGGTCAGGAAGGGTATTGAAGTGCCTATGTTTGTATTTAAATCGATACTTCAGTTTCCCCAGCTAAGTGCAAAAAGATTTTTGGAGATTTTTTAAATAAGAATTTTACTAAATGTTACAATTAAAAAAGTTAAATGCAAATTTAAAAAAAGAAAAAGAAAAAAAGTGCAGAAAAGAGAAGTTTGGGGAAATGACCCCAAATATTTATTTATTTATTTATTTATTTATTTATTTATTTATTTATTTATTTATTTATTAAATTTCTATGTATGCCACCTCCCAAGGGCCTCTGTGTGTTCATCTGTGTGTGGCTTTTAAGTGCAGGTTGGTCCTTGACTTACAACTAGTCATTTAGTGAATGTTCAAAGTTATAATGGCAGTGAAAAAAGTGAATTATGACCATTTTTCACACTTAACAACCTGTGGTAGAAGGCGGTCTCGAAGATAACCTGGCCCTGAGCCATATAGGGCTTTAAAGGTAATAACCAACACCTTGAATTGTGCCCGGAGACCAATAGGGAGCCAGTGCAGCTCGCGGAGAATTGGTGTAATATGGGTGTACCTAGGTGTACCCATAACAGCTCGCGCAGCTGCATTCTGGACCAACTGTAGTCTCCAAACACTCTTCAAGTGTAGTCCCATGTAGAGCGCATTGCAATAATCTAAATAATAATTTTAGCCATTATTGAACAATATAAATATCTAGAAATAGTATAAATATCTAGAAATAGTATTTTATTCATTCACTCATTCAATTTGGAGGCTGCCCAACTTCCAGACAAGCCCAGGCAGCTGGCATCTCAAAAACAAGAAATAATAAAACTAGAGAACAGATACGTGTATGTCCAGAAAAAACAACACTACCAAAATCTGACCAAAAAAAACAACCCACCAGGGGCTCATATATTTCCCAAACCTCAGGTCTTGGAGCAAAGCCACGTTTTTAAAGAGTTGTAGAACGACTGGAACGTATTTAATAAAACATTATTTGGAGAGCTGACACAAAATACAGTGATACAGTGCAACTAAGACAATGGGGTCAATTAGGAAATTTTTACTAAAAGGATGTAGAATAGTAGATGCAGTAGGAAGAGTGTTCTGTTTAGAGCAAAAATCTGGAAAGATGGGAATAGAATGCCCATAATCGTAAGACTTTAAAAAAAATATCATACAAAATCAATTCAGTTCGTGGAAGACAAGCAAGCCTTCCATGGGAAACTAAGAGCTTCCTATGGAAGGCTTCCTTGTCTTCCATGAACTGAATTGGTCTTATCCCAAGATAAAGTTCATATTGATAAGGTCCTGCTTAGCTTTTGCAAATGTATCTCTTTAGAAAAAAGTCTGAATTAACAGTTAGGGAAATGCTTGGATTTCTTAATCTAAGAGGATTGGAAATCTGCCATATATGAATTGTTGGATAAATGTTCACTCTCAGTCCACCCATTCCTTTAGCATTTAAGGAGCTGAGAAAGTTGGTTTCAGCCCAGATAAAATGAAGAAAAATGCTTTGTATTAGGAATGAATATAGAAACCCTTGGCTATATATGTTTAATAAATAAATAAAATCAAAATTAAAATTTGGAGTTGTGTTCCAGTTGTAGCAACTATAGAATGGTGGGCAACTAAAATTGGGCATTGGTAAAATGTGTTTTTGGATTCTGTCTTAAAAAAAAATCAGACTGAATAAATAACCTTGAAATTTAATGAGCAATGCCTGCTGAGTTTCATTGTTATTTGGCGTAATACACTAGTATTGAATGGAAATAAAGAATAATATGCTATTTTTCAGGTTCATTATACAGAACTTCCTCTGTATTAAGGATGTGCAAAACCTTCAGTGTATAAATACATTCTGGGCCTAGTACAGTCAAGTTCAGGTAGTCCATGACTGGACCAACATACATTTGTTGCATGTTTTATCTTCAATCAGAATAGAGCTGGTAGGGACCTTGGAGGTCTTCTAGTCCAGCCCTCCTGCTCTCAAGCAGGAGACCCTATACCACATTTCAGACAAGGAACTGTCCAGTCTCTTCTTAAAAATCTCCAGTGATGAAGCACTCACACCCACAATCTGGATATGGAACATGTATGTTTGGTCCAGACTCAAATCCAGACATGGCTGTTTCAGGTCTAAATATTGAGGGTGCTGAAAAGGCAAAGCTGGCAGTGATGGGCAGGGAAAAACAGGCTATGGGGAGATTGGTAGAAGGAGCAGGTGAATGGTTGGATTGTACTGTGCATGACATGAAGTGTAGCCAAGGAAATGGGATGAAGGCCCTGAGAGATGATTGGTAGAGGGACTAGTTGACGTGGCAAGTTGGAGTCTGCTGCATTTGGAATCCATTGTAGGAGAGAAGAAAGGGAAAGGGAGACAGTGGGAAAATTGTTTCGTGGGCTGGTACACAAGTCATTGTGAGGTGGATGGAGGGGAAAGGAGTTTTGACTTACTTGCCCCACAGATCTGCCCAGAACTTGTCTTGGTTAAAACCCAGAACACGAAGTTCCTGGTTTTGGTTTAGATGGACTAAGAATCTTTTGTGGCTAAACACTAAAGCCAGAGTTGTATGTCATGTGGAACATATGGAACCAGGGACTCTTCCCCCATTTTATGCACGCCTCTATGCTGCATGTGTACCAGTGCTCATATCACAGGAGAAATAGAATGCTATTAAAATTAGGACAAAGGCCAATTAAATACTATTAAGAATTCCTGCTGCTACTAGCATCACGTTATTTCACCCAACTAAGGCCTCTCCTACCTACAAAAGCCCTGTGCCAGGTTTGCCCCAACATTTTCTTTAAGACTATTTTAGATATTCTAAAATCTAAATCAATAAAACCACTGGGGAACCCAGTTCTTTAGAGCACCAATTAAAGAAGTAGCTCAGCAATAGCTTGTGGTCCATCGGGCAGATAGCTCTTCATTAAAGAGCTTCTAGTGTGATCCAAGAAGAAATTATAAAGCAATTGGACCTAATCAGAATAATCAAGGACATTTAGGGCTATTGTAATTTGTTTCTGTGTTTTTTCTAGCCTTTTCCTTTTAGCATTAGATTGTATTTTTCTTGGGAGTAGGCAGAATTATAGCATGTTCTGCAGATGGGACTGCCTGGAGCAAACTGGAGAGCGGAGAAACCTTAGGCATCAAAGTAAAAAGGAAATGGCTGTCTTTCTGCCTGCTGAACACTTGAAGTTAATAAATCAACCTTAGAGCCATTAAAAGAGCAGGCTCTAAGTGACTGATGCGTGGACAACTAGCCTTTGATCTCCCCGGGAACAATAAGACTTTCTCTCCTGTACATGTGTTCACTTTTCATGTTGCTGGACCATCTGAAAAGGACTGGCTGTCTCAGTGTCCTGCATTAGTACAAAACAAACTAAGCCCCTTTTGGCAGTTCTAAAGTCCAACTTTATAGGCTTCTCTTTGCAGAATGAGCAAGAGGAGAAGCCATAGCATGGATGAAAGATGCTTTTCTTTCCCCACTGAATGCTTTGTTCCATTATCTGCAGGAATAAGATAGAAGCAACTAAGGGCAATTTTAAGAAAGATATTGGCAGGTAGATAAGACAGCCATATTCATGACCAGACAATGACAGTTTACTCAATAATGCTCAGTGATTACACAAAAATAGACGAAAACTTCTAGGGCACACAGCATTCTTTTTTCTCTAACATGGAGATGACAAAGATGTAAAAAAAAAAAAAGCTTTTGGTTGTAAAAAAAATCAGGTAGATTAAACTTAAGCTGCAAGCTCTTTTTTGTACCAAAATAAAGTAATCTTTCCAATCCATTTGGATTGGAACAGCACATTTGTACTATTTACTTTTGTGCTAATGGGATAGAAACATCTTTGATGTCAGTTCGATAGGATGTGAATGATACCCTGTAGGATTCAGGAAGCCTGGAACATTTTTTAAACCCATGTGATTAATACTGGGCTGGCTCTCATAACCCCTTTCATTAGGGGAAGGCACTTGTAAGGCTTGAGCAGAGAGTAGATGAGGGAAAGGAACTTGAGTTTTGTGGGGTTTCCTTCTTAAATTTAGCTGGCTGTAACCTTTGACCAGTAGATATATCCGAGATTGCTCCATCTAACAGCTTTGCCCAACCAGAGCACCTTCCAAAACTAACCATCAAGTTCCCAGAATTAACAAAGTGGCCATCTGTAGGTCAGCAAGATGGCCCAAAACTTTTTAGAGGGATGCGTTGTAGATAGAATGAACGTTGGTTCCTACCTGATACGTTCCTTTTCGGTCCTTGGTAGGAGTAGTCACGTGTGGGTTAATCTTCCATCTGCCTGGAGACTGAGATTGTTTCAATTTTGGCTGGCCACTCCCCTTCGCTCGCCTGGGAAGTCCAGTTTTTGCAACGAAGAAGGCCAAGGAAAGTACCTGAAAAAGAGAATTCACCACCCCGGAACTGGGCCCGGACCTGTACAACGGGCGGGAGTGACTACTCCTACCAAGGACCGAAAAGGAACGTATCAGGTAGGAACCAACGTTCATTTTCCGGTCCACATGGTAGGAGTAGTCACGTGTGGGACATACCCAAGCTAAGTCCCCAGGGGGGGGGGAACTGAAGGGCCCATAGTGGCAGGGGTGGCAACTACACTTTGCAGGACCCTCTGTCCGAAGGACGCTTCAGCCGAAGCATATTGATCGATCTTATAATGGCGAACGAAGGGCGAAGGAGAAGACCAGGTGGCAGCCCTACAAATGTCCAAAATCGAGGCCTGGGTGGACCAGGCAGCTGAGGTGGCAGCGCTCCTAGTGGAATGGGCTGTAACGTGACCGGGAAGCGAAACAGCCCGCAGATTATAAGCGGTCGTAATGCAAGCCTTCAGCCAGCGGCCTATGGTGGCGGACGACACCTTCCTCCCCAAGGAGGATGGCAGGAAGGAAACAAAAAGCGCCTCTGACCGCCTGAAAGGTTTGGTGCGTTTGATGTACCTGCGGAGGGCCCTCCTAACATCCAAGGTATGCCAACATCTCTCCCGGGGGTGCGAAGCCCCGGGACAGAAGTCTGGCAAAATAACTTCCTGGGCCCGGTGGAACCAGGAGTTGACCTTGGGCAGAAAGGAGGGGTCCAATCGCAGGACGACCCTGTCCTGATGAAAGATGCAGAGGTCTTCCCGCACAGACAGGGCCGC
>QLTV01020729.1:2701321-2727186 GCA_003457575.1 Thermophis baileyi
ATCTATCTATCTATCTATCTATCTATCTATCTAATCTATCTATCTATCTATCTAATCTATCTCTTATCTATCTAATCTATTTTATTTATCTATTTATCTCTATCTATCTATCTAATCTATCTTATCTATCTCTATCTATCTATCTATCTATCTATCTATCTATCTATCTATCTATCTATCTATCTATCTATCTATCTATCTATCTATCTATCTATCTATCTATCTATCCTCTATCTAATCTATCTATCTCTCTATCTATCTATCTAATCTATCTATCTTATCTATCTATCTATCTATCTTATCTATCTTATCTATCTATCTATCTTATCTATCTATCTAATCTATCTATCTTATCTATCTATCTATCTTATCTATCTTATCTATTTTATTTATCTATTTATCTCTATCTATCTAATCTATCTAATCTATCTATCTTATCTATCTATCTATCTAATCTATCTATCTATCTAATCTATCTATCTATCTAATCTATCTAATCTATTTTATTTATCTATCTATTTATCTCTATCTATCTATCTATTAATCTATCTATCTATCTTATCTATCTTATCTATCTAAAATATCTATCTTATCTATCTATCTATCTTATCTATCTATCTATCTTATTTATCTTATCTAATCTATTTTATTTATCTATCTATTTATCTCTATCTATCTATCTAATCTATCTATCTTATCTATCTATATCTAATCTATCTATCTATCTAATCTATCTATCTTATCTATCTTATCTATCTATGTATGTATGTATCTATCTATATATCTATCTATCTATCTATCTATCTATCTATCTATCTATCTATTTATCTATCTATCTCTATCTATCTCTCTATCTATCTATCTATCTATCTATCTATCTATCTATCTCTCTCTCTATCTATGTTAAAAGCAATAAAACCATAACAGATACAGTCTAACAACAATAAAAATACAATTTTAATTAAAAGATGGTGGGAGGGAGTGGGATGCAGTGGGGGAGGTGGGATCTGCTATTGGTCTATCAACCACCTTCAGCATGATGTACCCCCATTGGGGCCCAAGACCTTTTTGCAGAGCTGAGTCTTCAGGCTCTCTTACGGAAGGTCAGGAGGATGGGAACAGATCTCACCTGGGGGTGGGGGGGGGCAAGATGTTCCAAAAGGCAGGAGTCACAGCTCTTCTCCTGGACCCCACCAGCCGGAATTTCTTGAACAACGGGGTCCGCAGCGTGCCTCCTTTGCCAGCCTGGTTGGGGTGAGCCAATCCCATTGGGCTGAGATGGGAGGTAATCTGGATCCATGCCATGCAGGGCTTTAAAGGTAATAACCAACACCTTGAATTGCACCCAGAAGCAAACTGGCAGCCAGTGCAGCTTGCAGAGTAGTATAACAAGGGCCACTCCAGGGGCCCCAAGGACTGCCTGCATTCTGCACCGGCTGTAACTGTTAAATGCTCTTCAAAGATAGCTCCATGTTGAGTGCATTGCAATATTCCAGATGTGAGATGACCAGGGCTGGAATGAATATGCACAGGACTCCTGATCCTGGAAAGGGCGCAATTGGCACACAACGCAGAGTTATACAATCTCTTAGCCACGACTGCCACCTGCACACCAAGTCTGTCGGGTGGTGCCACCTCATCCAGAGCAAAGGAAGTCAAAGTCCTGGATCTTGAGTTTTCTTATACGTAAAGCCTTTTGATCTTGCCAGGATTCAGCCGAAGTAGTCCAAAAAGCCATTTTAGACTGTTGGAGAGAGGGAGCTCCATACAAAAAAATTTCTATCTCAAATCAATTGTATATTGTTATATGAAACTAATAATAGTATGTGAAATGAATAGATTCCGTTCCCAGCTCCAAAGCAACTTAAGGTTGGTGATCCTGAAGGCAAAGGTAAATCAGAGATTGCAAAGCAGCAGCAGCCGCTCTTTTCTCTTTCTCTGTCCTGGGAATCTATAAAAAAAAAATGAAGTATATTTGGTTCTCAAAAAATTCAACTTTTTTCAAAGGCTCAGCCATCTTTGCTTGCACATGTCTTCCTTTCCTCTCGTTTCCCAAATTAATTCCAGAATTGGGAAATAGGCTTAACAGAGTCTTTCTGTTCTATGTAAGTCCAAGTGTTTGCCTGTCTTAACCTGAGTGCTTCTTCAAATTTAATTATATAATGTTTTTATGATGATGAATTCTTATTCATCATAGGGCAGACTTTAATTTCTTTTCGTTAGCCACAGGCAGTCTGTATTGTGAATGGTCCATATATATCAAGTAGCAGTCAGTTTCTGCTCTAAAACCTTTAAGAAAATTCAACCTTCAGAAAACCCAAGCTTTTAATTAAATGTGCTGTAATAAATTCTATGGTTGTGAACGCTTCGTAGCAGCTTTTAACTAAGACATAAATAACACAGGCAGGTATACCGTTTAAAATTACATTGATTTTCCGTACTAGAAATTGAAAGAGTGTGATTATCTGTTACTTCTTTGTGAAATTTCTGGCAAACTAGGCTGTGTATTTTATTGGATAACTGCTTTTTTTATTTTGAACAGGAAAAAGGAACAATTGGAAGCAGCACTACAGATAGCTCAGGTATGTTCTCTTCTTTCTAAAATCTTCTACCTCTTCTTCAGGATCCCCAGCAGAACTGTCAGAGAATTGAGCAGCCGATGTTCAAATGAAGTCAGAGACTTTGACACAAACTTGTAGCTTTATGTAAATAAATATATTTCACAACTATATACACAGCAAATTAAATAGTCAGGCAAACTGGAGCATCATTAGGTAACATACAGGGCACACAGAAGAAAAAGGAAGGGAAAAAAGGGAAACTCCCCTTCCACACTCACAGCAACCAATCACAGTGCAGATTGCCTCACGCAGGAGCCACAATCAACCATAACTGTGTGTTCTGGCACACTGCACAACCCCACTGCTCCAGCTACTAAATTTAAATATCTTAACAAGAATCCTAACCTACCCACCTTGTCTTTTTCTTAGTGCACTATTAGCTGTGTGCATTTCTCTGAAATGATTCTGGGGCACATTTGATTTTACAGTGCATCGTTTTTAAACCAAAATATATGTGATGTAAAGTGGAAAGGGAATTTTAACCTTGTCCTCTTAATGCCCTTAATTGTCTCAAATCTATATACACCATGCCCAAAGCTGCTACCTGACTTGAGAGAGAAACTTCTGAAACTGTAATGACAATTGATGCTTTCCTTTTGAGCCAACCAGGAACAGAAGAATGATTTTTTTTTTCAAGTCATGCAGAAGATTTCAGAGAATTATCAAAAATGGATTCAATATTTTAGGAACTGGGTTCTGTGCATTCATACAGAAGTCTAAATCAATGCAACATCTCGGTGGCACACCTAGGGAAACTTTTTGCTTTCATCTCTAAAACACTATTTTCAGAATTTGATAGTGCTGAAATCTTACAAAATTTAAAAAATAGTCAATGTTTTAATTTTAAGTGGGACTCTAAATTGGATTAGAATCACAGCTTTTCACAAAAGAATTACAGTGAATTCAGTTTATTGTCTCTTAATGTGGGGCTGGTTGAAAAGCATTAAGAAAACATTGGTTTAATCATGGACAGAACAGGCATCTTTGGGGTGTTGTGGGTTTTTTTGTTTTTTTTTTGTAAATACCATACAAATACTAGTGTATCAAAGGAGACACGTTACCCATGACCATCTTCTTTTGAATTACATTCAGCTTAGGGGGATTTAGTAAATATTCCATATTGTATCTTTGAAAAGTTAGAATTAAAAAAAAAATATTGTGAACTGGGGAGCAATGAAGCACCACTTGGTTGTTATGATAGCACCTGAATTTTCAGATCTGTTGATGACTGCCAAAAACGATTTATGAAAGTTAGTTATTTTCTTGCATTTTCGAATCAGATGGAGATACTAAAAACCCAGAAGGAGAACCATCCACTGCGGGAAGAGGAACAGCGTCAAATGGAGGAGATTCTGCGTTTGGAAAGGGAAATTGAGAAGCTGCAGTGGCAACAGAAGGCAGATCATGTGTCCATTACATGTGAGAATACCAAGAATGAGATGAAGCGGCAGCGGGAAGAAGAAATACAGAGGCTAGAGAAAGAAGCATCTAGGGTTGCACAGGAGTTCTTAGAACTTTTAGATTTTGGGAACCTGGATGAAAGTGTGCAAAACTTAGAACGCTCCCTGTCTAATGAAGGAACTCTCAATATTGAATGCAGCCTTGTCGCTCCACTAGCTGAGGAAGAAGAAGACGAAGGTTTTCCTGCTGATGAAGAAGGGCCGCCAGTCCCCAGCCCAAGTCTGTTGAACCAGGACAGTAGCACCAGGACCAGTGATAACTATTATTCGGAGGAAGACACATCTCCAAATATGCCAGTGTCTGGGGAGGAAGAGAACAGAGAAGGTAATGCTCTGCTTCCTTCTACTGAGAGAGCTGGAAGCCCTCAGAAAGAACATCTGAAAAGCATATACTGGATAGGCTCGGAAGTAACGCAGAACAACATGGTAGAGGTGGAAGATCCAATTTACAGCTTGCCTCCAGATGTGGAATCGGATTATGACCACGAGGAATATGATGGCATTGTAGATATCAGCAGCACATCAATTGAGCCACTGAACAGGGAGGAAGGCCTGCGCAATTCTCATAGCAACGGTGTGGATTCCAATCGTGGAAGCTTGGACTCGGTGAGAAACGTTCATAACCATTGCAGTTGAATAGTCCTGTTGTTAACCTGTTTCATCTTACATAAGCGATAGTATCATTAATATTTCCTTAATTGATATCAATGTCAAATTTAATCCATAGATTCCAATGAGCAACATTGGCTTGAGTTCCATAATGGAGGAAAGGCAGGATGAAGTTATTATTTTCACATGCCCTCAGAGACACATATGCTAATTTGTTCAGTCCATTGTAACATGTCTTTTACTCTGTTGGTTAATCTGTTGTGACAATGCATTTGTTTATGGCTTACTTATTATGCAAACCTAATGAACTGTTTGCAGCACTATTGTATATATATATCCTGGGAATACTTAGATCATCTACATGTAATCCATGTCAGTTTTTATATATTCAGTCACTGGACTCTTCCTTCTATTACAGCTTCATATTTCCCTGTGAGACTGCTTGTGTGTATGTGAGTGTATATTCAGATAAGGACCATTAATGGTAGAGAATGTCTTCCATTATAAAAATGATAGGAGAAAGTTGATATCAAACTAGGCCAGAGGTGGGTTTCAGCAGGTTCTGACCAGTTCTGGAGAACCGGTAGCGGAAATTTTGAGTAGTTCGGAGAACGGGTAAATACCACCTTTGACTGGCCCCTCCCCCATCTATTCTCTGCCTCCCGAGTCCCAGCTGATCAGGAGGAAATGGGGATTTCGCAGTAACCTTCCCCTGGAGTGGGGTGGGAATGGAGATTTTACAGTATCCACAGAACCGGTAGTAAAAAAATTTGAATCCCACCACTGAACTAGGCACACTTCTTTTGACCTTAAAATAGTATTCAATGGTTGCTTCTAATTGTCCTGTTGCCTGAGTCAAAGACCAGCCTCTGAATTAAGTTTTTACATATTAGGTTAGCATTAATACTCTAAATCTCCTTCTATCTAAGTAATCCTGAAGTCATTCTCAATAGTTATTTCCTTCACCCATCTCAATATATCCTTGCTTCCTTCTTGCCAGATCAAAATCTGGTTTAATATTTTTATGGGGCAAATTGAGTGAAGAAATATTTTGCCCATCAAGAAAGTGCTAAATTACTTCATGCAAATTTTCCTTATCAAATTAATGACCCTACTATTTTTTCTTAACCCTGTTATTAAAAAAGAAGATCTCTCAAGGCATATAATTCAATTAGACAATTCTAGACAACAGTGTGATATGCTTGAATATAATCCTCTGGTATTTTCCTCCATGCTGTTGTTTATATATGGCTGCTATAATTGATTGATTGATTAATTGATTATGTGCATTAAGTCAGTTCTGATTCTTGATGACCACATAAATAGGCTTTCTCCTGGGTGATCCATTTCTATTCCTAATCTGGCCCTTCACTGCATTGAGTCCATCCAACTTGCTACTAGTCATACTTTTTTCTCATTCGCTTTTTAAATGAATTCTTGAATGAGGGTTTTGATGCAACTTCTGTACAGTTGTTACTGTACCCAGGAAATCAATTTATCTAACATGTAATAGAAGTTGGATAGTTACCAGATAACAATAATTCATTTCTCTCCTAGTTTTTAGATACCAAAGATGAAGAAGGGGATACTTATATGGACACAGATGAAGAATTCTGTAATGGCCGGGTCACTCTGTTCAATGGATCTGGGCCTGCATATTTTCACAGCTATCTCTACATGAAGGGTAAGGAGTTTTCTCAGTTCCATGAATTTAGCAGGTTGTCTGCTTCTGCAATCACTCATCTTAAGTTGGTACATTCTTTCTTTTCTCTTTTTGCTACTTGGTCCTGTATTTGTTCCAGTATAAAATACATCTTTTTAGAGAAGGGGTTTCAAAGGATTTTTTGCTAAAGTTGTTTCTAGATCAAGTTTCTAGATCACCTTTATGAATAGATAAACTGGGTTTCATATTAGAATGAAGAAGGTCCAGATATTTCTTTTGCATACACATAGGTATGCATACACTCCAGGTATTCTATAAATGCCCACAGGTATTTTCTTCCTCTCCTCTCCTTCCTGCTATGTGCCAGCCTCCCATCCAACCCTCACCCCACATACACTATTCTGGCTATTTTTTCAGGGCTGTCCAGTGGCTTTTCTTAAAGTTTAAAAACCCTTTCATTTGTAGCTAGCTCTAATATTATCAAATTACTTGGCCAATAGCCATAGGCACCCGATGTGATAATGTTCTGACACCAAGATAATGCTTCCCACTCCCAATCTAGGTTTATAATTTATTTGCAATGCTTTCTCCATCCCTTTCCCAAACAGCTTCAAAGATAGTATACGGAGAGGCTATCTTATTTCTGTGTATCATACTTCTGTGGCTGGGGCTAAAGTGAAAACTACATAATTTACCTGAAAGGAAGACAGCCCTGAACTTAAGATGAACTCATGTCTTAAAGGGTAAAGCAGACAGGAAAAAAATAATTTGTCTTCATTACTATATTCTCAGTGAATCTAAGACACTCCTCCCATTTTAGAGATAAGTTATTTTCAGGACCCTAGATCTTCAGGATTTCCTAAAAGAGTATATGTTGAGCTTTGTAGGTGGGGGAAATAAATCCAGATCCTGTACTCTTGGCACATTGTTTTTTGTGAGCCACGTTTGCCCAACTGTAGCAAGCTTCTTCTATAAAAACTGTATAGTAATGGTTCAAAATCACTAATAGTACTAATACCAAAAAGGCTTCCCCCCCCAAAAAAAAATAACAGCAATTAAATTTATGAGTCCTTTGTGTTGTAGAAAAAAAAAAGAACAGGAAACTTGTATAGTGGTTTATGTTTTTTTTTCTTTAAAAAATACCCCTATTTCCCTTTTCAATAAAATCATAAATAGTACAGGTGTAAGTAAATTGTGGGATGTAAGTTTTTATTTTTATATTGGCAATCAGAGTGAATTGGAAGCTATTCCCATTGGTTTATTGTTATGGATGGATCACTCCCTGCTGGCCTTAGAGTTCTCCATGTCTGTATCCCACTGCAGGAGGTAACTGCTATTCCAATAGAGCCTATCAGTCCCATATGCATATTGATTTTTGTAACTTCTTTTTATTTTTTTATTATTTTATTCATTGTCAGCTTCCAAAGTCACAGTAGTGAGATGAACAGCCATACGGATTGTTTAAATAATAAGTAGATATTAACTATACTTATAGGAAATATTTCATTTTTTAGGGTAATCTTACAGTCATGGACAGAAATAGGAATCTATCATTATCTTGTCAGATTTTTCCAACTTGGTTTCTTTTCCTTGCAGGGGGGTTGATGAACCCCTGGAGGCGCCGTTGGTGTGTTCTAAAAAATGAGGCCTTTATGTGGTTCCGAGCCAAACAGGAGGCCTTAAAGTCAGGCTGGCTTTATAAGAAAGGAGGAGGCATGTCCACATTATCTCGACGGAATTGGAAACGGCGCTGGTTTGTTCTGAGAGAGGCCAAACTGATGTATTTTGAGAATGACAGTGAAGAAAAGCTGAAAGGAACAATTGATATCAGGAAAGCAAAGTACGGGCAATGCTATTATGTCTCTCCTTTCAAGGAAAACAAGGCTCGACCATTTAACCTAATTCATTATTTTACTTCTTTGTTCACTGTTGGAAGGAAAAGAACAGAATTCTCAGCAGCCTGGTCTTCAGAGAAATAATTTTAGGATCTAAGTCCCAGAGTACTTCAAACGTAGCTCAAATGCTGTGAAAGAAAATTGGCATCTCTCTGAAGGGGGATATTTTAAACTTTTGAATTCCAATGTTCTCATTCATGCAAAATTGTTGTTCTTGTCTGAAAACTCTAGTCAGTTTGACTCCTATTTGTCTCTATGATATTCATTACTTGTAAAGAGGGCTCTTTACCCTCCTGTTCCTTCTAACTTTCCATTAGCTCCATCTTTAATGTTAGGCTACTTTCCTAGTCCTATTTGGATTTTTCTAACCGCTTTGTCTGGAAAAAAAAAATCAGCCTTGAGAACTACTATAGATCCCCAAACTCTATCCAAATGTAAGGAGCGGTTAACTCAGCTCTAAACCTTTACCAAAAACTACTGTATTATCATTAGTCATTTTGAGGTGGAAAACATACATAGCAGTATGGAGGAAGTGCTAAACTATTGATACCACTAACTCTGATATCCTTCTGAATTGTCTAGTCACATTGGTCCTTGGGAATATAAATTTTTCCAACAGTTTATATCCATAAATGCTGCTGGGATATTGCTGTTCACTTACCTCACATGTTGCGTCTTATTCCCCATGCTGCTCAATAGCTATATGAAATTGCTGGGAGACATCAGGTGTTTTAGAGTGGGGCATTATTAGTATTTTGATGAAACTAATTTCTACTATTCCTTAATCCAAGGAAGCACTTAGTATACTTCAATATTACCTGCATTTAATAACGGTTAGGTGAATTAAAACAAGTTGAAGTTAAATCCAGACAAGACACTAGCGCTGTTGGGAAATATGAAACTGGACTTGGAGATTGAGGTTCAGCTTGATTTGGATGCGACTGTCTTCCCAGTTTTAGAAAGCTCCTTGATCTTCAGTTGTCGTTGGATTTGCTAGTGGCTGCTATAGCAAGAAGCGCTTTTAGGTCCCTGACTATGAAATGTTCGCTTAACCCACACTAAAATCTTTTCTATTGTTCTTTCTTGTATGTTTGACCTTGCCAGGAAGGATGATCTGAGCTGCTTCTATAAGACAAGAGGAGCTCCAAACTTCCTTAATGCCAAACATGCCAAAGAGAGAAAGGCTAAAGTTTATTGGATAGCTTTGGCAGTCTGGTTCTTAATGCATGGTCTTTTGCAGGGAAATTGTGGATATTCACGAGAAAGAGAATGCCCTCGATATTGTGACAGGTGATCGGGTTTACCATATAGTGGCGGAGTCACCAGAGGATGCCAGGTACGGGGTAAAACAAAAGTTGTGTTTGTCTTTGAGACTTTTCCTCTGCAGATCCAACTCCTAGAAATACCAACTGTTTTTCCTTTGTGAAGCGATAAGATCCTCCTTGCAACCAATTCACAAGCCCCATTGAACTGGCATAGAAAATGTGTAATCTCTGCTAAAGTAGCACATAATTACAGACATTTCCACTTCTATCTGTTGCTATATTATGATTCAAAAGTCAGAAGATTACTCAGAAGACTTAATATCTGAATATCTGACAGTGAAATATAGTAGTAATGTCTGCTTACTATGTACAGCTTTCATCATCTGAAGGTACTGGTGCCATATTATAGTTTAAATTGGGTGATTTATTTAATGAAACCGATACATTAATGGCCTTTTTAAGTCTTTGTGAATTGTACGTTCCATGCCACAGCTTCTGACTACTCAAACTGGCCCTCACAATTGGCTTTTTCATAAGCTGTATTCCAGTCCAAAGTAATAACTTAAATATGCAGACATTTATCCTGTGACTGCAAATATATCCTACTTATCTTGTGTCAGACTATGAGAACAACATATGATACAATCTACATTGAAAGAATCACATTAAGTCCTTCTAAAAGTTGTTACATAGCAGAACGGAGAAAGACCTGTACCCAATATCTTGGAAAATCACCATCTGTCAGTGACAAATTATCACATACATTTTCTTTTTTTTCTTTTGACTTATTGTATTATCTAAATCCAGGCAGTTTGTTGGTTAAATCACAATTGGCTATATCCAACAAACTGTGATTAACAGCTTGTGATTTATTATGCATGATCGCATTCACTAGCCATAATAGAAAGCAAAACCTGATAAATGTAATGGTTGAACTTAGAATAAACTAGTACCTTATAAAGGTTCCATAGAAAACATACAGCTAGCATTTAATAATTGGTTAACTTTGTAGAAAACATTCAGGGGGAATAATTCCACATGATGATGTAATGATCAATCTGCCTGGTAAATTACATAAGCCTGGCATTGCTGGCCATCTAAAATGGATTCTGATTATTTATTATTTTATTTTGACAGTGACTGGTTTAATGTCCTAAGTCATGTGCATAGTGCCACAGAGCAACAGCTGAGAGAAATGCAAGATGAACAAGCCAATCCAAAGAATGCGGTGGTGAGCAACAATTAGGAGAACATCATGTTGGAAAGATTATGTTGTGTCTCATGAATTCAATATTGACTATATCTTAGCGATATGGTTGCTGCTGATCAAAGTGGTCTAATTGGCATCTCATAGAATCGCCATAGAACAGTGATGGTGAACCTTTTTCTTCTTGCGTGCCAAAAATGGGAGTGAGCTAGCGCGCGTGCGCGCATACCAGCACACAACCTCTCCACGTGCGCCGCACTGCACATGCATGCATCCACGCGCATGCGCCCCCCCCTCCCCGTTGGGCTGTTTTTAACCCTCTGGAGGCTTCAGGAGGCTTCCCTGAAGCCTCCGGAGTGCGAAAAACGACCCAACGGGCAAACCAGAAGCCTCCTGAAGCCTGGGGAGGGCGAAAACGGCCTTCCCCAAGGCTGAAAATCAGCCGGCCAGCGCATGCATGCCCACTGGAGCTGACATAGGGCAACGCCTGCCGTGCCCTCAGATATGGCTCCGCATGCCATCTGTGGCACGCGTGCCCACAGGTTCGCCATCACAGCCATAGAAGATCCAGTCCAAAACTGTAAACTAAAATCTTTTGGGCACCAGGGACCGATTCCATGGAGAGACGTTTTTCTGCGGACTGGAGGGGGTGTGGTTTTGTGTGCTGCCTGCATCCCGCGGATGGGGCTTTGCTTATTTGTGTGGCCCGGTTTCTGGCAGGCCACACAGCCCAGTGCCACTCCACGTACCTGGAGTTGGGGATTCCTGCTATAGGCAGTGTAATATACAGTAGATTCTCTGGAAATTGATCATAGATCCTTTTGTGCATCCTCTGCACCTGGCACAGAAGTGTGTTTTTGTATGTCAGTCTGATACTGTGTATGGATGAAAGGATATTTAGAGTTCCTAATATCCCATCTTGAGTGGAGACAGAGGCAGGGCACAGAGTGCTTAAATTCCAGTCATTTAAGAAGCCAGCTAGTTCCTAACTACCTTGGTCATTATGGGTTATCTGAAACAAATTTGAGAAAAAAAAGCAGGAAAGAAAATATGAAGTTTTATAGGTATACCAGTTCTATATTTACTATTATAACTTCATGTTGTTATTTTAAAGGGAACCCTTGATGTTGGGCTTATTGATTCTGTCTGTGCATCTGATAATCCTGACAGGTAAGCTTTGTATTTAATTAGATTGTGATTGTTTTCTCATTGGTTTTTTTCCTTCTGTAATTTTAACATTACTATAGTATGGCAGTATTGCTATAGGGAAATATATTTAAATTCATGAACCACATATTTAGATAAACTATAATTGCAACACAGAGCTGCTTAAAGTGTCTTCACCCATTTTAAGTATCTTTCCAAGGGCATTGGTGTTTTTTAGTGTGTAGTCATTTAGTGTGTAGCCAAAACCTACTGCTCTCCTCTTAGTAATATTTGGTAGCTGTAGTTTACAGTTCTGCTGTTAGGACTCTTTTATTCCTCAGCAGTTTATTTGGAACAATTTGTATAGTGTATAGCCCCTCAAATACGTGTGTTTGAGAAGCATATTTGCACAATTCCCCTTCCTGGGGTGGCTCCCCTCTTCTGCAGAGCAAAATAACATTGGTCTGCAGTTTGACATTCTTTTAAAAACCTGGTTTTGCCAATGGGTGTGGGAACCCCCAGAGGATACAGAGCCCATCAGGTGGTTGGTTTGATGGTTGCGGTGGCGGCGGGGGAAGTATTGGGTTTTGTGTTGGAGTTTTATTTCTGTAAGCCTCTTACAGAAATAAAAGAGTCACTGCGAGTTGGGAGGTCATATAGATTTTCTTAATAAATAAAATAAATGAATAAAATGTTACAGCAGGAAGCTAAGACTATCCTCGTACTTCTACAATCATCCCATAGTGATGAGTGGCTTTTCTAGATGGAGTGAACTTTGAGCCCTTCGCCATATGCACCTGGAGAGGAGGCTGTGGAGGAGGAGGAGGAAGAGGTCCATGTTGGTCTAAATGGCAAAAAATTGGTAGCATCTTTTGAAAAACAAAATTAGATACAAAAGGTGCTCCTGATTTTTTTACATCCTTGAAAAAAGAAGCATAAACTCAAGATCAATAAAAATCAGCTTAGATTTGGATTTCAGAAAAATGTTATTTTAAATAATAGTGTTGATTACAATGATGCAACTAAATAAACTGAGATGTTTTGATGGTAGAGGCATACTTTCTATAATAGAGATCTATGTTTAGCCCACAGTTAAACTGTATAGGCAAGAGAGAGTCAATGCAAGTTATCCTGGCCATGTGTTTTGGTCAAGACAATCCATTTTATCTGATCCTCTGAGAAGAATGTCTAAAAAGGAAGGAACCTGTGTTAGAGAGTGCTTGCTATGCTAAGAACATAAAAACTAATGGGCTGGATCAGATGATTGGACTATCTCAACTTCCAGGTTTGTTCAGTGACTGTGGTAAGCCTAGTAGCAAGGCATGAGCTCAATATTAATATTAAATTCACATCTTATCTTTCCCAGTTCCTGGTATTTACAATATATACCGTATTTTTCGGAGTATAAGACCCACCCCCCCCCCCCCCAAAAAAGAGGGTGGAAATGTTGGTGTGTCTTATACACCGAATACAGCCATTTTTGGTCTCCCAAAGCCCCGCCCGGTGCAAAAATGGGTGCGCAGAGGGTTTGGGAGGTCTGCAGAATGCTCCTGGGGCAGGGCAAAAACGCCCCTGTTTTTGCGAAAAACGGGTGAAAAATGGCCCGTTTTTCATAAAAACGGGGTCCGCAGAGGGTTTGGGAGGTCTGCAGAGTGCTCCTAGGGGCTGGGGGAGGGCAAAAACTTTTTTTTTCTTACTTACCTCTTCGAAATCTTGGTGCGTCTTATACACCGGTACGTCTTATAGTCCGAAAAATACGGTACTTCCCCCAATAATGGAGACAATACTAAATATACTTTTTTTTCCAAATGACAAGGTGGAAACTTGTATGTTTTCTGCCTAACTGTTTAGTCCAGGACTGTCAAACTCGCGGCCCGCGGGCCAAATGAGTCATGCGCTGGCCACGCCCACGCCCGATTTAGCGAAGGAAAAAAAGTTGCGATACATCCTGCGACGACACAAGTTTGACACCCCTGGTTTAGTCTCTGGGAAAGTATTCTGTCTTTTTGGGCCTCTACAGATTAGTTTAATGCCTATCAGACCAGAAACCTTTGCATAGCATGTTTGTGAACATCATAATCTCTACTCTCAGACCTGGGAAGTAGAGCTGTTCACTTCTCTTCCCTGGAAGTAAATTCTGATAAAATGTTAAATAGGTGAGCACAGCAAGCTTTCCATGGCAAGGATGAGATGAAGTGCCTTCCTTCTACTTTGCAGGCCAAATTCCTTTGTGATCATCACGGCAAATAGAATCATTCATTGCAACAGTGACATCCCTGAAGAGATGCACCACTGGATCTCTCTCCTACAGAAGCCCAAAGGCGAATCCAGGGTTGATGGGCAGGAGTTTATTGTGAGAGGTAAAAAAAAAAGGAAGTTGCAGAGATGACCAAGGCAGAAATAATCAGCTAAATCCTAAAGGTGCTTTTCCAAGAGGCAACTGGACTTTCTTGGGTTTTTTTTCCTTGAAAACATTTCACTTCTCATCCAAGAAGCTTCTTCAGTTTCTCCAGAACTGAAGAAGCTTCTTGGGTGAGAAGCACAATATTTTCAATGAAAAAACAAACAAACAAACAAGAAAATCCAGTTGCCTTTTGGAAAAGCACCTTTGGGACAGCCATGACCTGGATGATTGAGAATCTCCATAGACAATCAGCTAAATCATTTCTTAGTGTGAAATGTTGAACTTCCATGTTCAGAATTCCCAGACAATGTAGGTGCGGGAGCTATAGTTCTCTTCTGGAAGTCATCAAACATAGGAAAAGCTGAAAATACCAACTATCAATTGAAAAATCATCAGGATTTTGCTTATTTTATGCCCTGGCAAAGTGGGAAGATGAAACGTTCTGCTAGTAAAAGGATTCTTTTACAGGGCCGTTTTCAGCTAGTCACTAGAGTAATAACAACAGCTCAATCTTCTCACATACAGAGAGAGTAGCCCTGGCAGCAGCTGGACACAAAGCGATCAGTGGCCAGGAGAATTGAGACAATATCTTGACTAGAAGAGCGAGCTATTAAATTCTGAGCCAAGAATTCATTAGGTGGTCATCCGGCAACCTGCTGAAAGGCTCTTCAGGACAGGGGTGAAATCCAGCAGGTTCTGACAGGTTCTGGAGAATCGGTAGCAGAAATTTTGAGTAGTTTGGAGAACCGGCAAATACCACTTCTGGCTGGCCCCAGAGTGGGGTGGGAATGGAGATTTTGCAATATCCTTCCCCCAGGAGTGGGGAGGGAATGGGGATTTTGCAGTATCCTTCCCCTGGAGTGGGGTGGGAATGGAGATTTTGCAGTATCCTTCCCCTGCCACGCCTACCAAGCCACACCACACCACGCCCACCAAGCCACGCCCACAGAACCGGTAGTAAAAAAAATTGGATTTCACCACTGCTACAGGGGGATTGTGAGGATTGCTATAAAGATACATGGCAGCTGAATATATGTTTGTATAAATAATACTGAACAAAACATGCTAAACTTGATATAAAGCTCCCTCCCTTGGTTGTGTTTGGGTTGCTACTGTTTCTCAGGAGTCATGGGGGTTTTGTTGTTGTTTGTAATTTTATTTATTATTGATAGTTATTTAATAATCTGTGATATTGCTCTACTATTTTGAACTTTTTATTGAAAGAATGTGTGAGAAGCTGGATTGGAGTTGCATAAAAACTATCAGTCAATCAATCAATCAATCAATCACTGCTTAGTTCAAGAAAATGCAACTTTGGGGGGTGCAATTATATTAATACAAATTCATATACTTAAAATATATGAAATATAATTATTCCCCATGGATTAATAATTTTCCTCTTTTGTCACATTAAGAATGATTACTTGGTGGCCATTTTTAGAGGACACCATACCCCAAACTGTTGGAAGCCACCGGCAGCCCTGGGAGCATCCTATAGTACAATCTTAGTGCAATTACTTTACGTAGAAAGTCAGAAGGTGAAGCCAGAAAGTAAAAAAGGAAGATCCGATGCTTCACCACAAGCCCCCTCAGCAGCCAGGAGCGCAGATGTTTTCTGTTGCTGAGTTCATGGATCCTGTATTTTCTGTCAGGGTGGCTACATAAGGAGGTCCAGAGCAACAGCAAGACATTGTCCCTGAAGCTGAAGAAACGCTGGTTTGTACTGACCAGCACTGCCCTTGACTATTATAAGTCTTCAGAACGCACCGCCACCAAGCTCGGGACGCTTGTTCTCAATAGCCTCTGCTCAGTGATCCAGCCCAATGAAAGAATCTTCAAAGAAACTGGTAAGAGCTATCTATGTAAGGTTCTTCTGACACCTGCAAAAATTTTGGAGGATTTTATTGCATTCATTATGTGCAATTATAAATAGGCGGAAATATGTCTGCATTTATAATCGGACATGGGCACAATTAACACGTTGTGGGGAAAATGCCTGTATGCTGCATGTAAAGCAGAAATAGGCAACATGTTATTTTATTTTATTTTAAAATATTTAAATAATAAAATAAATTGCTACATAAAAAGGGGGGGAAAAAGGTGAGAAAGAACATAGTGCATGAAAAATAATATTAGTAAATAGAAAATTTGCAATTGTTATAACATTTAAGGTTGATTAACGGATCAATTCAATATATAAAATTAAACCTCATCGTCTTCCGAAATAATTGTAAATCATTAAGTGCACATGAACTTATGAAAAACAAAAATGAAAAATTAATACTAAAAAAAAATCCTTGAATAGCAGAATGTCAGAAGGTGCCGGTATAACCAACAGATTTCACAGATATTTATGATACAAAGAAACATGGCAAAATTAAAACTTAAAAGCATCTATTGTAAAGCAGCTTGATGTGAACATGGAATTCCATCAAAGCAACAATGAGTCCAGTATCGCCTTTAGCCATAACCTTGCCCTAAAATACCTTTTACTCTGGATACAGTTATTGTAGAAAAAGTATAATTATGTTGCAGATATGTCCAGACTCTAGAAATAGACTAAATCACAGTTTGTTAAAATACAGGTAGTCCTCGACTTAAATTGAGCCCAAAATTTCTGTTGTTAAGTCAGTTTTGCCCCATTTTACAACCTTTCTTGCCTCAATTGTTAATATCACTGCAGTTAACAAGTTAGTAACCCGGTTGTTAAGTGAATCCAGCTTTCCCATTGACTTTGCTTGTCAGAAGGTTGCAAAAGGGGATTACATGATCCCGGGACACTGCAACCGTCATAAATATGTACCAGTTGCCAAGCAGTTGAATTTTGATCACATGATCATGGGGATGCTGCAAAGGTTGAAACTGTGAAAAATGGTCATAAGGCACTTTTTTCAGTGCCATTGTAACTGAACGGTCACTAAACAAACTCTTGTAAGTCGAAGACTACCTGTATATGCTGATAACCATGAGGACAACTTTAGCTCAGCTAAGAGATACATGCCAATAATATCAGACTAGGAAAATGAAACCTGGGAGACATGCAGCCCTGGCTAAATTAACAGGTTATATCAGAACAGTGGGTGGGTGAGTTCTTACACACCCATATTCTCACATATCATATCATTATTTGACTTGGTTCAGGCATACAGTCAGTCTTTCTTTTATATATTCACTCACATTTAGAAAAACAGAAGAGACTTTTACATTTACCTTGAATGCCAGGTTAGTAGAATGAACTCCCTTCCCATCCAGAGGAAATTAAGTTGCTAGGAGAAATGGTTTGCTCTGCTTCTCCACTAACAACTTGCTTACCTTCCATGCATGGCTAGAAAAAAACCCAGAAAAAAATGATTAGATCTTAGCTCTGCATTCATACTTGAGAAGCCCAGATGTTTCTTGAACCAATATTGTACAACCTGCAGATCTTAATATTTCATTCGTTGGTTTCTTGAAGCAAAATAGGTTTCCATGTTCAATGAATGATGGAGCAGTCCTAATCAAAGAGGTTTTAATTAGCCTTCTGATAGCAGAACCAATAGCTTTCAGAGCCTTTGAGCTGCACAGTTAACATTACATCACACTGCAGTTGAACACAACATATTGCCTTCATGTCTTGGCTGAGTAGCACCTCTTCCTGTCTTCTCCATTGCCTTGCTTGTTATTTACTGGTCTGAAATAGTGACACACTCATCTTGGTTGTGTTTGTGCCAGCAGGTTACTGGAACATCACTGTGCATGGCAGAAAGCATTCATACCACCTCTACACAAAGTTGTTGAATGAAGCCATGCGCTGGGCCTCTGCCATCCAAGGAGTCATTGACAGCAAAGTTCCCATTGAAACACCCACACAGCAACTTATTCGTGACATTAGGGTGAGTTCCACAAAGTCTTAATTGAGCTCTACACAGAAGCCATAGTTTAATCTCCTTCTGGATATGAACATAACTCCAGGGTCCTGACCAGCCTTTCTTGTTTTTAATCACAAATGCACTTTTTAATGTATGAACCCTCTTTATTCCTATCCCCATCACTAAATCAGGGACATTTGATAATATTATATAGCTACACATGTATTTTTCACCACAGACTTTACCTACAGTAGTAGATCCTTCATGGTGTTAGACACATATATGTACAGCATAATAAAGGCTGCATATTATGTTGCATCAGTGGCTTAAATCATTAGTACATCATACGTGTCACATGTAGAAGATTGCTGGTTCAACTACTGTAATAATTAAATGTAATTAAAAGTAATGACCTTTCAACATTTAACAGTAATATTTTCTCTGGAAAAAAATAAACTTTATTGTTAATGGACCAATGGGGGCCTGGTTTTTGGTACACCCTGTATATTGGGAGGAAAAAAGGCAAAGCCACTGGAAACATCTCTGTCACTCTCCTTCTCTCTCCCTGCCCCCTTCTGTTTACTTCAGGAAAATAATGCTAATTCTGAAGTGGTAGAACAAATCTACCGAAGGAATCCCATCCTGAGATACACCCAGCATCCCTTGCACTCACCACTGCTGCCACTGCCTTATGGAGATGTTGGGATCAACAGTAAGTAACTATGGCTTTGACATTTGAGGAACCAAGTCAGAAAGTGTGTGTGTGTGTGGGGGGGGGAACAATTGTCAAAATGTTGCTGGCAAGAGGGCAAAGTTCTGGAGTATCAAGTCCCATATCTAAAAGACTGTAAAAATGAACAGTGCAGTCCTATACGTAGATATTTGATTAAAAAGCAAAAGATCCATTATTTTAGTGAGACAAATTCATAAGTGTACATAAGCAAAAAACAATGTTTTTAGTGCTGTTGCCTTTAGATTAAGCATGCAAAACTCAGTTTATTCTGTAAACAGGATGGGGCACTCTTGTATTCACAATGTTAGAAATCATTACTATGCAATTTATAATAGCAATATTATTTAAAATATATCTTACCCAGACAGCCCTTGGGAATTATGCTGGTAATTTGGTTGCCTTTTCTAACTTGAATTAAATCAATTTTATTATATTTCTTATTGCATCAGTTATCTTCTTAGCTCAGATTGACTTTTTTCTGCCTTTCAGAGCAGAGTAGAATCTAGTGCAGTGGTTCTCAACCTGTGGGTCGCGACCCCTTTGGGGGTCGAACGACCATTTCACTGGGGTCGCCGCGCGTGTTAGCCCGCCATTTTGGTGCCACCGTCACTGCAGGGGTGAAAAGGTCCCCGTTCGGCCGTGCCTGTGGGTCACCAGACAGCCGGTACCCCGGACGCCGCCATTTGCGTTCTTCTACCCTCTGCGCATGCGCCGAGGGGGTTGCGGCGGCGGGGGGGTCGCGGTGGCGGGGGGGGTCGCGGCATTAGAAAGGTTGAGAACCACTGATCTAGTGTGTTTCCAGGTGGAAAAGAGAAGGTGGTGGAGAATCCTATATTGTTCTAGGAGAATGATTATGCACACTATTCTGTGGGACTGCAGTGAATCTTCCCTAATCTGGCACTGTCCAGATGTGATAAATTTCATCTACCATAATCCCTTACAGTTTTAGATATCTGGTGGATACCAATTCTGAGAAGGCTAGAATAGACATTAATAACTCTATTTTGCAACCTCCTGAGGGGCATATATGTAATATTCATAAGATTATTATATTTAAAACTGAAACTGCCTAACAAACAGACACTTCCCAAGGAGATACTGTACTGATTGTCGTCTCCCTTGCCTTGTCCTTGTGCCTCTTTTTCCCTTACAGTGCAGCAAGAGAAGGGCTACAGCAGTCTTCAGGATGAAGCCATGAAGATCTTCAACTCCCTTCAGGAAATCGAGTCAGTGTCTGACCCTATCCCCATTATCCAGGGCATCCTTCAGACCTGCCATGATCTCAGGGGCCTCCGCGATGAAGTCTATTGTCAGCTGATCAAGCAAACCAATCATGTGCCACAGCCCAACAGCCCTGGTAATCTTCACCACTGGCAGCTCATGACCTGCATGAGCTGTACCTTCCTTCCCAGCCGGGGAATCCTCCGTTACCTCAAGTTTCATCTCAGGAGGTAAGAGGTATTCTATGCGCACTTGTGCTTATTGCCCCTGGGTGTAGATCACAGTTGAAAGTTAAAACTAGACCAGATGCTGGGAGAGATTCTGATCCATGCTTTATGTCCTGTATATTGTAAGACACCCCCAATGAGATATATTTGCATTGCCTCTCCTAACACTCAATTACAGGGGTCCCCAACCTATGGGCTGTGGCCTGTTGACCACCGGGCTGTGTGGGTGGCTGGCCAGCATGCGCCCATCTGCACCCTCCTACTCGCACTAGCATTACTGCCAGTGTCACGTGCGCTAGCATTGCCGCGAGTGTTGTGTGGGCACTAGCGTTGCCACAAGTGTCGTGCGGGCACTAGTGTTGCCACGAGCGTTGCACGTGCTCGAGCATCGCCATGAGCATCGCACATGCGCTCACGGCCCTGTTTGCACATGCACATGCGTGTGTAAAGGCGCCTGCCCCTCTCCCCTCTGGGCCGCCAACCCAGAAAGATTGGGGAACTCTGCTTTATTACACAGTTGCGCTCTTTATTCCCTGATGCTGTAAAAATGAAAACAGAATACTAGCCCTATAGTCAGAAAACTCTAAATGCCCTCTGGTGGGAGATGCCCAAATTAGTATAATTTCTTTAAATCAAATGACAGAATCGTTTTGTGGATGATAAGTAACTTATGGCCTCTGAATGAGTTTGGCTTCTCTTCTGGCATGTACAAATGATGAAGGGTTCTGAATCAAAACATGTTACAGGACACTGTGCCTCTTCTTTTCCCATCCCAGAGTAAAAGATCTCTTTCTGGGCACGGAAGTAGACCAGTATTCTCAGTTCATCACTGATTCCCTGAAAAGAACCAAGAGCAGAGAATTTGTCCCCTCCCAGGAGGAAATACAAGCACTTATCGCTCGGGAGGAAATGACCACTACTGTCTATTGCCACGGAGGAGGTTCCTGTCAGATCACTATCAATTCTCACACCAGTGCAGGGGAGGTAAGAATAGAAGTTTTTTTAAAGTTGGGCTGCCTAGGAACTCTATAATTGCTGTCTCTTCACTGATTGATCCAAGAAAGAATTAAAATATTGGAAATAGAAGCTCTCTCTTCCCTTCTGATCTGCAGGCCAGTTCCTTAGAAACTCTGTCTCAAAATGTACATCCTTTGTCCAATCTGTTTGTAGCCTTTCCCAATCACGTCTTATTGCCCAATTCCGTTGTTGAACAATGATAGAATAACTTGGCCAGGCTCAACTTTCCTACTTTCTCTCTCTACTTTCAGGTGGTAGAGAAGCTGATCCGGGGGCTGGCCATGGAAGACAGTCGGAATATGTTTGCCCTCTTTGAGCGAAACAAACATGTAGATAAAGCCATTGAGAGCCGGGTGATTGTAGCAGATGTTTTGGCCAAGTTTGAGAGGTAGGAAAAATGACTATACTTGGACTTCCAAGTGTGTAAGACATATCTGTAAAGTTGAGTTTCCATAGTGTGAAAATACCCATACAAATTATTTAGGCCTCAGCCCCTCTATTTAAAGTTTAGTCTTTGTTTTTTTGCTAAGAATTTAGTCTGTGTTTCTTGCTAAGAAGGCTATGGCTCATTTGCAATATCATGCTTCATACCGTGTTTCCCCGAAAATAAGACCCTGTCTTATATTTTTTTGAACCCCGAAATAAGCGCTTGGCCTTATTTTTGGGGAGGTCTTATTATTTTGGGGCGCGTGGAGCAAGACGGGGCTCCTCTTGCCGTCTTACCTGATTTCCAGCTCTGTCTCCCTAACCCTAACCAGAGGAAATGGCGGGAACTGGCTGCGCATGCGTTTAAATATTTTTGGGGAGGGCTTATTTTCAGGGGAGGGCTTATTTTTGGGAAAACACGGTATATCTAAATCTACTCACACAGAGTTACAAATGAATCCTGGACAATGGAGGACGAAGTGTTTTTAAGCACCTTCTGTTCTTCCCCCCCCTCCCGATGTGGGCCATATATTACCTCATTAGCTACAATGCCTAAAGTCACTTGCCGCAAGCAGTATCAACATCTCATAACTTGCCTTGTCCCACTTATGCTGCTATTTGCAGTGGTACGAAAATGTTGGTGGTGTACCATGTGCTGAGCTCTTCTAAATGTTGTGGAAGGAGTTGCAAGAAGTAGTTTTCAGTAATATTCCTGTGACATCTTAGTCGTCTTCTTGATCCATAATCCAAATGATCACCAAACTCTCCTCCTATGTGTTTAGACTTTCTGGATCCGTGGAAGAGGATGTGGACGGCCATTGGCAGCTGTATTTTAAACTCTACTGCTTTCTCGATGTTGAAAATGTTCCCAAGGAGGGAGTGGAATTTGCCTTTATGTTTGAGCAGGTAAGCCTTCAATGAGACAGACTAAGCAGCTAGATTCATACAACTTCATTGGGTCAAGGATGGATGTAGCATGTTAGCAAATGACGGAACTTAACCAGCAGTGGGATTGGAGAGGTTTCCTTTTAGCCCAAGGAGCCTGTTTTAGGTGAAACTACCCTCCGTTTGTCAGCAATGCCAAGCAAATGTCCAAACTCAATCAACAATGGGCAATTTTTTAAAGCTCATCCAGTTAGTATTTGACAAAAAATTGGAGATATCGGGAGGCTGAAAAACATGTCTATTTCAGAATTCAGTACCAATAGCTTGAGGAGGTGTTGAGCATCAGAACACACCTTCTCAAGCTGTTGCTGCCTTCTATGCAGCCGGTTGGAAAGGGGGCAATGAAGTGATGAAGCCTTGCTTGCATTCCATAGGTAGGAAGCTTATTAAAAAACCAAACAGAATTGGAAAAAAATAGGTGGGAATTCCATATTCCCTAAAATGGGAGTTTTTGATGCAGTTAGTGAGAGTATATGCTGCCAGGAGCATTGATCAAGACTGGGTTAGGAGCTGACTGGGCCAAAGATTTTACGTCAACAGATCAGGTAGTTGGTGTGTAGATGGATCAGACTGAGATGAAAAGAATTAGCCTGCTTTGGCACATTGCTGCGAACAAACCAGATTGATCTATGTTACCTGAGAAAACAAGACACGAATCATAATATTGTAATTACGATAAAACAGAATTCCAAAGTGCTATTGAACATCTTACAGGTTTTAATCATAATAGCTGCAAGCTCACATTTTGCACATTTCAGTACTAGTATCATCTGTGAGGTATATCCTGAAATGTGATACTATTTACTATACTGCACTCCACTATAAAGAAATATAAAAGGCTGGGAATAATTGTTACTTCTGATTTTTTAACAGGCGCATGAAAGTCTCATTGATGGTCACTTCCCGGGCCCAGAGGAGACCCTGCAACATTTGGCATCACTGAGACTGCAGTATCTTTATGGGGACTATTTCAAAATCTCCTGGTCCCTCGACAGCGTCTATCCAGTGAACCGTCTGAAGTCGAAAATTCTGCAGTCAATGAAGAGTAGCGGCTCCAGCAGCCAAGTTCTGGAGAGAAGGCGGACTAGCTTCCTGGAGGGCACTCTGAAGCGTGGCTTCAAGACAGGCTCGGTGAAGAAGCAAAAAGTGGAAGAGGAGCAGATGGTAGAGATGTGGGTGAAAGAAGAACTGTCAGCAGTTCGGGCCAGCGTAACGGAAAAGTGGAACAAACTGCAGGGGTTGCTACAGCAACAGGCCATGGTGGCTTACATGGCAATCATGAAAGAATGGTCAGGTTACGGCTCCACCCTCTTTGACGTTGAGGTAAGAGCAGACATGGAAGCATGTGTGGGATAAAGCACTATGATGCTCAGCAGCAGCACTATCTCTACATACCTCCACCCATAGCCCAAGTGTCCTCCTGATGTTTTGTGTTCCCCCCACCCCCCAATCTGTTAATTGGTTTTGGTGCGTGTGTGAAATACTGGCCTCTATCACTAGTTCTGTGTTCCATTTGGACAAACAATCCAAGGAAGGAAACATAGCATGAAACAAAAGGTTTTGCCTTTTCAGTATTCCCAGCTGCCAAGGAAGGAAGGAAAGGAGGGACAAGGTAAAGAAGAAAACGGATGGCAATAAGGAAAAGAAGGAAGCTGGGGGTGAACATGCAGTATGCATGTTGGTGATTCTAGATTTGTGTTGTATTGTGTGAGATTCAGATGACACCTTTTGTATTCAGGATCATAGGAAAGTTACTTGGTTTCTGGAATCACCTGCTCATCTTTGTTTTGTATCTGGATGTGCCCACTATGAAAGTCACTTTGTGATCTAGCATTCCCACATTGCTGAGTTGGGGTTTTTTGTTTTGGTCATGTGCCCAGGATATTTTTCTAAAAACTCCTACTATGCCCCTTTGCTCAAAATGTCTGTCGATAATTCTCTCACATCTAAGTTAACAGTTTCTAAACATAAACATATGAAGAACGGTTGCAGGAATTGGGTATGTAAGAGCCGAGGTGGCGCTGTGGTTAGAGTGCAGTACTGCAGGCTACTTCAGCTGACTGCTAGCTGCAGTTCAGCGGTTCAAATCTCACCGGCTCAAGGTTGACTCAGCCTTCCATCCTTCCGAGGTGGGTAAAATGAGGACCCAGATTGTTGGGGGCAATATGCTGACTCTGTGAACCGCTTAGAGAGGGCTGTAAAGCACTATAAAGCGGTATATAAGTCTAAGTGCTATTGCTATTGCTATGTCTAGTTTAATGAAAAGAAGGACTAGGGGAGACATGATAGCAGTCTTCCAATATCTCAGGGGCTGCCACAAAGAAGATTCTCCACAGCACCTGAGGGTAGGACTAGAAGCAATGGGTGGCAACTAATCAAGAAGAGAAGCAACTTAGAACTAAGGAGAAATTTCCTGACGGTTAGAACAATTAATCAGTGGAACAACTTGCCTCCAGAAGTTGTGAATGCTCCAACACTGGACGTTTTTAAGAAGATGTTGGATAACCATTTGTCTGAAGTGGTGTAGGGTTTCCTGCCTAAGCAGGGGGTTGGACTAGAAGACCTCCAAGGTCCCTTCCAACTCTGTTATTTCTATTTCTAAAACCTTTTATGCATGTTATTTTGGCATCTTTATTTTTTTTAAAAATCTTACATTGTATTATCCCTGTTAAGAATGGTACCTGTTCTTCAATAACTTGCTGAAGAACTTGTGTGATATAAAAGTCAAGAAGCTCAACAGAGAATGAACGTTGTCTTACCTAAACCTTCTTTCTATGTGCGCTGCAGGAGAGTACAAGAATGGGTTAACTTCTGTCTGTTTGCCAGGGACTGAGTAAGAAATATCCGGCCACACCTCCTCCTTGGCTCTACTGAGGCAGTTGTTTTATGAAGGCGTAGACGTGCAGGTAGTCCAAAAATGTAAAATCCAAATCGGTGTCCATATCCTGGACCAAGACAGGCCTCAGGGTGGGTTTGGACTCTCCTGCAGCGCACATAGAAAGAACGTTCAGGTAAGACAACGTTCATTCTCCTGTGCGCTGCCTGGAGAGTCCAAGAATGGGATGTACCCAAGCTTAATGTCTCAAGGGCGGGAAGAAGGCTTGTCCAGGGTCCCTGAAGTGGATCGAACCCGTTGCAGTACCCTCCTGCCAAACGAGGCCTCTGCAGACGCGAAGGA
>QLTV01020729.1:2727547-2840953 GCA_003457575.1 Thermophis baileyi
AAAAGGTGATGGTGAAGTCCAGGTCGCTGCCCTACAAATGTCCTCAATGGGGGCTTGTGTGGCCCATGCCACTGTAGTGGCCGCACTCCTAGTTGAATGAGCGGTTACACGGCCCGGTAACGGAGTAGCCTTGATCTCATAAGCCTTTGCGATGCAGGCTTTCAGCCAGCGGCCCACTGTTGAAGGTGAAACTTTCCTCCCCATCGATGTTGGTTGAAATGACACGAATAAGGATTCGGACCTCCTAAAGCCAGCCGTCTGTTTAATATATCTGCAAAGGGCCCTCCTGACATCCAAGGTATGCCATTGCCCTTCTTGAGGGTGAACCGGATTCAGGCAGAAATCAGGCAGAACAAGTTCTTGGGCCCTATGAAACCATGAATTGACTTTCGGGAGAAAAGATGGATCCAATCTCAGAACCACCCTATTAGGATGGAAAATACACAAGTCAGAGCGAACCGAAAGCGCGGCCAGCTCTGAGATCCTCCTAGCGGAAGTTATTGCCACCAGGAAAACCACCTTAAAAGTCAAAAACTGGAAACTTGCAGTTCGTAACGGCTCAAACAGTGGACCCGTGAGAGCCTGTAAAACTAGAGTAAGATCCCAGGATGGATAGCGGTGTACTGTCGGTAGTTTCAGATTAGAAACTCCCTTAAGGAAGCTACGAACCCTGGGATGAAGAGACAATGATTGAAGACCTTCATAAACCAAAACAGTTGACAAGGCAGCTGCCTGCCTACGAAGGGTGTTGGGAGCTAGACCTCTGTCCAACCCCTCCTGCAAGAAGTCCAAAACTTGTGGAATTGAAGCAGATATCGGAATATTGTGTTTGGTACAGAAATGACAAAATGCCAACCAGGTAGCGTTATAAAGTCGATTAGTAGAAGCCCGCCTGGAAGCCTGGATGGTGTGGATCACCTTCCCGGAAAATCTGTTTTTCCTCAGGATATCCCCTTCAAGTGCCATACAGTTAGTTGCAACCGGATGGAGCACTGCCCCCTGGCAGTGATATCCTGTGGTCGGGAATCCTCCAGGGACTGGTCACTGACAGGCTGACCAGATCTGCATACCAAGGGCGCCGGGGCCAATGAGGGGTGACAAGAAGAATCTCCGCCCTCTTTTGCAACAGCTTCCGTATCACTCTCGGGATGAGAGGTAGGGGAGGGAAGGCACACAACAGCCCCTTTGGCCACAGGCTGCGTAGAGCGTTGACCCCCTCTGCCCCCAGTACTGTGAACCTGGAGAAGAACCTGGGAAGATGAGTGTTGGATGGATGGGCGAACAGGTCCACAACCGGTCGACCGAACTTCAGGGACAGAGCTTCGAACAGATCCGGGTGCATCCGAGTGATCTATCGTGGCCCTGCTCAGCCAATCCGCTTGGAGGTTCGCTGTTCCGGAAATGTGTTCTGCCCTGATGGAGCGGACATGACGTTCCATCCAGAGAGCCAGCTTCTGTGCCTCCTGCATGAGTTTGTTGGATCGAGTGCCCCCCTGGCGATTGATGTGAGCCCGGGTGGCCACATTGTCCATTAGGATCAGGACATGCTGGTCCGCCACTGGCTGTTTGAAGTGACGAAGAGCTAGATGAACCGCTCTCAACTCCAGCCAATTGATGTTGTGTGACAAGTCCGATGCGCTCCAACGTCCCTGAGCTACCTGTGACTGGACGTGAGCTCCCCACCAGAAGAGACTGGCATCTGTTGTAATCGTGATGCGAGTGGGTTCTGTTGTGACCCAGCGCAGCAAGCCCCCAGGAAACGACACACACACACACCGTTGTCCAAAATAAAGAAGGCTTTATCACTAATAAATGCTTAGTAATAAGTTAATTTCAGGGTTTCTCACAAAGTGCCTGTTGCAAATCACAGAACACTTTGGCCGGGATTTCAAATACAAAAAAAACACAAACAGATCATTAAGTCCTTAAATTCCTCACTTGCTGGAATTGGCCGAGAGCCCGGACTGGAGTTAGTCCAACTGATATCACCGAAAGTGTAAACAGCAGCCAGGTAAATGCCGGCTAGCTGCCCTGCGTGCCCTAGCATCAATCAGAGGCTCCTCCTCTTCACTGGAGTCACTTAACTCCTGCTGGGGAGGTGCAGAAGACCCTGATTGAGTATCGTCCTCTGGCCCTGCGTCCTCCTCGGTCTCGGACTCAGGTGCCAGAGATACAGACTGCTCTTGCCACCTCATGGTCGGTTCTTGGTCTTCCGGATCCATGAGCAGCTGCGCGGGACTTGGGCAAGCCACAACAGGTTCTCTGAAAAGGCATCCCTTAGACATGGCTCTGGAAGTCCACCAATTGAGAGATCTGAGGACGGTCGATGAGACCCGAACTCTGACCTTGGAGTTGCTTCGCTTCACCTTCTGATGTGGCAACAAGAACCATTGAAGAGGTCGAGCGTGAAATCTCGCCCAAGGAACAATCTTGATACAGGAGATCATCTTCCCCAGCAGCTGAGAAAGCACAGCCAGCGGAACCAAACGAAGGCTCCAAACCTGAGTGACCAGGGACCGAATGCTGGTTAGACGGTCCTGCGACAAAAACACCTCGCAAGTCTCTGTATTGATCACTGCTCCGAGATGAAGAAGGCTGGTGGTCGGGACCAAATGACTCTTGTCGAAATTCACGGAGAAACCGTGGTCCTGCAGAGCCTGAATAGTGACCCGAAGGTGGTCCTGAGCTTGCAGAGGAGACGATGACTGGATGATGATGTCGTCCAGATAACACTGCAGCCTTATTGGCCTCGCCCTGAGGGAGGCTGCTACCGCTGCCAACAGTTGGTGAAGGTGCGAGGAGCAGACGAAAGACCAAACGGCATGGCCTTGTATTGGTAATGCACCCCTGCAAAGCTGAATCTGAGGAACTTCTGTGCGAAGGTCGAATGGGCACATGAAAGTAAGCTTCTTTCAAATCTATGGAAGTCAGAAAAGCATTTGGTCTGATGCAACCCAGGATTGATTTGAGAGATTGCATCTTGAACTTTTTGTATGTCAGATGCAGATTGAGCTGCTTTAAATCCAAAATAGCTCTCCAACCCCCCGAACTTTTGGGGACTAGGAAAAGGATGGAGTAGAAACCTAGTTTTTTCTGTCCTGGCGGAACAGTCTCTATGGCGGCTATATCCAACAAATGTTGGATCTCAATTTCCATGAGTCTTCTTTTGGTGTGATTGATGGGAACCGGACACCGAATGAAGCGCCTTGGCGGAATGGAGGTGAACTCTAGAGTGAGACCGAGTCTTACTGTCTGAAGCACCCAGGTATCCGAGGTAGTAACCTCCCATTGGTGGATGAATCGATGCAGCCGACCATCAATGGGGGTGTCTGATTGGGAGTCACTTGGATTTACGAAAGGGCCGGTTGCTGGACCCTCAAAATGGCCTCCTAGTCTGGGAGTATTACCTGCCCCTGTCTCTACCTCCTGACCTATCCACTGGGCGATTCAAACCCTGGTAGTAAGGGCGTTGATACTGGGAGCCACTAGGCCCTGGGTCTTGGCGAAATGGCTGTCGTCTAAAGTATGGTGTCGTACGACGATCCGTTCGCCTATGCATATAGGGTAACACCTTTCTCTTGCCCCTACTCTCCACCAGGATGGGGTCCAATGATTCTCCAAAAAGACCACCCCCTTTAAAGGGGGCAGCTGCCAAACGCCATTTAGATTTCATATCCGCCTGCCAGTGGCGGAGCCACAGAAGCCTACGGGATGTTACATTCACTGCTATGGCTTTAGATGCAAATTTTGTCGCATTAAGTGTTGCATCTGCAGAAAATTCCGCTGCTGCCAAAAGTTTGTTTAAATCTTGGCGTAGGCGTGTGTCCTCAGGAGACACTCTAGCCAGCATTTGTCTGATCCACAAAACAGAATTTCTGTTAAAAAAGGATGCAGCTGTGGTTGCCCTAATAGACCAAGCTGAGGCCAAATGTGCCTTACGGGCCGCCATCTCAGCTTTACGGTCCTCCAGCTTCAATCCCTCTGAAAAATCGGCCGGGGGAACAGAGGAGGACACTAAATTAGCCACTGGGGTGTCAATCACTGGGAGCTGGTTCTCCAGTTCAGACCCCATGCTGTACAACCTTTTGTCATTATTGCTTGGAGTGTTAAGTGAAGCAGGTTGACTCCACTGGCGTTGAATAACATCCACAAACATCTTTGGAGCTGGAATGGTCTCTTTCTCCAGAACCGGCTCAGAAAACACTCCTGTAGGATTGAGACCCAGCTCCGGGTCTGCTGGTGCATCCACCAATCCCATATTTGACGTCATCTTAGCCTTATATAAAAGAGATTTGAACAAGGCAGGTTTAAATAGGCCAGAGAAGGAAGGCTACTCTGGAACAAAACCTTCATCCTCAGAGAGGTCCTGGTCTACCAGGCTTTCCTCCGCTACGCTCGATTGATCGCTGCGAATGGAAGAATGTGATGAACACTGACCCTGCTGGGAAGGCCAGACAGACTGGTCCTGCAAGCCAGGGGAAAACCCTCTGTGCTGTAATTCCGCAGTAACCCCTTGGGAGATGGCCGATGTAATAAGATCCCTAATCTCCTGAGGCAGTGATCATTTCTGGAACCCCCCCGAATGGAGACCTGCTGCTGTTGGGGTGAACATGGCAGATGGGGTTGGCCTAATAACTGGGCATGGTGGTCCCAAATCAGGAGCTCCCTGGCCTGAAATAGGCTCAGAAGGAGCCCTGCCAGTAGGGTCTTCCAGCTCTGGAGGCTGTACAGCCAAATCAGGAGACAACTCTCTAATAGAATCAACAGTTCCAGGAGATCCCTCTCGATGGGAAAGGGACTCCTCCTGTAAAGGAGATAGAGGCCTACTGGCTGCAACTTGTTGACATGCCCTTGCAAAATGCTTTTCTAGGGATCTCAGACGCCTCTGAGCGTCCCTATCCTCAGCTGAGGATGAAGGCCTTCTAGAAGGCTCCTTCTGAGGCTTGCTTTGCTCAGGGGTTCCTTTGCCAGACTTATGGGCCTTCTGGCCAGATTTAGCAGAATCCTGGCTTCTGGAAGGAGTCTCCTTTGCTGCAGACCTGCCCTTCCTGGTCCTGTCTGCCATTATTGACTAGTGGCCACTAATCGAGACAAATGAGTACAGGATCAAATTTAAAGGAAGAATATCACCAGAACTTCTGCCAGGTCATGCCTTCTTTGGGTCCCTGTCCAGAGACTCCAATGGCAAGGCTGCAATCCAGAAACACTCCTGGTAAGAAAGAGCCCCTCCAGAAGGAAGACTCCAGACCACTTTGAATGGCAGGGAAAGGGTGGCAGTGGTCCTACTGGGAACCCCTGGAATGACTAGCTCACACCACCCGCGGTCAGGGAGTTAGAGGCACATGCGGCTAAAACGGCTCAAAATGGCGACTGAGTGAGCGAACCCACTCAGCACACACTCACTGCGCTTTGGAACCACGTGTTCAAAATGGCGCCCGCTCGGGGAGTGAACTCTCCCAGCGCCCGGTCCTCCGCTGCAATTCCGATTTCCTAACCACGTGGGCAAGCGAGTTCTGACTTTCAGCTGATCGTTGGCCGCGGCTGAATGAGAGCTTTGCCAGAGCCCTGGACAGAAACTTGTCTTTCTTAGTGCCCAAGAGGTGGAGGCTAGGCGAGCTCCTAGCTCTCTCCTCAGCAGCAGGACCGAATTAGAAAAGCCACGTGAGCGGGAAAGCCCCGACTCACAGCTGATCGCCTCGCCGCGAAAACAATGGAGCCTCGCCGGTGTTCCGGACAAGGGCTCCTGCTGCTATTCAAGCTTGAAGCAGAAAGGTGGAGGCGGTTCTTGATGGAAAACCGACTAACCAGCCCTCCCCTCAGCAGCAATCAAGCCTCAGGGCGGCAAGGAAGCTCCCCTGTGCTCATCCGCTCCCAAAATAATAGAAATTAAAGAAACCTGTAGTCCCAGGAGAGTCCAAGAATAATTTCAGTTTGTTGCTCAGAGAATTGAGTAGAGAAATATTTTTTGCGTCCCTCTAGGCTAGACTGAGTAAAACAACTGCCTCAGTAGAGCCAAGGAGGAGGCGTGGCCGGATATTTCTTACTCAGTCCCTGGCAAACAGACAGAAGTTAACCCAGTCTTGGACTCTCCAGGCAGCACAGAGGAGAACTGGAGAGTTCCAGATTCAAATTTTCATTTGGCTCCAGAAATGTTCAACACTAAGCTGGGATTTTAACAGGGGTGGCTTCTTTCACAATTCATTGCTTCAATTACAATAGTGGTTCTTAATACGGTATATTCTGATATCCTGTCTGGATAAAGGACTATTTTTGTTGGGATAGGAAAGTGTGTTGAGTCCAGTTGCTAGAGTTTGGCACTAGATGGTATACAGAGCATACACACCTGAGCTAGTAACTTGCTGGGGGGGAGGGGGGCGGCAGCTCTGAAAGACATCCTTAAATGATAGATTTGTACTTGCAAAACATTTATTTCAAGTTCCATCTTCCTTCCCTTTCCAAAGTTCCCATTGCTCCTTTCCCAATTGATCCCACACATTTAATAACTCTTAAAGTGACATTAGTGGCTAATAACCCTCAGCACAAAGTGTAGAACAAGCTAAGGCCTGGATAATTTCATCTCCCAAAACAATTGGATCTCTTTTTTCTTTTTTTCTTTCTTTCTCTCTTTCTCTCTCTTTCTCTGTCTCTCTCTGTCTCTGTCTCTCTCTGTCTCTGTCTCTCTGTCTCTCTCTCTGTCTCTCTGTCTCTCTCTCTGTCTCTCTGTCTCTCTCTCTCTCTCTCTCTCTCTCTCTAGATGGAGACTTTTGTAATTGGAGAAGTCCTTGTATTAAAAGATAGCATAGAAAATTTCTGAGTAAAGAACCCATTTTAATTTAATACTTTTCATCTGGTTTTTTGAGAAATGTTTACAAAAAGCACTAGTGGTAAAAGACAAGGGTTGAAGGAGCCTGAGGCTGGAGCAGGGAAAAGATCTGTTTATACATCACGTACTTCCTGTCAATTTTGGCCAAAAGCAGTTTCCTCAGTTATGCCATCCCTCTTTGCTAACACTTCTTGGTTCTTTTCGGATAGTGCAAAGAAGGAGGATTTCCAAATGACCTTTGGCTCAGCGTCAATACAGAGAATGTGTCATTGTACAAACGGGGAGAGCCAAAGCCTCTGGAAACTTTCCAGTATGAGCAGATTATCTTCTTCGGAGCTCCCCAGCCCAACACCTTCAAGCTGACTGTGGATGAAAGAGAGATGTACTTTGAAACCCCCCAGGTACATTTTTGGGCATTCTGAATTTAAACAGTTCAAAAATGACTCTTCTAAGGCAGGGTGGGTTAGACCAGTGGTTCTCAAACATTTTGATGACATTCTTAAAAATGATTGAAAAAAGGATTCTAGTACAGTAAACCTATCAATATACGCACTATATTAGGTATTAAAACTGAGAAAGGTTAGAATATTTGACTTTGCAGGCTCCCTGAAAGGGTCTCAATGAACCCCAGGAGTTCCCAGACCACACCTGCCAAGCTAGAAAAAGTATAAGGCAGAGCAGTTAATTAAATAACTTCAATTGGAAAGTTAGGTGGCTGGTAAGAATATCAGGCAATCCCTTCATAGACCATGTTTTCCTTCTGTTATTTGTTTCACGTTCAAAGCAGGAAACAAGCTACAGACTTTTAATATATCTTTGGATAATCGTGGATAGATCAGCAAGGGCTTCTGAATTTTTGAGCAATAGTGAGAAAAATAATCTTTTAAAACTGCCATAGTTAGCTTTCTCTGAATACGTTTTTGTGTATGAGAAGGGGAATTCCTTTTCTAAGATGATGATAGCAGTACAAATGAATTTTTTATCTCTTTATTTATACCTCATATCTCAAGCTGTAAAATGGACATTTTAAGCAGTTACTAAAACATTGAAGAAAGGTAGAATTTTAATAAAATAATGACCTAAAAACTGTTTAGCAACAACAGTATTAGGACAGAAAGCTTTAATTGATTACTTGATTTAGCCACTCTAATACCTTCCATGTGTGTGCTGATTTCATCTTCTGTTGCTTCCAGCCAGCGCAATTGTTATTTATGCTTATTGGAAATTATAGATGCTACACATCAGTACACATCTGGGGAACCCTAAATTGCGTATTGAAGGCTTACATTTCAATCACAATCTAGCATGAGTCGTGGGGGCGCAGTGGTTAGACTGCAGTACTGCAGGCTACTTCTGCTGCCTGCTGGCTGCCTGCAGTTTGGCAGTTCTGCTCAAGATTGACTCAGCCTTCCATCCTTCCAAGGTCGATAAAATGAGGACCCAGATTGATGGAGGCAATATGCTGACTCTGTAAACAGCTTGAGAGAGGGTTGTAAAGCACTGTGAAGCAGTATATAAGTCTTAAGTGCTATTTCTATTTCTAGCATTGTTGATTTGTAAAATATGTCTTCAACTTGTCTTGGACCCTGTGAGAATCCATAGTGGTTTCATAGTTTACTAAAGGGGTCTGATAATTCTCTTTATTTCATTAGGTGGGAGAAATAATTAAAATCATGAAGGCCTACATCAACATGATTGTGAAGAAATGCTGTAGCATCAGATCAGCCACCAGCTTGGACAGCCATGGGAGTATTTGGATGAGGTGATTGGATTTGCAGAATTAATTATGCTGCTGAGGACCTGTGGTGTGACTCAGCCAAATTTGTAGCAGATTCGTTTTGTAAGAAAACGTTACTCCAGAATTCTCCTTCCAGCATCTTGCCCGACAGACACACAGAGGGTTAGGGTTGAACATTCAGACCTTTCATAATTAAAATTAGAACATCACAGGCTAGATCCTGAGACAGTTTTATGTGGGGTTTTCCCGAGCCCACTCTTGTGGGTCAGATCTTACTGCAAGGACAACGCAAGAGCCATTTTTTGCTTGAAAGATCATCATGTGAAAACCTTTTCTGCAATAAAAGCAGCAGGAGAGTTGCTAAGTTAATATCGGCAAGAATTCCACACCTGAAAGAGATTTTGTTAGCTCTTCCCCTTGGGTGGAGCATGTGTGATTTCTCAGGAATGAGCTGCTACATCTCAACAGACTTCATCTTCCCAAGACTGTTACTATCTCCGGTGGCTTCAAGCTATGACTTCAACTTCCAAATCAGTTTTCAGTGCTACGTCTGTAGGCTTGGGACTCCTGCTGCATGGGAGATCAGCTGTCACAAGGCCGCATAAATGTAAAGATTGTTCCTTCTTGAAGTCCTTCGTAATTTTTCATGCTGCATGTTTGGGGAAGTGCCACTTAGTAGAAAAATACTTACCTGGTTCATTCAGAGGATAAAGTCAAATTTTATATTCATCTGTATGCTGCAAGTTCTCTTTCTTCCTTGGCAAGGAGTTTGGACTTTGCAGTATTTTTTTTTAATGTTTTGCTTTTCTGCACTGCCATCATATATAAGCAATGGGAAGAACTGGTGGCAGAAATAGCCTGAGTGCATTCTCCTCTGGTCTGATGCCTCCTAGATATGTTGATGAAATTGTAACTGAATATAACTAAAGGGTGCCAGGCTGGAGACAGATACTCTGAGCCTAAGGTTAAATGTGATTTGTGTAGAAAATAACACATTGGCTCACTTGCACTGAAAATATTTTTGAAAACCCTTAAACAAAATACTGTGATAAAATGCTCTGAATTCCTTGCTAAGAAGATAGAGGCTCTGAACCCTCAATATTGTTTCTGCTAAATAAACAGGTTTATCTTCAGATCTAATTTATCTGGGTTTGATAGCAACAAGAAATAAAAGAAATTAGGGACATCATGAAGCCCCTGTCTCAAAGTATGAACATCTGGCACGCTCTTGGTGCTGTCCAGAGGCTTTGGATTAAAACTCCCCCAGCCCCTTTCTTCTGTCTATGGCAGCTGAGACTAAAAAGAATCAAAATATCAAGAGAGCACAATGTTATCTAGCCTCTGTCCCAATGTAAGTATTATTTCAGAGTTTATAATTGAGACATCCAGGCTCTTGAATTGGGTGCCCCTGCCCAATCCTAAATTTATATTACTTTCAGTCATAGTACGAATGTTTGCCACTCCTAATACAGCTAAGCAACATTTCCCAGACTGGGCTTTCTCCTGATACATGAACTTCAGCTTTTGGATGTCCCAAAGGTGCTTTTTTTTTTCTTTTCCAAGAGGCAACTGGACTTTCTGATTTTTCTTTGAAGACGTTTCGCTTCTTATCCAAGAAGCTTCTTCAGCTCCATAGACATTCAGCTCTTGGAGTTCCCCAGGCTGAGGAATGTTGAACTAGAGATGTCCATCTACCACCTTCTGGGAATTTTACATGCTGCATGTTTGGGGAAGTGCCACATGACAGAAAAACATTTATCTGGTTCATTCAAAGGATAAGGTTACATTTTATATCCAACTGTGTGCTGCAGAATGTCCAGCCCTCCCAGAACCCATAAAAAATGGACCTCTGCAAAGGATTTCCCAAGCAGTGACCTTCCATTCCCTCCTGTCTCTGGGATTGCAGATGAGGAACATGACCAGATGAGCAAAATTTCAGATGACCACAATTGCCATCTTTTCATTCTCTGCCACAATAGAGGAACAATTAGAGACACCCCCAAATATTTGGTGCATGTAATGTGATTACATCGGTCAGGCTGGGATCTAAACTTCACAATGCATCTCTCTATAGACATTGCCTTAATATGCCAGACTGAGTCCCATTCAGTTGCCCTTTCTTGCATCTTGTCCATTTCTGAACACGGAACCGGGGAGACTGGTAGAAGAGACATGTGACCTTATTTTTTTGGTTCAGTATGTTGACAAGGATAGGCTTCCTCTCAACCGAGTGCCCTCCTAATGGATGAAGAATTTCCAGTCACTGCAGCTGGCATGTTGTCTATTGGAGCGTGCCAATTAAGTTTTCACACATGGAGGGCGCCACTTGGAGGAAGCCTGGACTTCAGTCTCCATGATATATTCCTCTGCTCCCTTGAACCTGCAATACTACTGTACTGCTATAGCCTGGCTCACGGGTTGCTGCAGGCAGCTAAAACCCAATTGGGAATGTAACAGACATGAATTGTATTGCAGATTTATTTCTGCACTTCTTTGTTTAATTTGTAACTGGCTTTACAAAATGGAGGTTTAATAAATTATTGATTGCATAATTATTTTCCTTTAGTTTTTTTTTTTGTTTAAAGACTTGGTTTGAAGCAATGAAATACCTCGTTTCTTGTGATTCCCCCCCCCCAATCATAATCAACATTGCTTTTTAGAAACTCCAAAACATTACACCTAATTTGGTAAGAAAAAAATGCTTTATGATCAGGATTTGACTGAGGGTATTAAAACAGCTCTCCCTGGGCTATGTTTTGGTAATTTAAAAAAAAATCACTTCCGGGAAAGAAGAATTCACACATGCTTCCTTAAAATGTCAGAGTTTTGTTTGATTTCCCATAGGACTTGCTTAACCCTATCTAAACTCCTGAACAGATCAGCCTTATGTGACATGGCCTCATCCAATTAAACTACTCTATTTCTAGTTCAACTTTTTAAAAATACCTTTTCATAAGTTCTTAGAACATTATGAACGCTCTTCTCAGTAGCAGCTCAAAGCAAAATAGATAAAATGGGTCCTAAAATGAGCACAATTTCAAGCTTCTATTTCCACTAACATTTTTTGTACAGAACTCTAAACTGTAATCCGTTAAATCACAGTAATGAATGACAAGGCTGCAAGAACAGTGAGGTGTGTCCACCTCATGATGGTCTTTTCCACTTTCTCTGCTCTTAATTCTGACCCCGGAGATACGGGCCAGGCTAAACAAAGGGGAACAAGTTCACAAGCCATGCAAGGCACAAGAAAACACGCTGTACAGTATAGATGTAAGCCCCCGTATTATACTCCTAATTTGGTTGCCTCTCATTTTCCCTGAAAGACAGCTATCGATTCAGGGATGTGCAGGCAGAAAGAGAGGCCTGTGGAAGAGGAAGGTGCCTTTGTTAATGGCAACACTATCAAGCAACACAAATTAGTGGAAAGCTGTACCGGCCTGTTAAAGCCACACTTTAAAGAAGCCACACACATAATATCCGAGAGGAAAATACTTTTTTTTTTAATTTGAACTGTGTTACATGTTGCCTTCTGTCAGCACATGGAGGCTTTGCATCACAAAACACTCTAGTAATGGATTCTCATTTCCATCACTGGCCATCCTTTATGGGTGCTGAAGACACACCCATAAATTTCATCGTCGTTGTCATCACCAGGCAACTCTGCCCTAGAAGCTATCAAAAGCATATTTTTATTCTACAAGAGCTCACAAAAGAAGGCACAGCAAATAGCAGCCAAGAACTAACATCTGGAGAGCAGCTCTAGCTATACAAATGCACAGCTTTACCAACATTTGAGAAATACACAGGGAAACCAGGTGTATTTTCTTCCGAGGAGTCATGGATTGGATTGAGATTAGTTTATTTGAACTCGGGGGAGGTCCCTTGAAATAAAAAGTAAATCATGAAATCCCCTGCAATTTAGTGAGAGAAATACATATAGACTAGATCTAATTCATGGCCCTTAAAAGAAGGTGATGAACTATTTTAGCAGTAAAATTGGTGAACTGTCAGCTACAGGTCTATAGCTAAATCTGGAGAGGTTCACAGGCAACTTTGGCAATAGAAATTTTGAGGAGGCAGGATGGAAGGAAACATCCCTGTCCTGTCTCCAGTAGGAAACAATTCTCATCCACCACAGGAAAGAAAAAGAAAAAAATACTCTCCAGCTCTACATAGCTCAGCTTCTTCATTTAGGTCCTCAGGCTGTGCTTCCCAAAGGCAGCCCAAACTCAGCTAGAGTTCCCAATTATGGGAAGCTGCATTCACCAGACGTGTCCCTTGTTCTGGTCTTATGAAGGAACATTTTTCACCCTGTCTCCTGGCTGCAATCAATAGCTAAGACGCACACAGAGACACATGGATACAAACACACTCAACAGGTCCTTGATCCTAGACTGGAACGCTGCCAAGAAAATGTGTGAGAGGGGTTGAAAGATACCCCAGCCCCACTCCCAGCAGCAACGGCAAATGACTACTATGCTTCATTACTTGGGAATGGGGCTGGGAAGCCTAGCTCCTAGGTGGGGCCTTTGCTCTCAGCCACTACTCTGCACATCAAAAGCAAGACAGTCAATAGTGAGGCTCCAGTTTGTAGTAGTGAGGATTTTCTTGTCCAAATCCAGCAAGGTAATCCCCATACAATTCCTCCAACACACAGCACACACAACACACAAGCACACCCTGGGGAAACTCAGCTGCAGAGTTTTCCTTCTGGAGGGAGGCACTAACAACTACCACTCCACAGCCCAAGCCGAGGCTGGTTTCTGTAAAAAGGAGGGGGGGGGGGAAACAGCTCAGGACTGCACGCCTATCTCCCCCTTCTCGCTCCGCTCAAGAACAAAACTCAGAAGGGGCACATTTTGAACAAGGAGTGGCCGCAGAACCTAAGTCCAGGGACCGCTTTGCCAGTAACTGCTACTGATGGAGGAAAGTTGGCATTCAAGAAGTAGTGATTTTATGGTGGAGGTTTCTAAAGCAGTCGAAAGCTATTGAGGGGGTGGGAGTACAGCACACTACTCCAATACGTAGATGGGCTAGGCCAGCTAGCATCACCTTTGCTCCTACAGCTTCTACAAGAGAGAAGGAAGGAAATATTTCATCCTATTTTAATTAGGAAGCCACGCCCACCAGGTCTCTCTCTCTCTCTCTCTTATATATCAAACCTAAGTGGCGTTGGGTGGGAACTCAAAAGTCCCTTGGCAGGCAAACTACAGCAGCTCCACCAATCGAGGCTGGGAAGCGGCAATACGCATCTCTTCAACTCAGATTTGACCAGCATGGGATTCCTTCCCCCAGGGCTGGACTGAGGAGTTTGCCAGCACAGCCACCTCACTACAGCAGACATAAGCTCCTGCCTTTCTTTCAAGATATGCTTTGCTTTTCCCTTCTTAACCTGCAACAGAGATGCTCTCTATGCTTCTTTTAGACAGGAAAGTTGTGGGTGGGGGATTACTGGGTATAATCCTATTCAAGTACAGCAAAGATTGGGGAAAGGGCTTTGCGTAAGAGGGAGCAGGGATGATAGTCAAGAGCCCATCACCTCTCAGACTTGTCGTTACTGGCATCCCCTTTTCCCACATCAACAGACGTGGAAGCCGCTGCTGTTTCTAGGGATCAGATGCTCCAATGCCCAGCCTTTCCTCTAGCAGCCGAAAGGAGATTTGGAGATGGAAAAGAAGCCTCGATTCAAAGCAAACCCTTCAGCCAGAGCTTCTGCCAGCCCTTTCGTAACTTTCCTTCCTTGTGCTCAGATGACCAAAAGGCACCATGTGTGGCGAAACAAGAGAATAAAATCAATTACAGGAGAAAGATAGGCTCCCACCTAAGTGGCAGATACATTTCTGGGCATGCTTTCCACCCTGCTTTGGCTTCGAGAATCTGACCCTTGCAGTAGCAAATGGTGCTATTGGCACGGAGAGTACAAACTCTGTTGGCAAGAAAAGCTGGCTCCCTCCAAGGTTGGTGTGGAGGGTGGGGATAAGCCTGACAAGGAGCCACACACCACATTTACACAACTTCTCCCCGGACAGGCTCAGATATAAAGCCAGAGCTGTCCTGAGCAAGAGCATCAGCAGCCGGTCCAAGGACTACTGGGAGAAGATGCCTTTGAAACGGATCTTATCCTCGTCCTCTTTCGCACGCAGGCGGGTCTCCAAGTTGCGCAGCTCCCGGGTTACCACTGGGGTCAGCGATGGATCCAGCTGCAAAACCTTGGCAAAATCAGCCTGAGCCTCAGCTGCGTTCCAGACGGCTGCATGAGCCTTGGCTCTCTTGAAGTAGGCTTTGACGTTATCTGTGGGGGAAGTGGCCATTTCAGTAAGCTAGGCAGGATCCATGGCCTCTGAAGCCAAGGACCCCTGAAGGCCTGCTCTAGTTTTAGCCTTGATGTTTCTCCTCCCCATTAGACAGCCACACTTTAGACTTCTCTACCTTTCAAACCCCACCGTGGCTCTTCGGTAGCTCACAAGCTCCTTACCTTCATACTTGTTGAGAATAGAGGAGCAGTGATCCAGCACTTCATAGTACTCCTCATTCAGCAGCTTACACTGACAGTAATTCAACAATAAAGGAGTGATCTGTTGGTCCAGCTCAATCCAGTCGGGAGATCCTGGCTGCTCCTATGGCATGGAACAAGAGAAAGGGAACAAACCATGGGTCGGCTGTAGCAACGTCTGCCCACAGGCCAGAACCCTTGTGGGCTGGCCTGGGACAGAATTTCTTGTGGTGGCAGCAAGGCCAAATCCACATGCAGCCAGCGGAAGGGACAACTTGCTGCAGCCAACTTGCCGTCGCCACGTCCAATTCGCCATGGCCAACTCACTGCAGGACAACTCACCATGGGACAACTCGATGCGGGAGAATTCAGCAATTCAATTTAATTATTTAAAATAATTTTTAAAATATTTTAATTTTTTTCATTCACATTCCATTTTGCCTCTCCTTTGGCATCATGAGTCTATTCCACTATTCCTTCGATATTAGTGTAAATCTTGTCGTATGGCGAGGTTGTCCTGAAGAGAGTTGGCCATGACGAGTTGTCCCGTGGCGAATTGGCTGTGGCAAGTTGTCATAGACCCTGTGGCCAAGCCCTTGGGAAAATGTAAAAGATGGTAAATAGGAGGCAGAACCTGAACCTTTTCCACACAAAACAGCCTGTCTTTTTTTAACAAGGACTCCATCACATCTTGAGATGGAATGATGGAATAAAATTTCAAATGCCAATTTCTATAGGGAAAATGTAGGCCAGGGAGGGGGAAAAAACACACTGCAGATTTCATGTTGCACACCAGTCTGCTAGCATCATGTGAATGCTGACTCAGGAGCCTTTTCATGCGTGTGTTCTGATGAAGAGAGAAATTGTGCCTTCTTGGCAAATTATGTTACAGGAGGCATTCTGGCTGCTTGTCAGATCCTGTCATGGTGCTGCATGAGTGAGGAAGAATGCCATTGCTTTGATAGGATTACTTGGAGGATACAATCCCTCTCTCCAATTGGAACTGGGCCAGGAGTGCCCCAGAGTAGCTGAGCAAAAATAGTTCCAATGGTTTAGCAGGGATCCTCCTTACTGGTGTGAGTATGCGCAAAGTGGGACAGCATGTAGGCACATTTTTTTCAGATGAGGGCACACCTGGAATTTGGAGAATACTGTATGTGTTAAGTACATGCATTCATAACAAGGCTGCCAGGAGAAAATTTTCTGGTAGCAAATCCATTTAGGTGTCCAGGAATCAGCAAATTAGCTACAATCCCAAGAAGTCTTTGTTTGGGTCCAAAGGTCTTGTTGCCTGACAACAATACGGAATTTAACTTTGCAGAATACCAGTTTCCTTTGCATTTTTTAAAATTGAATAATCTTTATAAACTTAGGTAGGAAAGAGAACTTGGTGAACCCCAAACGATACACCTGAAGGCATAGCACTACTCCCTGTTTTAGGCACAATAAAACCCATGTTGAATAACTAGGAACCCATAGACCAAACAGAAGAAATCTCATTCACAGACTGTTCAATCAAGGGCAAAGATTGTTCTGGCCAGGCCAAGCTTTATGAAAATGACCTGACTGACTACATTTGTTACCTGCACAATGAAATGAGTTAGGAGTTCTGCTTAATCTAGGGTGGAAATCCCTCCCTGATTTGGCATTTGCTGCCCTGAATGTTATACAAGTGAAACCCCTAACCCTAACCCTACCTCCAACCCCCAGGGAGCCACACCATCAGTCACCTTCATTTGCAGGTTCTTAAGGCAAGCAATTGCATCGTAGTACTTGGCAGCTGCCTCTTGCACTTTGCCTTCCTTGTAGAGCTCATTGCCCTCCTGGTGGATCAGGGGCACAGCCTTCATCTTCTCCTCATCTGACATAGCCCATGGATCCTGTCGGTACATGCCAGGCCTTTCCACCTGGTGTGGCACAAGGCAACAAGCATGGTTACATCACGGTGCTAGAGAAAGCAGGGCCCTTAAGAACCAGCCTGCTTTGGTCACCCAAGGCTCTAAGGTGTTGGAAGAGAACTAATGCAATGGATTGGGAAAGGCACTGGGGAGACCTGGATTTAAGGCCCTTTTCAGCCACAGAAGCTCCCTGGGTAACCTTTGGCCTTCCCAATCTATCTCACAAGGAAGTTTTTGTAGGGAAAAACGGGACGTGGAGGTGCTGCGCATGCTGCCTTGAGCTCCTGGAGGAAAGGTGAGATATGTATGTATCTAACAAATGGTTAAATAATTTAAAAGGTGTCTCAAGGCTGAAAAAAGTGGATGCAGGGTAAGAGGGAAAAGAAGGACTTGCATTACTTCAAACAGCTTCTTTCCCTCATTGGGATAGCAAAAAGCATGCTGCCTTTCCCCTGAAAATAAGACCGGTTAAAACGATGGTGGGGAGTGATATGACATAAAGGGAAAAACAGACAGGCAACAAAAGTATAAAAGGTGCAAATTAGGATGCTGGTTTATGTTTTATGGAATAGAAATGTATAACTATGTATATTCTGCTATGAACTATGGTATATGTATGGATGTATTGTGGAGAAAAATAATTAAAAAAAATAAAAACAAACAAACAATGGTGGGGTTATCTCATGCATTTGTGCAGGGGAAAAAAAAACCATTCCCAACTTCTATCTGAAGGCATCTATCTTCTCCTTGCTTTGTGGAGCCATATACTCAAGTAAGTAAGAGACTCCAAACATGTGAAGTCCAATCACCCTTCTTGAGTCTGCCTAGCCCAGAGGACCTCACCTTTCCTTCCCCCTCACCTTGAGCACTTCAAAGGCAAAGATGAGGGGCTGGGGGTTCTGCTGGAGCTCATCAAGGTCTGAGTAACCCAGCGAATGATGCTCGTGCATCTGGGCAATGCCACAGCAATGTCGTTGTCCCTCCAGAGGATCTTTCCCTGCTGCAATGTTCCTCAGGCTCTTGGACACCATCGGATATAAGACCACATGCTGGAGAAGCAAGAGAGGGGGAGAAAAATGGCACAGGCAAGAGGGAATAAATGCATTTTCCCAATTAGGAAAAATGAATGACGTGGGCACATTATAAAAGAAGGAAACCAAATATTCTTTTACTCATTCCAGAATCAATACTAGATCAAGGTCTTTATAGTTGAGCCACAATAGAAGAATTTGGGTAGGACCTTTTTCCTACTTCTGACGCTCACTAATGTTCTACACTGCAAAACTGTAATTCCATGCACACCATTCAGGCTGAAGAACTTGTTGCTTTCTTTTGTACAAGTTTAATTGGTAAGTGGCAAAGTTGTATATATACATTTTACATCATTTTACTCTGAAGGGGACAAAGATATAACACAAAAGCCATTGCTACTCTTAATTCTGTATTAATCAGACGAAACCTAATATAGTGTATCAATTCTTGGGCAGTGGGTTTTAGAGAGGTCCCTGTCAAACAAGGGTATCCATAAGAAAACAAGCCAAGATGAAAAATGGCCTACAAGAAGAAACTTATGAGGAACTGTTTGAGGTAATGGACATGTTTAGCTCAAAGGAAATAGTGGGGAAACCTGATATCTGTCTCCAAATGTCTAAAGGATCCTCCTGCAAAAAATAGGGCAAAGTTGTTTAGAACTGTTCCAGAATAAGAAAGAATCTATTTAAATTATAAGGAAGATTTCAGTTGAGCATCAAGAAAATGTTTCCAAGAGCACAGTTTAATAGTGGCACAGATTGTCAGGGGCACAATGGAATTTGTTTTCCTGAAGTGTTGAGATGGCCATCTGTCTGGGTTGCTGAAGTATGGATTCTGGCACTAGGCAGGGGGTTAGGCTAAATCAGTGGTTCCCAAACTTTTTCAGTCCACCGCCCCCTTGGTGATAAAAACAAATATTCAATGCCCCCCCACCCCCTATAAGAGGGCCCACGTGCTCCCTCCTGCCGTCTCCTGGGAAGTTCGTGGGAAGTGGCGGCGGGCGGAGCTGGGCAGGGCGGAGCCGCCGGTGCAGCAGGGTCCCGCGAGGAAGGCCGGGCGGGGAGGCGCGGCCGATTGTCTCGTTCATGGCGCCGTGGGGCAGATGGGCTGGAAGAAGCGCGGTTGAGCGGGGCCAGGGCAGCGCAGCCTATTCTGCCTTCTCTTGCCCCGCTCTCCATCCCGGAGGGCCGCACATCCCCCCCCCCGCCAATCCTCCGTACAAACCGCCCGCCCCGTTTCTGCAAAGGCAGAGCCCTGCAGGGCGATCTAAAGAGGGGAGGGGGATGCTGTAGAAAAGGCCGCTTTCCACCCGTGCCCCCCGTGCCAGCTCTGCGGGACTTGGGGCTCCGAAGCAGCCCACTGGCTTCCAACCCGGCACCGCGGGCAGAGTTCCCAGAGTGGCGCCAGCGGTCGGCCAGGCCGATCCGCAAAGAGAGCAGGCAGGTGGCTGGGTAAGAAGCCAGTGGGCTGCTTCGGAGCCCCAAGCGCTGCGGAGCCGGCACGGGTGGAAGGCGGCCTTTTTTTGCAGCATCCCCCTCCCGTTTGGATTGCCCTGCAAGGGGGGGGCTCTGCCTTTGCAGAAACGGGGCCGGCACATGTGCAGCAGCCCCGGGACATCCGCTTGCCCTTCCGCCGCCCCTCTCAGTGTCTGCATTTCCACCAAGGGCCGCCCGCCCACCCACTGGCCGGGCCGGGCTGGACGCCGACCTCAGAAGGCAAGCGGGCGTGGGGGACCGCCAGGAAGGCCTCCAAGCATGGCAGGACTGCGGGGAAGGGAGTAGGCTGCTACTCCCTTTCCCGCTGCCCGACATGCTTTCTTGCCTTCCACGTGGCCTCTTAGCGCCCCCCTAAGTCATCCCACTGCCCCCCAGGGGGCGGTACCACCCACTTTGGGAACCACTGGGCTAAATGATCTCCCAAGAATCTCTCAACCTCATATTGTAAGTATATATATTTTTATTAAAACTTAAACAGGAAGGTAAAAGCCAACACAAACTAATGAATAGTAAGAAAAGACCAAGAAATAAGAAAAGGAAAAAAAGTGCAAGAAAAGGGGTGGGGGGAAGAAAAATAGGAAAGAAAAAAGATACAAAGGAATGGCTTTCAATATTCTTCACAGCGGTTATAAGTACAAATATATTTTGACCTTTCTCTGAAGTTACATCATGTTACTTTTCTTTCTATAATCTACCCTGTCTAATCATCATCATGTCGCAAGTTCATTTTTATGCAAAGTCCATAACAGGCTTTTTGTCAGTAATAAAAGCAGATGTGTCTTTTCTCTCATCAAAGCCAACTATCCAGTTCAGCAAAATCTGTTAACTTCACCAACCATTCCTCCCTAATAGGTAGTCTCAAATCTTTCTACCTCTGAATACAGTAATCTCGCTGCTGTGATTGTATATTGAAATGATCTTCCAGGGTTGTTGTTGTTTTTTAACTCCAACCTTCCATTGTAGGATTGTATGAATCCTCCCCCAAAACAGGCATGAGAAATACCTTTGTGTCACACAAGAATTCAGCCACCTCGCCCTCCTTCATGCTGTGCAAGATGGTTTCCCAGACAGGTAGCTTGAATTTCTTGCCGAAGATCAGCTCCATAGGCTTGTCCCGGGTATGACTGTCATCTAGTACTTTCTGATCTGAACTGCAAAGCATGGTGCAGTAGTGGAAAGTAACCTGAAGAGAACCAGAAGCAGAGCCAAGTGAGTAGGTCACCTCACCAATCTACCAGAACAGACTGCAGGTAGTCCTTGACTTATGACCATTTGCATAACAACCATTCGAAGTTATGATGGACCTGCCCAGCTATTTACAAACCATTTTCTAAATTATGATGGTCATGTGATCACATTTCGGGTACTTGACATTTGGCTTACCTTTACCAACAGATTGCAACTTTTTTTTTTGCTGGTTTCTGGCATTTATTTTTTGTTTGTGGCAAAAAATGCCCATTGGGGAAAATGGATTCACTAAATGACCGCAGTGCTTGCTTAATGACCATGGCAGTCACTTAACTGCCAAAAAAAAAAAAAAGTTGTTTAACGCCAATGCCTTGATTTACAACCATAATTCCAGGATCAATTAGAGTCATTAAGTCAAGGACTACCTGCATGTCAGATATTTTAACTCATTTGCAGTACAGAGTTCAATGATGTCGTCTTAATATAACATTGTCCACATCAGAAAAACACAGATCATTTAGTGAAAGTGAAAACATTATCGGGATTATGCAATGCTTTAGCTCCAAAGCTGAAAAAATATTTCAGAGCACGCATAATTTTGCAATACCTTTCAGCCAATACCTTCTTTAAGAATCTTTAACTTCTCCTGAATTCTACTGATAGCCTTCAAGGATATATATATACTGGAAGGTTACTGAGGCAGTGTATCCATGCACACTCGGAAGCACCGTTATAACCTGTTTAACTCAAATGTGCAGTTTTCTTTGATCACTTGGCTACTGTACTAACCTTGGAAAAGAGGTGGCTTCTTTAAGGAAGTGGCAACAAGTATGGCATGCATACCCACATCTGTTCCAACTTTGGAACCATAAGACAGCATTTCCTGAAAAGCAACTAACAGTGATTTTAAAAAGGACTGTACCACTATGAAGAAATGGATTGAAGTGGCTGAGCGCAAGTGGCACACAAGCATATGTGTCAAATGGAAAGAAGCCCAGCTGGCTGACTGGGCTACCTACTTGCACCTCTGGAGTTGAAAAACACTATCTTGAATGTGGTGGGAAAAAAATTCAGTGGGAGTCACCTTCCCAACAGCCAATGCCATTGATTCCTACCCTCTGAAAATCCCAACATTGGAGCAAACATAAGCCACTGTGTGGTAGAAATAGTACAAATCGGTATGTAAGGGGACAGCTCCATGCACACTTTCCCCCAAACTGATTCTAATCTTTAGGTTAGAGTTTGGAGACAGTCAGCCTGGATTTCAGTTCCTTAGATGTGCATGCAAAGAAGAAACTAAATGGAAGCTAATGTGCATCTTGAGATTAACAACAAAAAACTCCCCAAAAGTAAAGGTGCCTTTGAACTGAGATTGATCCTTGGTGGCTATAGCCATCATTTTCTTGGCCCTGTGACAAAACTGGCTCGCTGCTAATTTCCCCCCAGTTTTTTTTTTCTTTTTTACTTGCCAATTTGAACTAGGGCAATATTTTTCAACTTTGGCATCTTGAAGATGTATGAATTTCAACTCCCAGAATTCCCCAACCAGCAAAGGTGGCTGAGGTAATTCTGGGAGTTGCCATCTTCAAGCTACCAAAGTTGAGAAATATTGGTCTAGAGCTCTGATCCTCTCTCTGGGTCTTTTCCCCTAACAGTAACCAGGCCCAATGAAGCTTAGCAACCAAACCCAGTCAAGATCAGCCAAATGTCATCTCCTCTGAAAATCTCTCCTAAAATCAGCAGTGGCAGCCTTCTAGTGCAGAGCCACCTGTGACCTTTCTAATTTTGTAAAACTAGCCAGCTCCAGCCGGCAGGGCCATTGGTTAGGGATGCTGGAATTGTCCAGCAACATCGAGGGGATTGCCGATTCTCCATTTCTAGCTAGATAACGCCCCCCCCCCTTGCTAAACCCAGATTTCCCCAATTTGGTATCCTCTAAATGGGGTGAATTACTATTCTCGTTAACCACTAGCTATTCTCGCTTAATGACACTGAGAGCTGATCAGATTTATCAGTGTACAAAGTGGGAACGAGAGCAACTTATTGACGTAGACATAAACTAGAGCAGGAGCAAAGGAATGAACGGAGACAAACGAGCATCGTTCCATTTCGCTCACGCGGCCTCCCGTCTCCACTCGCCAAGGTCTACAGCCCATCGCGCATGCGCACTTTAATCCAAATCTTTCCTTTCTAATGGCGCATGCGCGTTTTTCGCTCCGGTTCCGTTATCTCCCGAGAAAATCGCGCACGATTTTTTTCACCTTGGTACCGTCTTGGTAATCAGGCGTCGGTCCCCGGCCTTCCTGCACCAACCGCTTCTGGATCCCATCCGCCCGGAGCTGCGCAATCTTGTCCGCCATGATGGCTTCTCGCCCGATTCGGCTTCGAAGTCTTCGTGGGATTTGGACGGCCGAACTTTGCTCGTCTTCTTCCGGATGCGCTCGTCTTTTTCCGTATCCGGTTCTCGGACACATCCGTTAGCTATCGGAAATTTTCGCAAAGACTCGGATGGAGCGTTTGATCTAACGCAAAGAGGTAGAGTTTCCGAATGACGAGCGAACCGCCGGGAAGATTAATCTCTACTAAGCAGGGAGCTGGGACGTGTTAGTATTCAACACTAAATAACATAAGAGTAGTGTTTCCACTTGGGACAACATAGAGTAGTGTTTTCACATGGTCACCACACTATAAAAAAGATGTTGAGGCTCTAGAAAGAATGCAGAGAAGAGTTTAGGGGACTGGGGGCTAAAACATACGATGAACGGTTACAGGAACGGCATGGCTAGTCTAGCGAAAAGAAGGACCAGGGGAGAATGATAGCAGTGTTCCAATATTTGAGGGGCTGCCACAGAGAGGAAGGGGTCAAGCTATTTTCCAAGGCACCCGAAGACCAGACAAGGAATAATGGATGGAAACTGATCAAGGAGAAATTTAACCTAGAAATAAGGAGAAATTTTCTGACAATGAGAGCAATCAACCAATGGAACAGCTTGCCTTGGGAAGTTGTGGGAGCTTCATCACTGGAAGCTTTCAAGAAGAGATTGGACTGCCATCTGTCAGAAATGGTGTAGGGTTTCCAGCTTGGGCAGGGGGTTGGACTAGATGACCTACAAGGTCCCTTCCAACTCTGTTAATCTGAGTCACATCCTGAGGTAGCCGAGCCTCGGGCCCGTTTTCACTCTCCCTGCCAAGCGGGCTGCACTCCTGGGGCTTGGCGAGTCGAGCTCTGAGCAGGAGTCAGGATGTTAGTAGACCTGCTCAGCCTCGGCTGCAGCGAGCAGATCCCGGTCAGTGGGGTTGGCTTATATGACTTCGATGATCATCTAGTCACCCCGCTGCGGACGGCGGAGATCCGAAGCAAGGGGAAGCCCTGCCTGTACCTAAGTAAGCCTTTAGGAAGGGGAAGCCCATCCTCCCCTCCCCAAAGCGATCTGCCCCACTGCCGGTCAGCCAGACTGGGGCATCCCTAGGGATGCAGTACTCTGAAGGATGCCGTCCTGTTGTTGCTTTTTCTCCCCTTAACGAGATTGTGAAAAAGAGGGAAAACTAGAGAAGCGCTGGTTTGAACCTGCCCCTTTCTGAGCTTCCTTCAACAACGAAGCTGAGCTTATCTACTGATTGATGGGTTCTGTAGCTTATGTCCTGTTTTTCAAAGTTCTCCAAAATCACCATGGATATATGTAGATTAGAACCACAGGTCAGAATGACAAAGCATGCCCTTCCTTCTCTAGTTGCCATGAATAATACAAATTCACTGGAAGGGGAAAAACACATTTTTAAATAGTTTATACATTTTGTAAAGACGAAGGAGAAAATACATGTTTAAATAGATATTAATTAAAAAATGCATGGATAAACTGTTTTTGAACTCTTTCCTGAAAGACCCAGAAAATGTAATGCTTGTTCGGTTGTTGGCTGAGGATTTTTTTTTCTCTTCGTGTTTTAAATGATCGGAAACTTTTATTGCTATTTTGGACACATTTACTTAGAAGTAAGACTGTTTGCAACTCAAGGTTGAATGAATACATAGGTTTGTGACTTTTGTTTTTTAAAAAAAGTGAATTCTAGGCTTCCCTTAAGCATAAGAGCTGGCTGGGTGATTTTGAGTCAGTCGCTCTCTCAGCCCAACTTACCTCACAGATTTGTTTTTGAGAGGAAAAGAGAAAGCAGGAGAATTAAGTGTGTTTTGCTGCCTTGAGTTACAAACAAAAAAGGCAGGATAAAAATAATAATTCCATGTGTGTTGTAATGCTAATAATTCAATAAATCTAGCAATAGTAGCAATTATAATGCATCTAATTTTTCTAAGGAGTGTACATTGAAAGGTAAAAGAGTTCCTACTGACGGGGTCTCTGACTTATGGAAATAATTCTTAAAAGAATAAGAGCCAGAAAGTGGGAAAGCAGCAACTGTATAAAGTCAAATTCAAAAAAGGAGTTAAATTCATTAAACAAGTGCAGTGGTTGATTTTGTCATCTTGATCATCATGTTTTCCAGACTGCACATACGGGTTGGTTGGTTTGTTTAGTCTTCTGAGGGGAAAAAAATGCTGTTACCTCAGGACTAAACAGTGTAGAGAATTCTTCCAAAACCTCATTTGCATCTTCAAGGTAGACCAGTGTATTTTTTCAAGGCTATAATTCTGCCAGCGCATCTGGCAAGAGACATAATGGGGCATGCAGTAGTGGGCAGAACTATATAGGGAGGGAGAAAAGCTTTGGTTTGGACGTTGCTGGAGGGCCAGGCTCCTTTCCTCACTGAAACACAGCAGTTTTGACTGACTGAAAAAGCATTTGAAAAACAAGGCCACCTTTTTAACATTCAACATTTAAATGTTTCTTTCTCTGTAGAGGCATAGTGAATCAAAGGGAGAAATGCAAGGAATAAAGCAGCCACAGTAATCCTGTTTCTCTCTTTACTCTGATGACGAGAACAATGTATTATTAGCAGTTCAGTCTGGAGGTTTTATGTCAATAACAACAGAAACTGGTTTCTAACCTTTTTCCAGCAAGTGCACTTTGTCACTTGCTGCAGGCCCCCTCTGCTGTATCACTGTCCAATTGTCCATTGTCCAATACATTTTCATCAATATCAGTTGCATCGGATATTCAAGAATTGTCTTTTCTTGCCTGCCCAGATTGCAAAAATTAAGATCTCATTGATATCTACCTGTCAAATGCAAATTTTATCTCCAAACAAGCCTTATGCACGATCTACTTAGATCTATTTTTGCAATTGCCAGTACTTGCCTTTTTAAGTGCTAAGTCCATTTCTAATATGAGTTTACTTGTTTTTCTTGTTTGTACAGGGAAAGTAACTTCACTCCCAATGTTTACACCAAAGATGAAACACCATATTTCATCAAATGATTTTCAACAGACTTAACATGGGAAAAATCATGTTTCTGTATTTTTTTTAACCCATGAAGTCAATTAGTTCTTCAGTTTCTTCACTACCTATGAATATTGGATTGGCACTAACAGTTAATATGATTTTTTTTAAAAAAAAATTGAATGCTTATGCATTAGTCCGTTTTACCTTCAACAAGAGATTAAGCCTTCCTCACCTCCATCTATTCAATTAGTATAACAATCCATGAAGGGGGACATCAATAATACCATATAATAATGATTGAAGATTCTTTTTTGCTAGATTTGTTTTGTAGGTCTCATTCTCCTCCGAAAGTACTCTCGATGCAGAACTACCATTAAGTTGCGGTACTTGAAAGAATAAAATGGCACCAGACTTCTGCTGATCTGAACATTACTCTTAATGTACTTTTAAATTGTTAAATTAGCTTTTTAAACTATTGTAGCTACACTACATACATGGAATAGTATCTACTCAGAGATCAGGATGGCCCCAACCTTTTCAGCCTTTCATAAGGCATTAAACACCTGGATGTTCCCTCAGGCACTTGAGTTGGGAGGCTGAATTAACCCCTTTGGTGGATTAATTTGGTGACTTGTATAGATTGTATATGGAAAATTAAGACTAGGGGTTATGCTATGTCAAGTATTATTACTAATTTAGAGGAGTGGTGTGCTTTGTTATTTTTAAACCTCTGCATCAGACACTCACTGTTGTGAGAAGGCAGCTGTATAATTGTTTACAGAAATATACCCAAAAAAATTCATCTCAAAGCTCACTGTACAGTAATGGTTTTTTTTTTGAGGACATTGACATACTAATATGCAGCTGCTATAAAATAATTCTTAGCTGCTTCTAAGCAATTTTTTTGACTGCTCAAATTTCAGCTTATTTCATATGAAAACCTGCCATATGCAGGTACATCAAACTCCAGGTTACATTAAAAACATAGGAAGGAGACACCTAGCAATAGATTAGAAACATAAAATACTGATTTTCATTGACTACAGTCCTGAATCAGGGCAACATATTCTAAGCAAGAGTTTTAGAATGGGTGTGTTATATTTTCAGAGCAGGCTTAGTAAATCCCCAGGAGCCAAGTACTGCATGTTTTTTCTGCATACTTAGATGTCAGCTGGAATTTGTACATCAGAAAGACTTGTAGCAATCCTCCTCACAAGTTCAATAGCCCGTTGCCATCTCATATTTTTCAGGTAAGAAATCCTTTTGAACAAGAGGGACCATTGTTCTATCTTTTCCATGTCTTGCACAATTAAGAAATGATTCTGTCCCATTCCCCCCCTCCCACATGCCCGAGTCCCTCTTCTGAGTAAGATGAAGGTAACCACATAATGACTAGCTCATGAGCCAAGCCATCTTCCAATCTTAATTACGGGCTTTATGAAAGACAGATATAGCTACATTTCACTAGCTAAACACACAGCAAAATGAGGAATTGGGGCCATTCATTTGCAAGAGAACTGAATGCATATCTACCAAACAATACAATGGAAAAGGACATTGTACTTGGATCTAGAAAAACTCCAGAAAATTAAGTTACATGTTTTCGGTTCTTTTTAACTTTAAGTGGACATAAGATCATAACCTCATTACCAGATAGAGACTTGAAATTTAGAACCAAATTTTATCTTCAGCAAGTTTTAAGTGCCCAGGCTGGTTCCCCATCAATTTTCTTCTGAACATTGGTAGATGCTCTGGGGTAGTGCCAGATTAGTTTTTGAACTCATGCCATGGCAAAAGCTGTATTTAGATGGCAGTAGCAGAATTAGCCAAGAAATTATATGGATTACTCATGAAAGGATGATGTTCTGGAGAATCTATACCGTAGTATGTGTACTGCTTATGTCAGAGGTAGCAAGTTCAACAGAAAATTAGACTGTAAAGTACCTTATACCATTGCAAACTATGATGCCATCCACCTTTCCTTTTGATAGCTGATGACTTTATATTAGAATTTAATCAGTACTTTGGCTAGCAAATCACAAACTGGGCTTCCCAAACCTTCCAATGACAGAAGCAGTCACTGAATGAGATCTTCTAGCAGGCTGGACAGCTCAACCATGCAAGAATGTAGTTTCTTCAATATGTTCTGACATGTTGACACCACTTTGGCACAGTCATAGAGGCTCAGTAAAATGCTAAAAATACGGTTTTGGAGATCCCAAATGTGAATCCCAAATAATGAATAAGATAAACACTATATAATATTTGATATCTGACCATAACATTCCAATTGATGCCTGCATTTGTAAAATGCATTGTTTTGAAGACCAATGGATGTAAAGACATAGCAGTGGTGGATTCCTACCGGTTCGGGCGAACAGGTAGCAGCGGCGGCGGGAGGCTCCGCCCACCTGGCAGAACATCATCATGTAGCTTCTGCGCATGCGCAGAAGCGTCGCGTGCACACGCTCCCGTGCACTCCCATTCCCGAACCGGTAGCAAAGGTAAGTGAAACCCACCACTGAGACATAGATTCCACTAGCCTGAACCACTCCTCTCCCCCCAAAAAATCATACTTCTGACAAGATATTTTTAAAATAACTGAAGAACCATTTCTCATTTTATCAGTGAGAAGAATAAAGTCACTATTTTTAAGCATCAGTACATGGGTTTTAGGCTATTTAAACAAAGCCGTAGGGCCCCAGACTCTTATAAGAGTCGAGGACTATCATACCACAAGGTCTAGAGAACACATTCAGTTGTCAAGAGTTTACCAGAAATATATATTCCTGAGTAGGGCTTTAAGTAGGTAGCTTAATTCTTGAAGCTACCTTAGCCCCTTCAAATTCTAAACATCTTGCCTAATTGCATCTTAGCATGCAGCAGTCACTAGCAGAATTCACAAGTATTTACTGTTTCTGCATTCCTCATTTCACAATGTAACATACCATGGGTGTTTGTTAATTATCTCTATTTGTTCATATACTTATTCTATCCATCATGCCAAAAACAGCTGGCCTTTTCTAATCCCAAAATTAAAAAACAAACCATTTTAAATGGCATTTAGAGGGGTTGTAAGGAGAGGCAACAAACTTTAGAATCAGATAGCTCACAATCTAAATTCCCCACCTACCTACAGTTTCTTTGGGGACTGTGGCATGATCAAATATGGATAATCCCTTTTTAAAAATTAAAAAAAATGGACAGAAAAAGGTCTTGTTCTACCAGATAGTGACATAGATAATACAAGATGAAGACATGGGACCAAGCTTATGGTCTATCACATTGGGTAGCTGGTAGGACCATATTACAAATGTATATCAATTATGTCCTCCAGTTACACTTATAGCTTTATTGGCATTATAAAATTCTAATAGAATTTTAAGAGCATATTGAATTAACCCCAGTAAGTTTCATGATCACATTTTTGAACATCATTTTTTCCAGGCACAACTATAAGGGTAACCTCACCTCTTTTGGAATCTCTGTTCCCAAAGGACCCTACTTCATACCCTTCCTTCCTGGGGCAGAATAGCCATCTTCAAAAAATGGTTATTTATTTAGAAGTTCCACAAGAATGCCAGATGAAAGACTTTTGTGCCCCAAAGCTTCAATGCTCAGCTTTCGATTGAAATATTGCACAGAATTCAATTTAGATTAAAGCTATCTCTATGTGGGATTATTTGTGGGCAGCATGGGAGAAAAACAATTAGGTGGCTTTCTCTCCATAACAACAGATCTTCCTTTTTAAACATTTGTGTTGACTTTGGAAGAACATTTCTTAATCCATACTGTGATCTATTGAAAATGGCATCTGCTTTCAATGGCCATCAAGAGTAAAGCTCCCTCAAGCATTTTGCAGAAACAGCGAGAGATGACTTCTGAATCTGCTCAGTGGCAGAACACAGGCTCTAGTTGCTTCCTGGTAACGCTGAACCTTCTTTATAGACAAGCAGACTCATCTTTTGGGCTTAACTAAAGCAATGTTTAACAATATGTTTGAAAGAATGAAGACTGAGAAATGACTTTCTCCCTGGGTAAGGAAAAAAAAAATTGGTCCACATTCCCCAACTTGATCTAGCAGCTGCAAATAAAATGCACAAGGCCAAACAGAATCCATCTTGTTCCAGGAGCAGCTTATTTCCACGGCTTTGCAACCAAGTTGCAGTAATACCTGGGTAGTATAGCAAGAACACGAGGGGCAAGAGTATTCCCAACATAGATGGTTTTCTCTGGAGAAAGTTAAAAAAAATATCCCCATTCACAAAACAGTAAACCTCCATTCCTCCCCCACCCCAACCCAAGCGTGGCAGCTTTTTGGCAATTACCCCAATGTTTCAAAGGGGGGAACAGGATTTCCCCTTTTACTTTTGTCATTAAGTCATGCTCACAGTCAAGTCCATTTCCCAAGGTTAAATGATTATTTTTTTTTAAAAAAAGAACTGTATAGAAATCAACACACTGCCATCATTCTGTGTATCTGAAGCAGCCACAAAAGGCTGCGGACTCATTGAAATCTCTTCTCTTCCCACACATATCGTTTTCCTGCAGGCACCTTCCGGAAAAACAGGCTGTTGCCTCGGCTCATGTTGCCCTAAATGAGAAGAAAATGAAGCAGGTGAGAGTCCTGTAGACAGAGCATCGCGGCCCTCTGAAATTCACACACTATACAGCAGCTGAGGTTTGAGGGCCAGATAGTACGCAGTCGGTGTGTGTGTGGGGGGGGGAGGGTGTATCTGTAAGCTACAGCAGGACAACTTTGTCTGGAATTTTTACTTAGACGGTAGGTATGCCCAAAGGAGGAGGGACTCTGCCTTGTCAAGTCTATACCCATCTCCAAGCAAAACATAAGGATCCTGTAAGGAAGGACAGACATTTCAGACATACCTCCCCATGCAACTGGCTCCAGCAATGTAACCAGGAGGTGTACGCTGGTGCATAAGGTGGGAGGCCAGCAGCGAGCCTAGAAAATAGAAGGCAAGGCTTACAGAATTCACTCCCCACCAGGTTTCAGTGCCAGGCGCCTGTTTGAAGATCACAGCTTAGAGGCTATTTCCAGACCAGTCCTTTTTTGCTGCAGAAGGAAAGGGGATCAAGCAGGAGCTAAGGTGGTTGAGACAAAACTCAACAGGTAGTCTGACAGGAAACTGGCCTGCAACTGGCTTCTATATGGCAGAGCAATCTAATAATCAGCAATCTATATTTATAAGAACAGGGACAGAAATTATAATTTAGCAAATTAGCAACCACAACCTAAATCTAGTTCTCCCCATTCCATAACGGTATTTGGAATGCCACCATGAAACTGATTGACTTTATCATAAGAATTAACAAATGGAAATATTTCTTAACGTATTGTTACTGACTTAGGGTGTGCATGCTCGCCTTACAGTACGTTATACTAAGCTAACCTGCATTTACTTCTGAACAGCCACCAAAGTGCAGACAAGAGTTAAATGGAATCCACACACAGGTGAAAGCTCTGAACAGTGGCTATTTAGCACAAATGAGAGGACTGCCATTTTCATAACCTAGTAGTAATTTTACTGCAAGGATCTCACTGGTCAAAACTGGAATACAAAACCAAAAAGAACTGATCCCGCAAATTTGGAATTTATCTTTTTATCAGCAAAGCTATTATCACAGGAAAGACACAGAATCCAGGCAGTTTCCGGCTCCAGAGTTATTCCTAAAAACTTAAACGTAGATTCCTATTTCATATGATTGGATAATACCAAAGGAAAGAATCCAGACTTTTTTCAATACTTTATATATTTATATAATGAATTTCTAAAATTGTACTGGATTTGCTGCTACCCACAAGTCTTCAAATTTTTTGAAACTCTTAGCTGTTTCTCCAGCCAGAAATATTTTGGTTTTGGGCAGGGCTCTATAAAATAATGGGGGTTTTGGCCACTGTACTTTTAAATTAAAACCTTTGGGTTCTTTTAGTCATCCAAACAGCCTCCTATAAAAAAGTCACAAACTTTTTTTTAGCTCGGTTGGCTATGGTATGAACATTCCCAAGAGCAATTACTGAAAACATGAACATTGTGGCAAGGTGAAGCACACTGCTAAAATTCTCAATAGTTATTGAAAGAAAGAGGCCTGAAAAATAAAACTGAGCTTTGTGTGCTTTCAAGTGAAAGCCAAGTGAGAGAAAAGAAAGTGTGCACTTACCCGCAGCTATTAATGGCCATTAGGTTTGAAACAAGTACGAAGGGGTACGTCAGCATACTGCTGAAGAACTGAAAGTACAATACAGCATGATGTATCAGTGGAAAAAGTATGTCAACACTCTTTCCTCACCCATCAGGCTGAGGACTAGATAATGACAGAACTACCACTAACCATGCCCCATACAGAGCAACAGCAACTTGATGGGCTTAACAGAAGGATAAAATCTTAACACTGATAACAAATCAAAGGAAAGAAAAGACTGGCAATTACTCAGCTAAGCCCCAAAAGTAATCTGCACCTAGCAACAGCATTCGATACATCTCTAGTGAAGAAATAGTAAATTCCAATGTTGGACAGAGATTCTAAAGGCTGAAAATTGAAAGGTGTTTTTAACACCATTAGTTAAATACCATTCTCTAGCATCCCTCTCAAGAGCACCAGGACCAAAGGTTTAACAGTGAGTTATGAGGCTTGTGGTCCTCTCAGAACCTTTTCCCTTTCATCTACACCAGAGAAAAAAGACATTAAATTATACACTCACTCCAGTGACAGCCTGAGAGTAACCCTTCATCTCAGTCATGGTGGAGACCTAGAAAGAAGATTCCTCAATAAAACAGAGATTCCTCAATAACAGAAGTCATTCCCAACTTTTGACCAAAAGGTAAAGAAAATGCCTCCCAGGACTCTGCAAGGCTTTAAGGCAAGAAGATGCTTCAGTGCATGCAACAGCCTAAATACAGCCCTGCCCACAACTTCTTAAACCCAAGGAGTGTTTTCTTAGGGTCATGCAGCAGCCACTGAGGGCAATCAGGTTCTTTTAAGAAGATGCTGACAGGGGCTACATTTATTTAGCCCCTTCTGTGCTTCAAAAATGACCCTTTGCTTTTGTAATCAAAATGTGTTGCCTGAGAAAGCCAACTTATCCCCACAAGAAGACATGGTACTAATATGTATTAGTATTATGTATAATTGCGAACAGCCATATGTATAGGTTGAGAACAGAAAAAAATATTTGGCTTAGCTAATACTTATGACCTGGGGTGCATAAAACATTCTTTGCAGACTATCCTATGCCTGAAACCAATACTTAATGTTGGTGATCTGTGTCTGCACCATAATTCAAGTTTTTCATCCTGACACAGAATTGAGAACTGTGTGTTTGGTTTGGAAACCATCCTAAGGAAACTGTGCTCCATGTGGGATATTAGGCATCTGGACATCAGCAGTGACATAGCAGCAGCTAAATGGAGGTATGGAAGCTGTTGGGAAGCTGCAGGGGTAGACAAGTGAACCATATGAGAAAGAGGGGAAAGAAAGATGAGGTGTATCAGTCTTGCCTTCTTGCCTTACAAGATTACCTCAAATTTATTTTTGCTAGAGCCCAGAACTTGGAGTATCAGGTTTCAGTTCTGTTGAGCCATGAACCACTCAGAATAACTTGACAGAAACAGAAAGTGTTTGTTCCATGTATGAAACAAACTAGATTTTTCATTTCATGCATGCCTTTTCAGGATGCTGCAGCACAGTGAGAATAGGCACCTTCAAGGCCAATACCAGAAAATTGCAACCAAATGGAGCCTCAGCAGTCATTGCTGCTTCCTAACTACGGACATAGCACTCTACAAGCAGAACGCTTACCCCATTCTCCAGTACATAGGTATTGATGAGGTAGGCCAGCATATTACAAAGCCACAAGGATAGGATGTCTCCAAGCAGGCGGGGAATCAGGCCCCTGAAATGAAAACAGCTGACTAGTAATAAAGCTGGATAACTTCAACACTGACATGACAACATAGTTACCACTAGCTGCTCACATGGCAGGAAATTGGTCAACCACGTGCAAGACTAGGCTGAGTAACACCCCCCAAAAAATTACCATTTCTGCCACCCACTTTGGGATAGTGCATTGCTTAAGAATTCTGCCTCACCTAATCCAGCATCCTAATCCTGTCTCCTACAACATCCAATCAGATGCTTCTGAAAGCAAGCAAATAACTTTCTCCAGTAACTAATACAATATGCAGTGGCATATTGTGCTCATCCTGAGAAAATCCCACATGATCCCTGCACTAGCTTTCATGGCATCAAAAAATGGTAAAAACACACTGTAAAAAGTACTCACGCAAAAAATCCAAAGATTCCCTCTTCCCGGTATATGGTGACGAAAGAGCTAAACACTCCGCTGAAAATTGAAAGGGAAAAACAATCCATCAAGATTCTACAAATACCGTAATATGTGATTTCCTCTCCCACAGACACTATTACTAATCTCAACAATAGAACGCTTCTGACATCATACATTAGCCCTCAGTTCCTTCCGTTGTGTGGGTTAAAATCCCAATGAAGCCAACCTCACTGCAAATATGTGTGTACCTGTATTTGGTCTCTCTGCCAATGAACTGCACCATACACCTCAAGGTGATCACTAAAGAACAAGAGTCAAAAGGGAAAAACTATTGTTAAGGAAGACCTCACCTGTACTCCTCTCCCCACTTACACTTATACGGGAGCATATAATCCCAAGATTCTTAACTCAAGATGAACCCAGGCAAAATGGCTATGCCCCTGAATGGTACAACCACCAATCTGGTACGTGGGTGTAACGTGGGTTGAAATAGAGCTCCTTTTGAAAATGTCAGGCTCAGCATCTAGGATCTGAAATAATCAAGTTTGATTATGGCCAAGATTGTTTTTGCTCAGCTGAGGCTGGAATGTCAACTACAGCCATTCCTGCAGATGGCCCATCTGGCCACAATGATATCTTCCTGAATTAAACTGTATCTGGTTTACTGCAGGTGGCATTTCACAATTCTTAGGAAATCAGACTGGATAAAATCCTGTGGCCAAGGTCTTCTGAAGTGCTGCATGTGGGAGGACACAAAACTCTTACTGAATCAGCTACTCTGGCTCAGTTCAACGTGCCATGAGAAGAGGTCTCTTTCTGTGAGAAGAAACTTGAGATTAGGACTACCATGCTCAATAGAACTACCCTACCCAATATGACCTGCCCATCTTTTGAAGTTACCATCAAAGACCCACTTGCATATTGCTACACTCTAGAAACCCATTTCACTGAGGCTGAGGGGGGGGAAAGGGCCTTTCCATCAGCTGCACTCCTGGCTCATCCTCCCCGGCTGGGTTCCTCTCATTGCCTCTCTTCAAAGGAGGTCCTCAAGCATGGCCAGAGTTTTGATTTGATTGTTATGGGTTTGATTGTTATGGTTACATTTGTGTGTTCAGTCATTTAACTTGCTGATGGCCCCGGTGTATTTGATTGCATGGTGGTTTTTAACACTTCCCCTTGTTAGCTAGTTAAGGTTCATGAAGGAAGGTAGGGTGGAAATGTTTCCAAATAGTTCGTTATCAATCACTACCAACTGTTTGCAAATTAAAAGCAGTGAAGTGGTAAAAACATAACAGGGAAGGGTTAGGACACAGCCATCTCCTGCCTTAATGCACAGCCAAAAAAACCGATGGTAGAGGGGAGAGTTTCTTCTGTATCTAGGAGTTACAATGGTATGATTGAAACTGAACTGACAGATGAATCTATACATACCATGAAATGGGTGGGTGACTAGTGTAGCAGCAGAACGTGCAATCATCTCTTGAGAGGTCTAAGGTGAAAAACAGTTGGAGACATAGCAGAAGAAAGGTTAGCCAAAGAAAGGGCAAGATGTCCCATCTACCCAGATTCCAGTAAAGGATTAAATAACTGCTGTTTATCATATAATTTGAAGTAGTAAGATTAAACGTTTTCATCAGTTATCATTGCTCTACAGATCAACCTATTTCAACCACGTTTTCAGTTACTTAAGAAAAAAAGTCATTGCCCTGCTAACACCTTAGACACATCCCAATATGATGTGTACCCCAAATATATTCCATCTAAGGAATTTCAGTGAGCAGGGTCAAGGAGAAGAGCCTTTTCCGCTATGGATCCCCACCTTGAGAAACACTCTACTACTGAAGATGAGAACTGCTCCCACCCTTCTGACCTTCCCAGAAAGGTATCAAAACTTAGTTTTGCTGGTTGGCCAGGGCTCTGAGGGGGCACTCACCGCTGGGGGTGATTAACAGGGTAAGCAGATCTCATCCCCATGCTGTCCGCTTCCTTGCTTCTAGTTTTTATACAGCTTTTAAATAGCTCTGACTGGAGCCAGAATGTCATGATAGCAAAGAAACAGCTCACTTCTATATTTTCCTATACTAACAAGATATTCATGCTTCTCAACTTCATTATGATACAATCTGTAGTGTAGGCAAACAGGCTGTTGCCTCATATCTCCTGCTTCTCAAAAACAACAGATTACCATTCCAATTATCCACCAGCCAACACATTTGGCAGGTGTCAGGTCAGGAATGCTCTTCTACATGATCCACAGCCAGCCAATCCCCTGATAAATGAATCCCATATCTTACCTCCTTGATAACTTGATCTAAAGAGGATCCAGATTCTTTGTGAGTATTTTCTACTTCCTAAAGAGAAAAGGGAGAAAAAAGCCAGTCTCAAAAACCACCTGCTACGGGATCCTCAATCCCAAGTATAATATCAATTTTATTTACAAATTCTGCAGAGCCTTCCACTCCCATAGACTGAAGTACAGAACACAGACATGCACCACAAACTTTAATTTCAAAAAGAAGTTTTATTGGGAAGTTATTTATGAATGGACTTCATGACATACCTCACTTTGGTCAGCATTCTGGCATTGCTAGATAGAAAGAAAATATAGAAATATAAGCTCGTAAGTTATCTTCTCAATCTTTTATTACCATTAAATGTACATAATTGCACTTACATTCTTTCCCACCCTCCTCCTGAGGTTCTTTACTTCAGTGGCAAGCTCTGTAAACCAGATTACATTGGCCTATATACATTCTATATACAAATCACTAAAGCACCAAAGGCACCATCAACAAGAATTATAAATTCAACACATAGTTTACCCAGTCAATGAAGAATGGAAACACACAAACTCTGTCAAAATGTAAATCTGACAGAACAGTTCAGTGTCTGAAGAAAAGGAGGCTGTTGAAGCACCCCTAAGGTCTTAAGTGCAGGTGGGTCACCAAACACCTATATTTTGATCACATGACCCCAGGAGCACTGCAATGGCTGTAACTTCAGAGACTGGGCATAAGTACCATTTGATCAGCAGTGCGGTAACTTCTAATGGTCACTGAATGAATGGTCGTTAAGGGAGGACTACCTATAGGATAACCTGATTGTATGCTCTGCATTTGTTCCAATATGTAACCTAGCACCACCATTATAAATTGGCCTAACAAAATAACTGCAGCAGCAATCCTGGTAGATGACAGAAATGTTTAAACATTTTACATTAAAATCAAATAAAATGTGTACAATCTAGGAATAAAAAGTTTTGATGATCAAAGAACTCAACACCAAACTAGTTCAGTGCTAGGGGCTTTGAGCTGTGACATGCAATCCTAGTTTGCAGAATGAATGCAAATCACAGGTAGAGATATGGAATGAACAATAAACTGGACCAGGCTGAAAAAGAAGAATCTTTCCATGTTTGGGTTTTCAGTGATAATTTCTGAAATAAGAAATTATCACTTTGTATTATTTACAAAATTCAAGCAAAAATGGTCTACGTTATAAAGTATTTGAAATCTGAAATATTTTGTATATTAAAACAATACACAACAAAATTATAAAGTACCTCTAAAACTTTACTGTGTACTAAGGTGCCAATGGCTCCTGACCAGAGTCTAGGAGCCAAACCTTTGAAGAGTCCAGCCCTCCCATCAATCTTCGTAATGTGTTTCGCTGAAAACAGAAACAGAGGTAAGCATCTGTCCCATTATTCACCCTTCTCCCCCAAGTGCCACATATCTGAATCTATCTCATCCTAGAAAATGCTAGTTTAATTCTGTTTAATGCCAGGTTAGAAATTTTGAAATTAACCACATTCATGTCATTCAAGTATGCATTGGCTGCAGATAACATCTGCAGGCAACAGAATCATATCATGTACTAGTCCTTACCAGACTCTTATTATCCACTATAGCAAGGATGAGCAGTCTGTAGCTCTCTTTATCAATTCTCAACTCTTAATACTCTGACCAGCATTAAGGAGTAACAAGAATTGTAATCCCCAAACATCTGGAGCCTCATTATCTTGTCCTCCCTGCTCAATGGTAACAAGAACTATGCGCTAAAGTTAAAAAATAATTGGCTGCTCTGAATAAACATACAAAGAAACAACAAATTGGGAACCTGATGGAAATTCAGTGCCTATCGTTAGAGAAATGCATGAAGAAAAATCAAATCATGAACAGGCAACCAAGTGAGGGTTTAACCCCAAAATAGCCAAAGACTAGAAACCTAGAGTTCAAAACAGATATTCAATCCCCACATTAAACAGGGATTTTAAAAAAAGTTACTGTATAAGCTGCACACTGGGGGGAAATGTGGCATTGCTATAATGTACATACTTATTTCTAAAAAATTTAAAATATGGTGCTTGAAAAGATTATAAGCACAGGAAGAAATGTTGACAAAACATTTACTAACAAAACACTGCTTAGTAGCTGGAATTCAAAAGTGGATATAGACACAGTTTTGACATTCTTTTTAAATATCCAGTTTAGATATGCACCAAATTCAGTTACATAACTATCTATTTCTTTTCTTCAAAAGTTGTCTTTTGCAAAACCTATTATAACATATCTGATAAAAGTCTAGTTCAAAGGCATGTATTTCTCACATACACGTCAGTAACTACAGCAATCCTACTGTATTTTAGGCTTTTTATTTGCAAAATACATATGTTATATACTCACCATAAGCAAAGAGACCAGGCAGTTGATAGACTTGCCGACCAAAAATATTTCTTCCCAGAGTTGGCGGGAGGGGTTCATATCCCACCTTTGAAATAGACAATCCACAATGAACTTTATAGCCTACAATTTGAACATCCTCTCAAAGAAAGAGTCAACATGCATTTCATAGCATTAACACAATTATTTCATTAACAAGAAGTTTCTTCTTATACCAGTGCTAGAAGTATCAATACCAAAAGCACGATTTCTATTAGTTGGTTGTGATTTTTGGAATATATGATCGGTACTGAAGTAATCTGCAATTCAGTATATTGGATAATGACATTGTTTTTTTTACTATATAACAAATTTAGAACTATAGTGCAAATATATGTCGTCGTCCCCAAAGCAATCTTTATCTTCCTTAATTTCAAACAAAATCTAACCACTTATCACTCTTTTGCAGTATTTTGCTATTAAGATTTAATTACTTAAAGCAGAAAATTTCCCTTAACATATCCTGCTACCTCAAATTATGCTGACTAGGATGGTAAAGTTATAAAACAATTAGGTGGTTAATTCTTAAGATGAAACTGCTTTGGTGATTCATTGATTGATTTGCTAGGAGCATGGCAAATGCACACATTCCAATTCACAACATAAATTATTTAAAAGATCTTCAGTTTAGCAGAAAGTATTATTGGCAAGCAAATATCAAGTTTTCTGATTTCTCACAGTACACGTGTACTCCTCATACAGAGGATGTTTTCCATACAAAAACAGCCAGATGTTCCCCTGGCTCTGAGTGGCCCTTGTTGGACAGTTATACAATGAACAAGTGTCTCATTACTCTTTACAAATGTAAGGTTCAAAGGTTTAAGGTTAAATTGCAGGGATTCATGTATTCATATCCTGAAAATGTAAATACTCTTTTATAGCTTGTACTTTCAATTAGAAGTTCTTGTTCTGAAAGCACATTGTACAAGAAGACTGTTGTTTTTACAAAACTAGGGTTTTCAGCCAAGAATGAAATAAGTATAAGGATACAAGAAGCCAGAAACAACCACCAATGTTACTAAATAAAGAAGTCTGAAATTACTGAGAGTTTGTCTGGGAGTGTCCTTGACAAGGCCAATAAAAATAAGACAGACTTAAATATGAGCTTCATATAAAACTAGAAGGTGATTGGAATTTTGAAAATCCGCTCACTTGCAAAGATACCGGAGTGGGACAAACAAATTTGAAACTGGCTTCTGCAATGAAGACTGCCCTATGGTTTACAGTGGGACTTTTATTCCTGCAAGAAATTAAACCAAGCGTGGGCAGCAAACGAGAAAAACGCAGCGTCCTGGATATGATTTCGACTTTGTTGTGTTATGGGGATCGTCTGCAAATCCCACTGCTAGCACTGAACCTATACGGCTGCCACTGTGGAACAGGAGGCTTTGGAAAGCCTCTGGATGCGGTGGATCGCTGCTGTTTCTTGCACGACTGCTGTTATCGCCACACCAGGCTCTCTCTGAAATGTCACAACAGAGTAAAATGGCAGCGCTACAAACTGCTGTGTAAAACATCCGAGACGGAATGCCGGTCCAAAAGCATCTGTGGCAGAACGACGTGCGAGTGTGACAAGCAACTGGCAGAATGTCTCACGGCAGCAAAACCTCAGCGGAAGCATTCTTTCTACAAGCGAGAACTCTGCCAAGGGTCTAAGGGCACCTGTCCCATCATGCACCATAACTGGACTAAAACCCTGCACTAAGTTAAGTTTCTGCTAGTTAATTTACTTTATTGATTAGCCCTTGGGCCATACGTTTTCTGCTATTACCTGATCGCAAAGCAAGGTTCTTGGAAAAATTAAGCTCTGAGAAAAGAAAAGAAAAACTAGCTGTGGCTCCAGTTTCCCCCCCCAAGAAACCTAATCTCGGACAATATTTGTGTTTCTAGGCAAGAGGAAGAGATTGCGGGGAGGGGGGGGCTCCGAATAGAAGGGGGGGGAAGGAGACGATCGGGAAGAGCTGGATCTGCGTCCTTCACCAAGCGGCGGCTTCTTTACTACTTGCAGGTCGGCGACTATATTCACACGGGAACAAGAGAAGCGTGATCGTCCCAAGCCGAAGGCAAATAAAAGGCCCGGAGACTGGAGGGTCAGGGGGTGATCTTGCTACGGCGAGGGTCGACAGCGACCCAGAGAGAAGAGAGATTGCCGAAGAGGAAGCACCCCGGAGATTGCGAGGGGTGATAGTGAGGTCTGACGGTGGTCCCTCCCTCCCGGGCGTCCCTCCCCCTCACCCCGCTCTCACGCTCTTGCACGAGGAGGGAAAAGCTGGAGGGGCCAAAGGTCTCACCTGCACTAGTACCTTCACGTACATGAGCGGCTGCGAGAGCACCGTGAGGCCGGAACCCAGCAGCACCTGGGAGGTCGTGTCCGCCATGCTGCAGCCGCACCGGGCTCTCCGCCGCGGGGGGGGGAGGCAGAGAGAGGGGGGGGGACAGCGGAAGAAGGAGCGGTCGTGATACCACCACGTGACCTGCGGCGGAGGACAAAAAGAAAAAAAGGGCTCCTGCCGCCGCTGCTTCTTCGTTCCCTCTTTCGATCAGTTCCGGGTCCAAAGGGTTCCGGTTTCCGCCGCCACCTGAGGAGCAAGTTAGGCCCGAAGAGGAGGAGCAGCCGCCGCCTATAAGATCAGATCTTCCGATTAAAAAAAAAATAAATGTAACAAATCGTCCTTGGCCCAAGATTCCCTGGATCGAATCATAGATCCGCGTTGAAAGGTGTCTTGAGGACGGCGATGGCGGTCGGCTGCACGAAGTTGGCGTTTCTTATCGATCTGGCCTCGCCTTTGAGTTGCGCAACTCGCACTTGAAATGGAAAAAAGCTCCATCGGCCAATGAAAAGCGGGGCTTTTTGGGGGGTCAAGAGGAGCCTCCGATTGCGTCTCTCTCCTGTGCTCTTCTTCCAGTTTCGGGCGTGTTCCTCTGAGGTTTACGGGTCATTTTAAATCCAAATAAAAATGCCTTGTGACGATTGCCCTGCCGTTTCCACTTTAAGGAAACAAAACGGATTGCTTTCTGTACATCTGCTGTATGTAAAATAACTATTTGCTAGTTAGAAAAGCCAACAGAAATGCCTTCTTTTCTGGCTGTGATCATTCTTGCTTATAGGCCTGTAAATCTGGCATAGTATTAGGAAATCCCTCATTGCCATTTAGTTCAGTCAGATCTATTTTAAAGTAAATGTGTGCAAGATTACAATGGGAGTGACCTAAACCTAATTTAGCAAAACTCACTGTTGCTGTTCTGTGCGGCTTTCAATAGTATTTTCAGTTTTCTCAAGGTTACTGTAATAAATGGCTTATTTAGAGGCCAGCTATATACCTGCCCTGTCAAAAATATTGTTGAATTCAAAGAGTTTTAAGTCAGTAGAATATTGTTGCTTTAAATCTACATTACATTGATAGTTTGTCATTCAGACTTTCCTGCCCTCTCCATATGTTTCTGGCATATTTCACTATACAACCCAAACTAGTTGGAAAAATCCCTGCCTTTTCATCTGGATTTCTTGTACAATTATGGATCTAACCAGTAAATATTAGATCCTTTTACTCAACATTCATTTTCATTTTATTTCTCCTTTCTGCTCTGAAGAGTAACCCAGTAAGAAAATCATTGTTCTTTAATTGCATCATGCCTAACACTTAACGAAAAATATGCTGTCTTCAGTACAGTAGCAGTTGCAACTGAACCATTCTCTCTACATCCGGGGTGTCAAACTCGTGGCCCATGGGCCAGATGCGTCACGCGCTGGCCACGCCCACCCTAGTTTAGTGAAGGGGGAGTTGCGTGACCTGACGCTGTGGGTTTGACACCCCTGCTCCACATCACTCAATCTGAAAAAACCTCTTCCCAACAAGATGACAGTAATGAAAATTGCAATGTTGTGTGTCAAATAGATTTCTATATGGGATATAAAAGTTTAAAGTATTAAAAAGCCATTCTCAAAGATGTGCAACTTTGCAGGAAAAAAAATGGATGGTTGACAAATACTTTCTTTGGCAAAAAATATATGCTGACACAAAAAAATTGTAAGAAAATTGAACAATGATTGCTATGCATGGTGATCCACTTATTTGTGTTCATATTTGATATATGGCTTTCTTTTCTACATGCACCCTATTAAGAGGCAGGCCTCAATGTGCAGAATATAGACTAAATTTTTTTCACAATCTGTAAATAAGTACATCTGTAACTGACAAGTGATTTCAAGAGCTACATGCCATGTCAGTAGAGTTTTTTATTTTACATCAATGAATAGTATCCATTTTAAAACAAATAAGGAAAGTATTTAATAATATAGTTTTCTGGATTTTATTAATTATTGGGGGTATTCATCACAGATAATAGAGGAAGTACTGAGTATAAAACATGCACCCCACGATTCAGATACAATCCTAAAATGGAAGTGTAATGTTCTAAAATGTGCACCAAAAGAGGCCAGGAAAGCTGCTTTTCGCTAAGGACAATGAATGCATATTGACTAGCATAGGAGGAAAATGTACACTGATTCGTAAAAATAGTTGAATAAACATTCATAAAACAGCAAGTATAAAACAACAACACTTAAGGGGTGTTCAGTAAATTTTATCAATGTTAAATTCATGAGAACAAAAACAGTTACAGCATTCTAGGCATTACATGACGGCATTCTGCACAAGCTGTGCTGCTTTGCAGTCTCATCACTGGAATAAAGTGGTGTCACAACATGGAAAAAGTAAGGGACTTTGCGCTGACATCTCCAATTAGTATCAAGGAGGACTGTTTCACTTTGACAAGCCACTTTGCTTCAACAGAAAAAATCTGTTCAGCCATACATTTCTACAAAAACCAATGAAGTGGCTGTGTTGCAGTGTTTAATGCTGCTCAGCCCATGTGAAAGTGAGACACAGAATTTCTATACTTTATGAATATTTTGTTCATTAATCTATTTCAAGTTCTGTGTTTTTCCTTATTGGTCAAATTTATAATTTTATAGTACTATTTACTATGAAAGACTAGAAACAGTCTAATTATAAAGACAAATAACAAAAATAAGAATTTCTTTTTTTTAAGAACATAAATTGGTGTTTAAGATATGATTAAAAACTTTGTTTTTGGAAAAAAATTCTAGAAAATATTTTCAAAAATGGTCATTTTGTCAATAGGAAAAAATACCCAAGGATGCCAAATGTAATCAGATATTTAGGTTCTTTGTGTGAATTAACATAAATTTGGCCCATAAATCTTTCATGTCTTTTAGTTGCCATTATACTGTTTTTCAGTGAAACATACAAATGACCATTAGAATAGGCTTATTATGTAAAGTTCCTTAAACTGTAATGTGAACAAAAGTAAAATAATATTTCTGATACAATCATGTATTTTTCAGCACAGTACTTATAATTTGTCATTTAAGTTGTTTAGTTTTTTTTAATAACAGAACAAAACCCAGTCTGAATAAGTTTCAAAATCTGTTAACCTTTGTAAGTCATATACAAACTTCATTAATGTTACACCAAATCCATAACAAAATACAAGTTCCGATACATGGCTTCAATAAATTAACAGAGATTTATTTAATTTTGCCCCACTTTAAGAACATAAACATTATTTTATGATCTCTGCATCCTCAGCACATTTTTCTGTACTCTAATGTATACACGTGTTTCCTTTTTTTATTATGAGCTAAGGCAGTAATAAGAGTCCAAATCTGTCAGTGTACTCCTAAGAAATAGGATACATTCACCCAAAGGATAAAAATGCAGTAACAGTTTTGCTTGCTTTTTGTGCATTGTAGCAATAAACAGGTGTATTCTTATAATAGCCTATGAACAATAAAATTGAGTTTCTAGAATTTGCAATTTATCCTTCATCATAAAAAAGAAAACCTTGTGCATACATTACTTAGGCATAATATTTTTCCTACTAGAAAAGAGTTGAGTGACATTCTGTTGCAGATGAGGAAGTTTTCTAAAGCAACATTTGCCAAAGTAATATGAGTTCAATGGTGGAGGAGATATTTGTAAGAAGAATCAAGAAGAAGGAAGGACATTTAACTCTTCTTTGTTCACTGAATTTGTTCTAAATTTATGCATTGATTTTTCCTTGAGCTGATTTTGAATCTCATTAAGGAGCAAATTATTAAAATAATCAAGAGATTAAAAAGGTCGAAACTTCCAATAGGTTCATGAAGCTTCCTGCTGACAATTCTCCTTTGTCACACAAATCTCCCTCCACACATAGCCCTCTTTATTTCTTATCAGCAAAACAAATAGGTGGGAAATCTGTATGCAACTTCTCTTAAGATATTAATGAAGGAGGAAAACCCCTGTCCTTCAGAACAGTTTGCAATTAATCTGTGGAAAGAAGAGAATTTACTGTCTTCATAATCAAGGCTCCAAGTTCTCATTCACTAAAGATGTCTTTGCACTAAAGTCTTGTGACAAATAATCAGAACAGGAGACTGCCTGCTTTCCCATTGACCAGCTGGTAAACTCAGTATAGCTTATTAAAAATTCATTGTTTCATGGTTCCTAGTACACAAACTTAATGTTTGGAATAGTTTCTCTGCTATCTTGTGATGAATATTTTTGACCGATTGCTTTTTGTAGTCCCTTGGTATTGCAACAGTATTCATTCTCTGCCCTCAGAAGTATTGGGTCAATTTGGAAAGGCTTCCATATGAATTCTCGATGAGGAAGAACCTGTGACCTGCTTTGACTCAAGTGCCACCTAGGTCTATTGCCTAATAAAATCTGAGATTTCAAGGAGAGACTTCGACGTAGCATTGAAGTCACAGAAGGTACTTCAGGGTTCCACCACAAGGACCTAAACAGGAAGTGGGGGGAGGGTGTTAAATAAGCTTATGATCATAAAAAACAATATATAACAATGTTTTCAAATAGATGGCTCGTAGTTCTACCAATCAAAGTACACTTTACAGTTGTTCCATCTTTTCCTCTTCAATGGATTTTTTAAAAAAAGGGTAGAACAAATGCTGGATGCATTTCCTCTGCCTTTTTGAAGTAGAGTCTCAAAGGGATTCCAGTTTCCTCACAGAAACTATGGTACTGGGGGTGGACTGTTTAATGATTTTCCTTCATAATCCCTTTCACTAATTATGGTTTGTCCTTAGGGAGAAATATAGTTAATCACTTTTCCTTCTGGGGAGTAGGATTTTGATAAAGAAAATAGTGAAAGAAGAAATACATTTCCTATCACAACTACTGGGTAAATATATTATTTTTTAAAAAACTCAGAAGCAAAACAGTATCATAGAATGGATGTAAACTTTATGCTTAGGAGTTCAAAATGCAAGTAATAATTTTAATGTATTTCTTCAGGTGATAAATAATGTGATGATAAGCAGACAACAATGTCTGCAGTAAATATTCTGTTCACCATGCCTGAATTCTAAGAACTTAAACGTAACTGTAATTGGTGAATGATGATGTGTTGTTTCATAAATAATCTCCCTTTTTAAAAAAATTATTTAGGGTTGTAGGATGGCATCTACCATTTAAGCCTAAAATGCAAAACATGTTGCAAATTGTCAAGTGCAAGAAACCTGGAACAGTTTAGTTCAAAGCACTTCAAGTTTATTACACATATAACAAGAAAAATATTGAAAAGAATTATAAAACTAGCCTTTGCTGATCTTCCTAAAATCAGTAGTTTTCAGAAAGTCATTATTGAACTCAATAGCTTTTATAAATCATTATGGGATTTTATTAATAAACATATTTAATTTTCAATGGGTCTTGGCCAAATGTCAGAGGCATCACATATTCTTAAATTGCCTATGGGATAATATTGTAGGATGCCAATTCTGAACTGACTTAACTTGCATTTTCTACCCAAATAGTAGGGAATTGCTTCCTCTGGTTTAGGGCTATATATAGGGACATTAACCCAATGGATACCGTGTTTCCCCGAAAATAAGATCCTGTCTTATATTTTTTTGAACCCTGAAATAAGCCCTTGGCCTTATTGCCATGCACTCAAAAGCCCGATTGGGCTTATTATCAGGGGCTGTCTTATTTTGGGGGAAACAGGGTATCTGCATGTCTTCCATCCCTGAGTATTTATATAGAGAGAATATACATATTATCCTCTTAGAACATAAGCGCTTGTTCACCACTGTTTTCCAAAAGTCTGCAAGCCTGTTGAACACAGCAGCAGCTCTGCAAGGAAGAAGAAGAATTTTATGGTGATGGAGGAGTGTGACTAGATGGGTGGGTACATGTTGAACAGGCACGTTTGTTTCATGCTTAAGTGTAAGTGAGGAAAGGACAAAAGAATTTGATGAACAACAATATACATCAACAGCATTCCTATTCAAAGCTAAATACCTAACTTCAAAGACACACATCAAACATGGAGCATTACATCAGGACAATATTCATTTTAAAAAGTGCTTTAACTGTTCGAGGATTAGTGTCTGGGGCACACACCAGTGCCATTTCACTAAACACTCATTGTAATCTCCAAGAGCTGGTAAATGGGAATACCTGTAACGTTTGACTCCAGGGCAGGATGATGGAAGAGAGGTACCTATAGAGAAACAAAAATACGTTTTGGAAATACATCCGCAAAATCATAAAGTAATAGCAGTAATGCATTTTTTTCTAAGAGCTTTTTCTCTATGTAGATGACGAGGGTGCAGTGTTTATAATAGACCAGTTTCTGCACTTACATAGCCCATACTCCAGAATTGGTGTCTGAGTGGCATTTTAATTATACACAAATGGTCATGCTTTACTCCAAACTTTGTATTTTTTTTAATCTATTGAAATCTTTTATTATAATTAGCCATACTTCCAGTAATACTTATTTCTTACACGTTCCACAAAATTTGCTAGTCTTTTGGCATATGCAGCTTCTCATACCTGCATCCTGTTTCCCATTAAGTTCTCCATTGGAATGCACATAAAATGGAGCAGGAAGCTGTTTGATGGTTGATGTTGTGAAGCTGTGTCGCTGTATTGGTGATAGAGGAATCGTGGATATCAGGAGGGGGCTAGGATTCTTGATCCTGAACTCACATTCAGTCAGGGGAACAATCTGTTTTCCTCTAGGAATCTCTATATAGCAGATATTTTGTAGAAAGCACATACCAAGTGAAAGGATCTCAAAATTCTCTAAAATATACTTTTCTGGAATCGGAAAAACTCTTACCTATTCACTTTAATGTGTTCCAAATGAAATACATTTGCACAGATATTTAGTGGCTCAACAGAATACAGCAAAGTCCTTTTTGTGAGATCTGAACAATGTTACACAGTTAGCAGTCTTGAAAGGATGATATTTTACGTTTTTTTTTTTTGCTCTGCTTTGTCACAGGCAAAAAGTGGTATTGAATAAAATAGATATTTAGTATTGAACACATTAAACATTATCTCATGCCCAAGGTTTAGAAGGAATATTTCATGCCTACAATTGTTTTTAAACACAAAAACCATAATTTCTAAACTCTAATCTATAAATCATACCATGGCACTCTCACTGGATTATTATGAGTGAGGTTTGAGGTCACATTATTCCATTATTACTTTTATGGAATCTCTATTTTGAACCAGTGGAAAAGAGCTTCAAGGCAGGATTTGTACTACTGTCAGCATGTTAAATCATGAGCTGTGGTGGTGCACTGGTTAGAATGCAGTATTGCAGGCTAATTCTGCTGACTGCCGACTGCCGGCAGTTCGATTCTCATCGTCTCACGTTTGACTCAGATGACTCAGCCTTCCACCCTTCTGAGGTCAGTAAAATCAGGACCCAGATTGTTGGGGCAATATGCTGAGTCTGTAAACTGCTTAGAGCAGGGGTGTCAAACTCACACCATCATCACGTGACATATCAGGACTTTTTTCCCTTTCGCTAAACCGGGTGTGGGCGTGGCCAGTGCGTGATGCATCCGGCCCATGGGCCAGGAGTTTGACAGTCCTGGCTTAGAGAGAGCTGTAAAGCACTGTGAAGTAGTATATAAGTCTAAGTGCTATTACTATTGCTACTGAATGCTCTCAAACAATAATAGTCACTTCATCTCAAAATGTGTAGAGGCAATTTTAAAAATAATATATTATGTGAAAGGTTTGGAAGGGAAATCAACTACCAGGCTGGATGACGGTTGCAATGTGATATAATCAAGTTTATTGCTTATTTGCATGAAACTAAGAGGTACAAATCAGGGGTGACATTCAAATTTTTCCCCTACAGGTTCTGTGGGCGTAGCTTGGTGGGTCATGTGACTGAGTGGGCATGGCCAACTTGACATCACTCATGGCAAGGTGGGGCGGCACCACCCCACCAAGCCACACCCACAGAACCGACAGAAAAGTTTCGCCAAGTCTTCTAGCGTTCCACCTGGCTGCTTCTCGCCTCCTTCTCATGTTTGCTCTGTGTGTATGAGCCCGAGAAGGAGGAGAGACGGAGTGAGAGGGAGGGGAGGGGACAGGCAGGGCCCAGTCAGTGGTGCGATTTACCGGTTCTCCGAACTGCGCATAATCGCTGCCACCAATTCTATAGAACCTGTCCGAACCTGCTGAATTTCACCCCTGGTACAACTATAAATTAATAAGATAAAGATGCTGGAACAGGGAATTTTGATAGTAGTCATAATTTCACATAAACAAGATGAATTTTTCCATAATACATGTAGAGTGTTAATAGCTGGGATAGTGCATTCCCAACATACCTAACAGTATACCAAGATAAATATCTTACCTTGACACTTTTGACCGTTACTTGAGTTTTCTCCCTGCAAAAATAAAGAGACTGAATTACGCAGATGGCCCTGTATCAAATAAATGTATGTCTTAAGTCTCTGCTTTTCTTATGTTACAAATATATTTGCTGATAATGATTAATGAATATTACTTGCCTTTCTTTATAGTTCTTTACTGTAGAAATTATGGCAAGTTTGAAATAGCATTTGCAATGTTAAAATTGGACATAAAATTTTAGACATCTATATTCAAAGATACAAAAATATATTTATGCCTTACATAGATTCAAATTAATTAATTTTGCATTCTAATGGAAAACTTTTCTAGTTGACTACCTTTATCCAATAAAGCTTCATTTGACCAGATTCTATTTGCTTCTTACCAGAACTTTTTCCTTGTGCTTTAATGCATGGCTCACAGCAAATTTCTGATGCAAATCATTTCTTTCTTTCCTGGTTTGCAGAAGTTTCTTCTTCTTCTTTTTCTTCTTCTCATTACAGTCCTCCAAAAAGAAATACTCCAATAATTAAATATATCAATGATCAAATTGTGATATGTTAACCTATATCAAATCAGCTCGATTGTTATAAAAATTGTGAATAAATTTTTGAATGCATCAAAGTGGTTAAAATATGTTTTGGGGTGGAATAAGAAAAACATAATTAAGGTTTTAGCCATGTTATCTCCAGGCTGGAATATGGAAATATTCTAAATACATACAAATTGGTTCCTACGCTGTGTAAAGATGGTGTTAGCTTTTCCAAATCTTGCTGCAATAAAGAAACAGGCAATTAATTGGTTCCCTTATTCTGAAATATAAAATTGTCAAAGTGTTACCAGCCAAATCAAGCTATATTTTACCAGCTTTAAATATTCCTAAATATTATAGCTATTTTTGGATTGCAATTGGCCATAATCATAAAGTAAACCCTGTTGAACATTTGAATATTTCTGATTCAACATGCATCAGGGTGCAGAGTTATTGTTCCATTATTATTATTATATAAAGCTGCGATTTCTCATTTATAAATAGAATTCTTGGACTTCTACAGTGGTTTATCCTGGCTGAGTTATGGACCAACCACATTGGCTACTTAGGTTTTGAACAAACCATTTACCATCAATTTTAAAATTATTTACTGAATTTATATCCTGACTCTGAGAGTAGTATTTTTCTCCTTATACCAATTGTTTGAGATACTTCGGGCTAAGAGAAAATAACTGGCCCTAAATCCCCCAGGATGTTCTATAGTCAAAAAAAACTTGAATCTGAGTCTACCTAGTTCAAGTCCAGCACTTTAGTCATTATATTATATTGGCTCATTTGTTTCACTTCTTCATTGTGAATAGCAATAGCAATAGCACTTAGACTTATATACCGCTTTACAGTGCTTTACAGCCCTCTCTAAGCGGTTCACAGAGTCAGCATATTGCCCCCAACAATCTGGGTCCTCATTTTACCCACCTCAGAAGGATGGAAGGCTGAGTCAACCTTGAGCCGGTGAGATTTGAACTGCCCAACTGCAGCTAGCAGTCAGCTGAAGTAGCCTGCAGTACTGCACTCTAACCACTGCGCCACCTCGGCTCTGAACCATTTAGTAATCCTGTTATTTTCACAATATTTAACCACAACAACTTTTTGCTTTGGAAATGCATGCAATATTCTCACAAAGTGGGTAGAGTTAGAAAAAAAAATCAAACTTGTTTATCATTTGCATTTCCAGCATGAACACAACCAACTGTAGAAAAGATTACAGACTGCTGTTTCTGTCTTTTAAATCAGGGAATCAAATGTATTGCTCCAAACGTTTCTCTAATGGAGTTCAATTAATTCAGTTTTATTTTCATTGATGCTGCTGGGTAGAGATGCAACTTTTCTAAGAAGTGTGTTAACCTCAAGGAGAAAGTGCAACCTAGATTGCTCTAAGTACATATGAAATATTACGAAATTCATAAATTTGTGAAAGTTGTATATCCAGTGAATGGTGATAATGGAACAGCCAGGAATTTGTATTAAAAAAAAGTATGCAACAGTATAAATAAATGCAACCCATTGGAAAATATTATTCTGTTGAAAAGTGAGAAAAAGTGATTGAATTATTTGGAAACCAAGAAAGGATGAGAATGGTTGATTGTTTTATGAGTATCTGCTTAGTAAAAAGGTCAATTTATTTTGAATATGTGCTTAATCATAACTATATTCATGCACACATATGGCAAAGAAAATAATCTCAAAGCATGATTATTGATTGAGATGAGACAATAAAATCAGTGAAAAATAGAAAAATAATTAAAGGTTCTGAATGTGGATTGACCAGTTTTTAGTAAGGTCAAGACTGAACCTTGGGAAAAAATGATGTGAAGGAAAAGTAAAGTTACTGAAAGAAACTACAGTGAAAATAGAACACCACAGGAAGAGGAAGAATATATGAAAAAGTATTAAGAACAGACACCCCACCCCCACCCCCCCTGTAAAATAAATGTGTTCCAAATGCTTGGAACTGCACTCTTGTTGTCTTTTCATTTGCATATAATAATAATAACATTATTCTAAACGTTAAATACAGGTGCTGTCTTCACAAACACATTAAATATCATCCCATAAACAAACCACATCCATATTTTAGCATGGTATTCTAAATGTTATATAGATTGTGTTAAGTGGGGGTCGAATGAAGAGGCAGGACTCGCATAGTGAATTCAGCTCTTTAATAAGTCTTAGTACATCTCGGTCTCTGCTGCCGGCAACTCCCTCTTTTAAAGGGAGTTGTTAGGCTGCTCAGCCAATGGGGTTGTTCTTTTCTCCCGCTCCCTGATTGAACCAATCAGTTTACCTGCATTGTCTGCAGCGTCAACGCGGACCTTAGTGAAACCTTCACTCCAGGCTTCATTCCAAATTACCATATTCAACACCCCTCCCCTCCTGGAAAAGTGTTATCCAATCAGCGATGTTCAACTTACGTAGTCACGCAAATAGGTGGGGCTACAGTGGGTGTGGCCTGACCTGCGCAGCTCAGTTGTTCCAGCGGCGGCGGTCTGAACAGTCAGACCTGTTGCCGCTCCGGAGTCAGCCAATGGAACCGCCTGGAAGTTTCTTCGGGGCGTGGCTGACTCCGCGGGAACCAGCTCCCCAAGAGTTCTCTGCTGGACTCCTGCTTCTTCAGGTGTGTGTATGCGTTGAAAACTCGGGCTTGAGTGTAGGATAGAAGGACTGTGTGTGTTCTGTTCGGTGTGTATAGGGACTTTAGTTGTAGGGCCTGGCTCTTCTTCTGATTGTCTTAGCCCAGAGTTTTCCCACCATCCCCAGAGTTGATCAATATGTCTCCTCCATATATTACCGTCTTCTACTTCAACTCGGTAAGATCAGGGACCTGTAATGGTGGTTACCTTTGCAGGGACCCAGGCCGCACCCCCTGTATAGTTCCGGGCATATACTGAGTCCCCTATGTTAAATGACCTGTGCTGGCTGGTGGAATCTGTGGGTTTATCTGTGCTGTAATTTGGGTGTAGCCTGTCTAACTGTGATCTGAGTTTCTGGCCCATTAACAATTCTGCTGGGCTACGGTTTGTGGTGTCGCTAGGGGTTATATGTTGTACTAGAAGGAATTTGTCGAGTTTGGCTTGCACCTCCCCTGGTCCCATTTTGGCTAAAGCCTCTTTGGTTGACAGCACCATCCGTTCTGCTTCACCATTCGTGGCCAGATGGAACAGCGCTGACAATGCATGTTGGATTCCCTGCTCAGCCAAAAAGGTTTCAAATTGGTTAGCTGTGAATTGGGGTCCATTATCAGAAACGATAACGTCCGGTAGACCGTGTGTGGCAAAAAGCCTCTGCAACACCCTGATGACCACTTCAGCTGTCGTAGTGGACATATTAATTACCTCAAGCCATTTGGAATATGCATCTACAATTATTAAAAATGTTTGACCCTGTACAGGTCCAGCGAAATCAATGTGCACTCGTGCCCATGGTGATTTAGGGGTTTCCCATTGATGCACCGGGGCAGAGGGTGGTGCCGGTCTGGACTCCTGACAAGGCATACACATAGCGACCCATTCCGTTATGTCCTTGTCCATGCCCGGCCACCAGACGTAGCTCCTAGCTAATGCCTTCATTTTGACAATGCCCGGATGCCCCAAATGTAATAACTGTAATACTGATTTCCTTAATATTTGAGGCACAATGACCCGATCCCCCCACAACAAACACCCCTTTAGAACCGACAATTCATGTTGACGATTTTGAAATGGTTTCAATTCGCCCACCGGTCCCACCGGCCATCCCCTCCACACCCAGTTAAAAACTTGAGCCACAACTCTGTCCTTTGCAGAGTGTTTTGCTATCTCTGTCACTGTGACAGGGCCTGACACAATGTCCTCGATGAGGAGTACTGGTGTGACTGGGGCAGGGTCCTGAGCGGCTTCTAGTAGTGGGCACCAGCTGAGGGCGTTGGCATGGCCAATGCTTTTGCACAGCCGATAAATTAGTCGGTATTTGTATGCAGCTAAGAAAACAATCCATCTATTCATTCGCAGTGACAACATAATTGGTGTGGGACGGTCCCCTGCGATGATACCAAGGAATGGCTTGTGGTCTGTAACTAATTCAGAGTCCCGACCATATAGATACTCATGAAACCGCTTGATTCCTGCCACTGCAGCCAGTGCTTCCTTGTCCAGCTGGCTGTAGTTTCTTTCGGCTGCCGCTAGAGTTTTTGAATAAAATGCAATAGGAGCCTCGGTCCCATTTGGCATCCAGTGGCTAAGAACAGCTCAAATGCCAAATGGGAAAGCATCACAACTCAGAATGAGGGGTAGAGTCTCATTATATTGTACAAGAACACTTTTAGAAGACAGAAGGGTTTTAACTGCGTTGAAGGCGGAATCTTCTTTTTGTCCCCAGGTCCATTTTGCCTTCTTGCCTAGCAATCGATGTAGCGGTTCAGCCTTCTGCGGCAGAAAAATGCTATAAAAGTTTAGCAGGCCTAGGAATGCTTGTAATTCTGTCTGATTTTTTGGCGTGGGGGCTTCCATAATCATTTTTACCTTTCTATCGGTGGGGTGTATCCAGGGGTGAAATCCAGCAGGTTCTGATAGGTTCTGGAGAACCGGTAGCGGAAATTTTGAGTAGTTCGGAGAACCGGTAGCGGAAATTTTGAGTAGTTCGGAGAACCAGCAAATACTACCTCTGGCTGGCCCCAGAGTGGGGTGGGAATGGAGATTTTGCAATATCCTTCCGTAGCGGAAATTTTGAGTAGTTCGGAGAACCGGCAAATACCACCTCTGGCTGGCCCCAGAGTGAGGTGGGAATGGAGATTTTGCAATATCCTTCCCCCAGGAGTGGGGAGGGAATGGGGATTTTGCAGTATCCTTCCCCTGGAGTGGGGTGGGAATGGAGATTTTGCAGTATCCTTCCCCTGCCATGCCCACCAAGCCACACCACGCCCACCAAGCCATGCCCACAGAACCGGTATAAAAAAATTTGGATTTCACCACTGGGTGTATCCCTGAGCCATCGATTAAAAATCCCAGGAATTTGACTTCTGGCACGGCTATGTGACATTTCTCTTTCCTAATTTTAAGTCCGGCTTCTTGAAACCGGCTCAAGACTGTCTTTAGTCGTTGGGTTAGTTCTTCTTTGTTGTCTGCGGACATGAGGACATCATCAAAGTGAGGCGCCACCCCTGGAATGTCCTGTAGTAGGCGTTCCATAAGGCTTTGAGATAGTCCTGGCGCCACGCTAACCCCAAATTACAGCCGGCGGCATTTAAATGCCCCTTTGTGTGTTACAATAGTCTGTGCCTCTGCGGTGACATCATCCACCGGCAGTTGCTGATATGCCTGAGCTAGGTCAAGTTTTACAAATATTTTTCCTTTTCCTAACGAGTGTAATAAATGCTGAACGACCGGTACAGGGTAGGCACTCTGTTGCAATGCCTTATTGATCGTACATTTATAGTCTGCGCATATTCGGATTGAGCCGTCTGCTTTAATCGGCGTGACAATGGGGGTCTCCCATTTAGCGTGATCCACCGGCTCCAAAATCCCCTGGGCAATTAGCTTGTCTAATTGGCTATCTATTTTGGGCTGGAGAGCAAAAGGGACCCTTCGCGGCTTTATTCTAATGGGGGCAACTTTGGGATCTAAATTGAACGAGATAGGTGTTCCATTATACTTGCCTAGAGTCCCATCTAAAACGCCCACAAATTCTTTGATCATCTCAACACTGTCCTCTTGGATGTCACTGATGCCAGTCACTCCCAGTCCCAGGGCGTCGAACCACTCTATCCCCAGCAGGCTTGGCAGGTCTCTGTTCACAACGGTCAACTGTAATGGTCCGACAAAGCTTTTAAACTTTATTTGGAATTTTCCGCTGCCTAGAATAGGGATGCAGTTTCCCTGATAGTCTTTTAGGAGCACCTTCTGGGGTTTCAGCTGGTTCTTTTGCAGCTCCGGAACAGCCTTCTTAATAGTTGACCAAGACACTATGGTCATATACGACCCTGTGTCCACTTCTATGTCACACGGAGATCCCTCGATTTGGACTGTGACATGGAATTTCTTGGAGCGGTAGGCGTCTGAATGCCCGACGATTGTTTGTTGAGTTTCCCTGGCTTCCTCGGCTCGGTCTTCCCCTTGCTTATACTTTGGGAATTGTGCCTTCCGGAAACTCGGTTGTAAAGCATGTGGTCACGGCTGGAACCCAGGCTGTTTCTGGTGGGGAAAGGCTGGCTGGGTTGCTCGGCAAGCTCTTGCTATATGTCCTTTCCGCTCACAACTTTGGCATATGGCATCTTTAAATTTACATGCCGATCTAGGATGATTTCTTCTGCAACCCGCACACCAAAATTGCCTCTCCCCCGCTTCTGCATTTCCTACCCTTTTCTCAGAGTGGATGCGATTGATTTCATCGTCTTCTTCGGCATATTCTTCTGGCTCTGTGCTTTCGTGATGCACAGTAGCCACTCCGCTCGATTGACAGCCGCTATTTTGATTCTTTAGTGCCACTGCTGACTTATTGGAAGACTCGTTCGCCCTGGCTTCATCTAACGCAGCTTGGAGTGTGATATCAGGCTTAGCTAATAATCGTTTCTGCAGATTTACGTCTTCCAAACCCAAAACAAGTCTATCTCGCATTGCCTCCTCTAAATTGCTAAACTCACAGTCAGCTGCAATTTCTCTTAGCTTCGCAACAAAGTCATTAATTGTCTCACCTTCCTTTTGATCCCTTCAGTAAAATTCATGTCGCTTTACCAACTTCGATGCGGCGGGGGCATAGTGTGTTCACAGCGTTTTTTTGAGCGTCTTCCAGGACACTGGCAGATCCGCCAGTGCCAAAAGAGCCTTAGCCATTTTGTATGCCACGTGGATGCCCAGTTCACTTCAGCTCCTTTGTCCTTTGTTCTCTTCGGATCCCTTCGTCACCAGTGTTAAGTGGGGGTCGAATGAAGAGGCAGGACTCGCATAGTGAATTCAGCTCTTTAGTAAGTCTTAGTACATCTCGGTCTCTGCTGCCAGCAACTCCCTCTTTTAAAGGGAGCTGTCAGGCAGCTCAGCCAATGGGGTTGTTCTTTTCTCCCGCTCCCTGATTGAACCAATCAGTTTACCTGCGTTGTCTGCGGCGTCAACGCGGACCTTAGTGAAACCTTCATTTCAGGCTTCATTCCCAATTACCATATTCAATAGATTGTATGATGCAATAAGTTAAAAACTAATGTATCAACGATGAAGTTAGTGTTTCACAGGAAGCAGAGTGAACAATCACATAGAATCATAGGGCTGGAAGGGTCTTTGGAGATCTTCTAGTCCAACCGCTTGCCCAAGGCAGGAGTCCTTATACCATCCTGGACAAATGGTTGTCCAATCTTTTCTTGAAAATCTCCAGCAATGGAGCACCCGCAACTCCGGGGGGGAAGCTGCTCCATTGGTTAATTGTTCTCACTGACAGAAAATTCCTCCTAGGTTCCAGGTTGGATCTCTCTTTGTTAAACTTCTATCCATTGCTTCTTGTCCTGTCCTTGGGTGCTATGGAGAATAAATTGAGCCCCTGCTCCCTGTGATAGCCCTTCTAGTATTGGAAGACTGCTATCATGTCTCCCCGAGCCTTCTTTTCATCAGGCTAAACATACCTAGTTCCCTTAGCCAATGATCATGATTTAGCTTCCAGATCCCTTATCATCTTTGTTGCTCTTCTCTACACTCTACACTCTTTCTAGGGCCTCAACATCTGTTTTGTATCATAGTGACCTGAGCTGGATGCAATGCAGTGGTGGGATTCAAATTTTTTTACTACCGGTTCTGTGGGCGTGGCTTGGTGGGAATGGTGTGGCTTGGTGGGTGTGGCTTGGTGGACGTGGCAGGGGAAGGATACTGTAAAATCTCCATTCCCACCCCACTCCAGGGGAAGGATACTGTAAAATCTCCATTCCCTTCCCACTCCAGGGGAAGGTTACTGCAAAATCCCCATTTCCTCCCGATCAGCTGGGACTCGGGAGGCAGAGAATAGATGGGGGCGGGACCAGTCAGAGGTGGTTTTTACCGGTTCTCCGAACGACTCAAAATTTCCGCTACTGGTTCTCCAGAACTGGTCAGAACCTGCTGAATACCACCTCTGATGCAATGTCTATTTCTCCAGAGGCAGGTCCAAAACTACAATGATGTACATTGAGGCTTGACAACAAGGGGATGTTAGGAACTATCAGCCAATGGAACAGGTTGACACATGAACTGTTAAGTTCTCCTTCATTGGAGATCATCACACAGATTTAGATGACTGTCTGTTGGAGATCTATGACAGCTTGCAACCATCAGAAAATATAGGATCAAAAAATAAAATCTACTTTATATTTCTGCTGTGGATCATTCCATCTCATCATGAATCAAACTACTGAATTCCAGAACAAATTCCAGGGTGAAAATTTAAGCAATGCCAAGAATGCAACCAAGTTTCCAGAAGAGACCACATGACTCATGGATTCCTCATGTTTGGGTCAAAATCTTCCTAGATTAATGCATCCTCAAACTCTGCAACAGAATTTGAATCTGATCATGCAGAAATAATAAAATATCCAACTATGGAATGTGTGGTGCTTAGAATGAGGGATATCACATGCTATCCACGGTTTTGAGTGGAAAATCATGATCCCAGGCTTAGTGAGTTAAAAAAAAAAAAGGCAAAAACTAAAGCAGATTCCATTTGGTTTAACATGACATTAAAATAAAAAAGAATGAATAAATGTACTTTTCAATAGCTTATTTAGTCACACTTTTTCCTGCTCCGTTGAAAACACATCATTCAGTATCAACATTTGGAGATTCCTGAGATGACCACCAAGCTTCTGAGCGATCCAAATTGTCCATCTTTAGTCTAAAAAGGTCATGTCCTCATTTCCCCACCACTAAAGAAGGAACTCATTTTGGATAACTTGTTTGTTCTGGATTAATCAATCAAAATCCTTAAGGTGGATCCATTCACCTCCAACCTTTTGGCTATCATGGTTATTACACAGGGCTAAAGATGCTGAGAAGCCAACATTTTCAAAATTCTCTATGCAAAGGTAATAGAAGAACTGCAACTCCAAACAAAGATGACCAAGCAAGCTGCAGGAAATTCTGTTTTAGGGAATCTTGCCCAAGGCTTTGCCAATCTTATTTTTGAGGCTTTCTGTTCCACAACACAACCAAGAGCTACTGATTGCCGGCTCTAAATAGAAAATGGCTAACTCAATTTTCCTATTGAAACCAGTGGCACAATTACATTTGCAAGGCTCAGAAGGTTGTTGAGTGTTCACCCAGCAGACCATTTGGAAACAGTTATCTATTTAATCAACACAACCGGTGTCTGCTGGTTTCCTTCCTGCTCCCCCCCACCCCACCCCTCCCCAGAAAAATGAGACAACAAATGCCTGCAATGCTGAGATCAGTAGAGGGGGGGGATCAGAAACGTAAATCAAATGGATGCTAGTTAATCAGTGCTTCATGGTGCAATGTTACATCAAGTGACATCACCATTTCCTTTCACCTTATGGTAGGTAGCAAAAACAAATAACAAATATAATAATTCTGAATAAATAAATAATAGTAATAGCAGACACTGGGTAATAAAATTACTGACTTTTGTATTTTATATTTTTTAATTTTTCCATTTGGAATTATTCTCTGAAAATGCATAGCTCTCACCTTTTCTACCATCTTGAGCAAATGTGCAGGAGGGCCATCTGATTGGGAGCTGTCAGACCCACTCGTGCTAATTAAGAGAAAAGAGAAAAACTATTCATGTGATGAACAATAACAAACATTGTCATTGTATTGCTTGTAGCAGCCTAATTTTGCTAAGAAAGTTTAAGTATTAGTCATAAACGGACTCATTGGCTATGCCTAAAACTTTAAACTATTCAACCTATCTTCATCATCAAATCACCTGTCAGGCGTAAGCCCTTAAAACTAATTATGTGATGAATATCCCTTCCCTTGAGTTGCTTCTCATGCTTTTGTGGTGCGAAAATTATTTCTGATTCAAGCTGCATGGAATGGAATTGGAAACACTGCACAGATGTTTCTTAGGTAATCTAGAGAGCAATGATTATTTTTTTAAAAAAATTACCATATCTATCCATGTGGCTCCAATGCCCATTAGTATATTTCTTCAATGTAGCATAACACATACATTAACAGTTCCTACGAAACTAAAAGTGCCAATGAAATGAATGTACAGTATGTGATACAGCAACATCTCTGAAATCAAGCTGTTGAATAAGACAGTGAGTGAGGTTGCATTGATGTTCTCTTCTCAGGTAGCTGGATACATGAACAAGATACAGCCTACAAAAGTATGAGGAACAGGATAAGAAAGAGAGCCTTCAGAGATGTAGCTCTTGTTTTAAGCTTCCCTCTCCTGAATAATACTGCTAAACATATTAGCAGTATGGTATCTCCTGGCTTGATTATTCTATAGTCTTGGAGGATAGAAAAATCCACAGGACATCTCACTTTTCCAAAATCCCTTATCACCAAAGGCCGGCAGACTTGGATTACCTGGATTCAACATCAGATAGAGAGATGTCACTCCAAGTACTTTCCATGTTTTTACCCAACTCTGAGAGCTTAGTCTGGATTTTTTGTTTCAGTAATTCCGTAAGCTCTAGCAAGCATTGCTGAAACTAAGAGAAGAACAGAGAATTCTTAGACCAAGTGGAAAATATTGTTTGGTTATATACTTTAAAACGCTCCAACCATTCTAACCATTTCAGTGAGGAGTAACATAAATATTAACAAGCAATTAAAACAATTTGAAAAATGTACAATATATCAATCTTTATATACAATACACTTAAAAGATAAAAAATAAATCCAAATGGCATCAACAAAAATCTCTTCAACCAGCATGTGCACACGTGCATACGTACACACGTACACACACACACACACACACACAAAGGCAGCTGAACTTCCTTTAGGATGTACCAGGATCAGTATGAATTTTTTAAAAATTATATAGCCTTTCCTTTGATTATCAAATTTCCTACGTGAACATTTTCATAATATGTTCATAACTGGAGGGGCAACTACAGTCAGACAAGTTTCTAGTTAACAAAATTCATATGTATACTGAAAAATTAATATATGCTACTTGGTTGAAGTTTTATTATTTCTTATACATTTCAGACTCACAAAGAAAAGGCATATATAGTAGAGGAGCGGGCTACATACATGTCTTCTATTGGTATTTGGACATTTTGGATTTGAACTGCATGGACTATGGCTATTTCCAGACTACATATTTTCAAAATGTGAGAAATAATAATGGCAATATTAAAGCATGCCTCAGAAATATGGGAGCTATGGTAGCGCAGTGGCTAGAATACAGTATTGAGGCTGATTCTGACTTTGCCCACTGCCAGGAGTTAAATCCTGACCAGTCAATCAAGATTGACTCAGCCTTCCAGCCTTCCAAGATCAGTAAAATGAGGAATGAGATTGTTGGGGGCAATATGCTGTTATTTGTAAACTAGAGTGATATAAAGCACTATGGAGCGGTATGTAAGTCTAAGTACTATTGCTATTGCTATTTAAAGGCACTGACCAATCCAACAATATCTTCTAGTTCTGTTAAACTACAACAGGAAGCTCTCACCTTGGAGCGATCTGGATCACAAAAGTCCAATAAAGTATCACAGACATGATAACCTAGAGATTTGAGATCCTCAAAAGTAAAATGACAGTTACTTTTAGCACCTGAGAAAGACAAATAAACATATGGCTCTTTAGTCTTTAGTACAGTAAATACCTTGATATGCAATCAAGAGAAAAAATTCTGAAAGTCTTTCCTTTATTCATCATATTGTATAATTTATTACTTAACCAGCATTCTTTGCACAGTCTTATCTTTTGCCATCAGAGCTCATTGTACCTATTATTATTCAATAAAGGACAGAGCATCTATTATAATCTTTTTTCTTTCTTTTGCTCCTTCCTCTTTTGCTTAATGCTCCTGTAGAGTAAGAATTTACTCTTCAAGTTGTACTGTTTTTCTGAACTCTTGCTGTCTACAATTATGTCATATTTTTTCCATGTAGTGCTAATCAGAATTAGCTAAGATCTTCCTCCCACACTTTTGTTAGCTCCTTAAAAATTCAAAAGTAGATACTGTTTTAGATGACCTCACTCATGCTGCTAATGCTACCAAAGTCTATTGACTTTGACAGAATGCTAAAATAGTTCCTTGATGATGTTAGGATTTCATAGCCAGTAAGTTTGTTTCTTCCTTTTCCAGTACTGCTCACTTTACTGTATTTAATTTGAAATACTCTTACCATACAGTCTCTGTTTCTTTATTTTCGCACAACATGAAGTAATCAGCCCAAGAAATGAAATAAAGCTGGGATAGCCATAAATTTAAATGTAGGCCTAAGATGCAAATCCTCACATCCTGTTGGCTGAGTGCACAGCTGCTAAACCAAAACCAATTAAAAACTGCCAGACCATTAAAAACAAGAGAATATGTGTAGTTCAGGGTTGAACTATGGGGCCCTTGCTGCTCTCTGAGCTTGGTTGTTTTCCTATTATCTGAACCTAGACCTTCTCTAGCCATTTTTAACATATACTGTACTGCCTTGAATAGAAAAAAGGTGTACACTCACCAAGTGTTGATCCACTAAATGTAGATTCCATAGTATAACTGTTTAGTATTCCCATTCTCCACATCACAACTCGTCCAGTTCCTTCTTTACACTTCTGAACTTGAAATTTACAGCTGTTGAAACAAAACTGAACATCCAAATTGTCCAAATTAGAATTATTACATTATTAGAGATATTTCTTTATTAAAGCATTGTTGGATCAGGCCAAATAACTAACACACTCAGTAGTTCATTAGATGTATTTAAAAAAAATACTCTAGAATGCAGTTGATTGAGAGCCAGTTTGGTGTATTGGTGAATGTGCTGACCTAGAAATCAGGAGACAGTGAGTTTTAGGCCTGTCTCAGGCATGAAAGCTGTCTGGATGGACTTTGGGCCAGTCACTCTCTCTCATTCCAATCCACCTCATAGGTTATTGTGGTGGGGAAAATAGGAGACAGGAGTATTAGGTATATTCACCACTGTGAATATATAAAAAGTGATATAAAAATTAATAATAAAAACCATTATCTCTCAGATTAAAAACTGTGTATCTTCTAGGGATTGTTGGCACCCAACGTTAAACCATCTTGTGATCTGCTTCCATTAGCTTAATGTCAAATAAAATACAATTCTAGATAGAAAGTCTGAGCTAGCAAATCAGCGTTTCAGAATATTAGTTGTTATGTTCTATCATTGCTTCTGATTGGCTACATGAAATTTGGCAGTGGGCATATAGATATAGGATCTTTTTTTTAAAAAAAAATAAACATCTACAGCCAATATTTACACATAGCCTTTAAATAATGTTGCATTTGATTTTTAAGAGCTGCATTAATTTACCTGGTTTCTTGAAAATAAAAAAGATTTATTTTTATGAGTTTGTATTAAATTTTTGTTATCTGCTCATACTGAATAATTTGCTATATTTGTAAAATGTAAGAAAAATCAATGTCATAGTTCAAGAATATTGAAAAAGTAGATAAATTGCATTTCTGTTCCAAATTACCTCAAGTTTCATCACCAAATTAAAAGAAAATGTTTCTACATCTATTAACTAAAAATGGCACGTCAGAATATGTAGTTTATTTAAGGGAGGAAAATTTTGGCTATTGTAATCAAAAAATTTTTTGAAAGAAAGATATTTTCCAATAATGAAAAGAAGTCTGAATAAAATGATATCTGTGAAATTTAGAGAATTTATACTGAACTAATGAATGTACGAAATTAGAATCTGCTTATAGAATACATCCAGGCCCTACCTTATCAGGAATATTCTTGCTCATCATAAGAGGAAAGATTCGCTCATGAAGTAACTGATTTTGTGCATATTTGTTGTTACAGCCATACATGAAGATATTGTTCTTTCGACTATGCCCATGGATATCACAATAGAGCAGAACTTCACGTTCCTCAAGGACTCTTTCAGACAAGGGACACAAGACACAGATAAAGAAAGTGAGGTCCAAGGAAACCTCTGAATGTCTGATTTCATACAGATAAACATGTAAACAACCATATTGCATTGTTTCCCCCCCACTTGTATGGCAGTATCAATTAGGAATTTGAAAATTCCTGATTGATGCATCTTTAGCTAGATTTAGTAGTTATTTGAAGTAAATAACTGGTTGATTCTTGTTTCCCTACTAAAACTGGCAGAATAGCTGTAATCCAGTACACTTCTGGCAGAAAAAAAGCCAGTTTGGCCTAATGGTTAAGGCATCAGGCTAGAAAGCGGGAGACCATGAGTTTTAGTCCCGCCTTAGCCATGAAAACTGAATGGATGATCTTGGGCCAGCCCAACCCACTTCACAGGGGAAAATAGGTGAGGGAGTTGTGTTGGATATGTTCACTGCCTTGAGTTATTTATATAAATAAAAAAATAAGAAAATGAAAGCACAAGAATTTTAGAAACAATAAATAAAAGGAAAAAACAACAATACTGATTCTCTGGCACTTTTGTCAAAACTTACCAAACGGGATAGCCCTTAAAAATCATGGGTTATTAGATCATTTTACTTGCTTATTGAAAAATATGTATGATATCCAGGAAGCAACAGTTAAAACAGAAGAATGTAGGCCAGCTTTACAGTTCTAAATTGGGAATGTTCCAAGATAGTATATTCTTAGCTTCGTAGCCATATGCAACGAAATTTCATTTTAATGTATGCCGATTAGTGTAGATTCAAAGTGAGAATAAAGTTATTCTAAGTCTAAGTCTGTATCATAAGAAATGCTAAAATTACTGGTATCAATATCTTGATGATACCACTTTAATGGCACAAGTGAGAAAGCCTTGAAGAATTATCTTACTGAAGATAAAAGAAGGGAATGCAAAAGCCGGTCTTGCTGTTAAGATTATGTCAATAAACAATGTCATCCCAATGTGATAATAGTAGAGAAGTTGTTTACGAAGTAACATCATTTTTCTAGGCTCAGATAAAAAATGCTGACTGAAACTATAAAAAAAAGATGTCTACTACTGGGAGAAGTATGCTAACTAACAGAATATTAATATAAAGAGGCAACACACTGCTAACTAATTTGCCTATTGTCAAGGCTATGCTTTTTTCCCATTGTAATATATGGCTGTGAAAGCTGGACCATTAGAAAAGCTGAAGTAAAATGGATGTTTTGGAATTGTGGTGTTGGAGAAATTGTTGAACATGGAGTACAAAAAGAACAAATAATTCAATATTAGATGTAGTAAAATCAGTTTGCTCACTGGAACACTAATAACGAAGCTAAAGCGTAAACATTTTGGATAGTATGATGAGAATGCAAGAGGCACTGGAAATCCTGAGGCTTGAAAAAAAATCAAAAGGCAGGCAAAAAAGGCTGGCAGAAGAAAAGGTAGCTAGTTACAATCATTGATAATACAAGTATGAGCTTACAAAACTGAAAGAAGCATTCACTGAGAAATCCTGGCAAAATGGTGTTCATCAAGACACAGCAGAGGTGGGTTCCTCCCGGTTCGGACCGGATCGCCCGAACCGGTAGCAACCCGCTGGTGACGTCACAGTGACATAGCAATAGCACTTCGACTTATATACCGCTTCACAGTGCTTTACAGCCCTCTCTAAGCGGTTCACAGAGTCAGCATATTGCCCCCAACAATCTGGGTCCTCATTTTACCCACCTCGGAAGGATGGAAGGCTGAGTCAACCTTGAGCCGGTGAGATTTGAACCGCTGAACTGCAGCTAGCAGCCAGCTGAAGTAGCCTGCAGTGCTGCACTCTAACCACTGCGCCACCTTGGCTCTATCACAGATCCGGTTCGGTCGGTGCCGGTCCGTGGGCACTGCCATCTTTCTTTTTGAAAAAAAAAAATTTTGGAATATTTTTCCGGGTTTTTTTTCTTCTGCGCATGCGCAGAAGCCAAGTTTGCGGCACTGCGCATGCGTCGCCATTTTGTTTTCGGCTTTTTTGGGGGGGGAATTTTTTTCTGTTTTTTCGGCACTGCGCATGCGCACCCGCCCCACGCAGCGCAGGAGGAAGCGAACCGGCAGCGAGGTAAGTTAGAATCCACCCCTGGGACACAGGGTTAAAAATAAAGAATAATTGAATAACCATCAATGCACATAACGTATATGAATGCTTGCTAGAAGCTGTCCCTGACTAATAACTAATACAGTATTTCCAGAGATGCTTAGAGTGTGTGCACTTTTTATTTTCTGTTTATATTATACCCTCCTACTTTTTGCAAAACATATATTGTACAAGCCAGTAATTTCACCAAATAGCACTGGCATATTTGAGAATCTGGTGTCAACATCCAAGACCATTATAGTGATATCATCATATAAGATAACCTTGGAAAATTGTTACAAAGTGAAATAATGTGGGCAGTTTTCTATATACCCGTAAAACTTTCTCAAACCCACCCCATATTTCAACATATTGCATATATTTTTCCACTTATTCCATTAATGATTTCTTTTCTTTTATGAATCCCAACAGCCTGCCTCCTACATGCAAACTCTGATATCTGTTTTATTGCAATCTTTTTTCAGGAACTGTTTTAGGTATATATACATATGTTCACACAGTGTATATGTATGTGTTTATTTACTTATTAAAAAAATTTGTATAGCTGCTCAACTTACATGCAATGACTCTGTATATATGCACAGACACACACACACACACAGAGAGAAAGAGAGAGAGAGAGAGAGAGAGAGACAGAGACAGAGACAGAGAGAGTTCTTAATGTATGCTGCCTTTAGAAATTTCATATAAATCTCTGTCACTCACCTCTTGATCATGGCCCGAGTATACCAAATGCAGGGGAAAGATTCCTTTAGTTCTGTCCTATAGTTTCTGTTCAAGTCTCTTCCTGCCAACGAACAGCGATAGTTCCCCACAATAACTCCATCTGGGTTCAGCATGGGCACAACTTTGAATATGAAGAGATCTCGAAGGAGATGAGCATCAGGAGCATCACTCACGATAAAATCTAAAAAACCTCTCATCACCCACGAACTATTTGTTTCCCCAGGATGGACTCTGGCACTTAGTATAATAGCTTTTTTTGCTGCTGCAGCAATGGCACCTTTGGATGGATTGGTAATAGTGAGAAGGTATACTATGTTTCCTGCTAGACTGCTGCACAGAGGGCGGAGTTTGCAATACTGAGAATAGAGTGGATTCCCTACCAAAGTCAAAAGATAATTTTGTAGGTCTGAATAGGTATAAGGATAGAATTGAGCAAAGTAACATGTGTCATAGCTGTTAGGAAAACACACAGTCCATGTGAGGCAATAGAGGGTTTGACCTTCTTCTGTGTTGTATTTATAATACTTGATATCATTCCCCACCCTCCTCCAGCCAATACCCTGAGACTCAGCATCCTTCTGAGAATACATAAGAGGCTTCATCCCCATATTGTAGAGGCTTTTGGCTTTCATCAGATTAACAATTGTGAAGCGGTACTTGACATCTTTTCTAGTATTTTGTACTCTGAAGTAGTACCACTGGGTATGCTTGCTGGTATAAAGATCCGTCCGCAAAGTGAGTTCATATTCATATTCGCCTCTGAAATGAAACAGGGAGAACAAAGATGCATTAAAGGCCACCAGCAGCCTCTTCCTCTAGGAAGAACTACATAATAACATGTCCTACAATCTTATTTAAAGATTAAATAGAATGATTCGTTTTATTATGGTCTTCCTCTCTGTGAATAGAGTTCAAGGATACACACTTTCCATCAACATGTTAATGTGGCATATAATTTGTTATTTGTGTGGCATATGTGGCCTTGGCCAGATACCATTTTGGGGAAATGGGAGTTTTAAGAGATGAACTGAGTGCCTTAATTCTTGCTGGTCTGTAGTATTTAGCTGATGTGCTTTATATGGAAAGCAAGGTGGCTTAGAAATCTTAGCAAATATTCATTTTTATTTTCTCCCATTCAGCAAGGAAGGGGATGAGTTAAATGAAAGGTGGGAAATAAGTAAGTAAGGAGAACATTCTTAGAATAGGGCTAAAATGTAACAAAGACAGCTAAGTGGCTCTCTTCAAGGATCACGTGGTACTAATAGTTTCCCTAAAAATCTGATAGGGAAAGCAGTGTCTTTTTGGAATGCCAAATGTGAAAATGCCACTTATGTGTCACCTATATACAGTTGCATGCAAAATTTAAGAACTACTAGTTAAACTGTGAATTCAAATAAATCCTGAAGTGAACAGAAGCTGACAAAACCTCTACATCTTCTGCAGATTTGACTACTTAATATTTATGTGCAATTGTTTACAAATAAAGAGTGAATAGGTGAAGAAAGTTGGTCAATATTTTATATCACCTTTGGCAGAAGGAACAACTTCAAAAAGTTTTCCCTAGCTAGATAAGAATTTTGTCTCACTGCCGGATTTCCCGCCACTCTTCCTTGCAGATTTCTTCTAATAGTCTCAGGTCTCCTTGCATGTCCTGCATATTTGAGATTTTCCCATGGACTTTCAATATTATGCAGCTCCGGGGAGTAGATGGAACATTCTAAAACTCAAAGGTGCTTTTTCAAAAGGCAACTGGACTGGTGGTTTGTTTGCTTTTTCTTTGCACTCTGATACAGATGACCTTGAGGCCGCAGATAAACCCCCTAGTGGCCTCAAGACAGGGGTGGGTTGCTCCCGGTTCGGATCGGATCGGCCAAACCGGTAGCAACCTGCTGGTGATGTCACTGAAGTGGATCGGCCGGTGCCGGTCCGTGGGCGCCGCCATCTTTTTTTCTGAATTTTTTGCGAATTTTTTTACTGTTTGGAAGGTTTTTCCTCTTCTGCTGCTTGAAAAAGAGCCCTCCCGCCTGCCCCTGGGTTTATACTGACCTTTATTCCTTCGCCCGAAGCACAGCTGATCAGCTCCTCAGATGTGTTTCGGGCTGATTGCAGCTACTGAGCATGTGCGGAAGCAAAACTGCGCGAGGGAACGCACACGCATGCGCGAGCGGAGTGAGAGAGAGCGCACAAAACATTGCGTTGCAAACCGGTGGGGAAGGTAAGTGGAACCCACCCCTGCCTCAAGAGCTCTCAGGGAGAGTGCTAAGACCAGATGACTGCAAAGAAATATGATTCTTCCAACCCCTCCCCTCCCCTCCTGTCAGAACTAATCCTTCCATCACCCCCACCATCCTGCCAGAACCGATGAAGCTTCTTGGATGAGAAGCGAAACATCTTCCTCAAGAAAAAACAGTCCAGTTGCCTTTTGAAAAAGCACCTTTGAGACAACTATGACCCGGATGACTGAGAATCTCCACAGACACCATTCCAAAACCTTTGTCTTTCTTTCCTGAAAGCATGCATAATTTGGAGACATGAGAGAATAATGCCTCTATAGGCCCCTCCAAATCTCAGTGCTATATGCTAGGTCAGCTCTCACTTCTGTGATAAGATTCTGGATGAGGGAAGCCTTATTATGGGCCAACTTGGCACTTAGTAATAGCAACTGGAACTCAAAACTGCTGAGGATCCAGTGCCCTAGTATTCGATGCCTGCATCTAAGATACCTTCAGCAAAGTCTCATCTCTCACTCTTCTTCTCACTTCCTTTGTTGGTTTGCTTAATATATACAGAGTGCTTAAGAGTTCTGGAGAACTAAAAACCTTGCTAAAGTAACTGCTTAGGTAAAGCACTATTTGCCCAAGATGTTAGTTTCCTTTGAATTATTTATGAAAGGCATAATAAATCATACTGTTTTTAGTTGCAGATACATTTGCATATAAACGTTTAGCCTCTCTTCCCCCCCCCCCCCCAGCGATGGGACTCAGCAGACGAGTAATTTTTTTTACAGATGCTGGGAATAAAATTTTAAATAATGTATATACTAAAGAACATTCTACACGACTGGCAACATTTGCAAAACAAGGAATATTGTGAACCTTAAGGAGCATGTTGTGTCATAAAAAGTTGTTAAGGTGATTCAGACTAGATAAGCTCCAAATACAATCAATCAAACATATTATTATGCAGCTTGTTCACTATGCAGTTTGTTCACCTTTCCCTCTTTAATAGATGTTTTAATAGAAAACACAGAAAGGCTGGTAAATGGAAAATGAATTTTGAGAAACAAGATTAGTTCATGATAAACATTTCACTAGCAACATATTTAGCTTTTAAGATGATGTAAGAATTGTTTTAAAGTGTTACAAAGAGTTAATCAGGTGCTTCACATTTATGCAGAGAATTACGTAAATTAAAATACCTGGAATAATTTATTATTCAGGTAATCCTTACAACCATCCGTTTAGTCACTGTTCAAAGTTGCAACGGCACTGAAAAAAGTGACTTAGGACCATTTTTCACACTTATAACCGTTGCAGCTTCCCCATGGTCACATGATCAAAATTTGGGCACTTGGAAACTGGCATGTATTTATGACAGTTGCACTGTCCCAAGGTCATGTGATCACCATCTGTAACCTTCCCAGTTGGCTTCTGACAAGCAAAGTCAAAGGGGGAAGCTACATTTGCTTAACAACTGCACAATTCATGCAACAACTGCAGTGGTTTGCTTAACAATTGTGGCAAAAAAAGGTTATAAAAATGTGGCAAACCCCCCTTAACAACTGCCTTGCTTAGCCACAGAAATTTTGGGCTCAACTGTAGTCGTAAGTCGAGGACCACCTGTATAGCAATTTACATTAAAATTGATGGTCTGTAGAGATTCTCAGTCTTCCAGGTCATGGTTGTCCCAAAGGTGCTTTTTTTCAGGAGGCAACTGGACTTTCTTATTATTTCTTTGAAGACGTTTCGCTTCTCATCCAAGAAGCTTCTTCAGCTCTGACAGGAAGCTTCTTCAGCCCTGATTTCCATTCCCCACTATCCTGTCAGAGCTGAAGAAGCTTCTTGGATGAGAAATGTCTTCAAAGAAAAAACAAGGAAGTCCAGTTGCCTCCTGAAAAAAAAGCACCTTTGGGACATTAAAACTGATGATAAAATAACATACATCTGAAATATGAGCCATCTCTTACAAGCACTGGATTTGTAATAAATCTTACCGGTAGCACTATGAATGTTCATGCAATAGCATAATAAATGTCCATCAACTGATTATCCTAGCCCTTCGTTTAAAAAAAATGTTCTCCTTTTCTGGTCCCAGACAGTTTCCTGCCCTGTATGATTCCCAAACCTTCTTACTCACACCCTGACTGCTTTCTGGAGATTCCCACTTTCAAAGCGTGATTCAAATAACAGTACGGTGTCTTCTGGATCTTTTAAGCTGATGGCAGCTGACTTGATAGGTTGCCTTGACCCTCCAACTCGTGAAGCGATAAAATAGGTACCTGTAATTGCTGCAGAAGAAGAGGAATACCTGTCAATGAGGCATCATAGATCTTGGTCTCAGAAACTAGATCTGTGTACCAACTCTGCAAAATCCATTGTTACAATTACTGACAAATACGAATCTCCCATGGATAAATAGCAATTAAAATTGACCTCAGATAAGTAATTTGATTTCAGTTTGGTTACTTTCTAAAAACTGGGCAAAATTAAAAACATTGTACAGTACCTCTCTAACTTTCCTCAATGATGAGTAAGAACTAAGTTAAATAATACATGCAAGGCAATATGTGTAACAATCCTCAATGTTATAGAGGCTATGGTGGAGCAGCAGAATAGTTGAAAAGCTGCATAACTCTGCCTTCAACAAACATTTTTATTATAGTTTTCTACCTTATGCTCTTTTTTGAAATAAGTACTTTGGCATCTTTATTAAAGAACCTGAGATAGGGCAGGGAGTTAAATTTAAGCAGTCTAAGTCTCACTCAACCCATTTTTTCCTTTCTCCCTGTGGTCTGTTACCTACACTACTTTCTTTCTCTTCTATATTCTAATTCACAGCTGACTCTTGTCTTTATTTTCTAATTCTCCATTTCCAAGTTTCTCTTCTGATTTTATCAACAAATTCATTCTATTCTGTTGAATTCTCTTAGTTTTCCATCATTCTCTCTGGTTGCCAGTTTCTCCATTTATTCTTTTGTTAGGACTAATAAAATGCATTTAAAGTATCTGTATATGCTATTTTTAAAAATAAAGGAAGCTAATCTTTCTTAAGTATAGGAGAGACCAATGCATATGGAGCATAACTTTTATCTGATACATTATTTGACTTATAGGTATGTATTATGCTAGATGTTGTGAAGCTGAGAACTACTATGGAAAAGCCAAAATATGATAATTTTTAAAACGTTACAATACATAAAAAATAAGACATAGATTATTTATGCTCTCGATTTAATGTACGGTTTATATAACTGATTTGTTTACAGGTGAACAAAGTCATGTGTATGTCAAAATGTATATGAACTTGCAGCAAATCTTTAAAAATCAATTCAATAATTAATAAATAGTTGTAATTGATTACACTGAACTACCAAGCAGTTAAGACTCTAAAACATGCAAATCTAATGTTTGTAGATGTATATATACCCTCAGACAGATGTACATGGATGATTTCAAAATTAAGATATTTTTCAACCTTTACAGTAGATAGCCTGCACTGTTCTCAGCCACTGACTCCCTATAATAAGGCATCTTTTTAGCAATGTACTATCACCCCATGTATACCAATACCTGGTTCTATGAAATAGACAACGGTTCCAGAACTCTCTCCAACTATTTCCGGTGCAAATTCATTTCCAGTTGGCTGATAAAAAGGTTCCGGTTCGGGAGGAACCCATTCTAATAAAGAAGCAAATAATGGCACATACTTATTTCACTGTGATTTTGAATTCCTAATTTAAAAATTAAATACTTCCTATTTATTCTGCTTGACTCCTTCTTCCAATTTGAGTTTCCTCTCAGTTCCATTCACAGTAGGATATGCCAGCATGCAGAACACATTTTAATATATATACAGTATATTCTTCTTTCAATGAACATCAATGAACGTTCTGAGCCAACTAAATACAGTAAAATACTTATGTACCTATTGAACCATTTTGTCACTAACTAGGTATTTAAAATATCTAAAAAGGTATAAAATAATACAGGTAGTTCTCAACTTACAACAGTTTGTTTAGTGACTATTCAAAGTTACAACGGCACTGAAAAAAAGTGACTTATGGCCATTTTTCACACTTACAACTGTAGGAACATCCCCATGATCATGTGATCAAAATTAGGATGCTTGGCAACTGACTCATAATTATGATGGTTGCAGTGACCTGCTGTCATGTGATCATCTTTTTCAACCTTCTGACAAGCAAAGTCAATGAGGAAGCCAGATTCACTTAACAACCATGTTAATAATAACTTAACAACTATAGTAATTCACTTAGCAACATAAAATTGGGCAAAATTGACTTAACAACTATCTTGCTTAGCAACATAAATTTTGGGCTCAATTGTGGTCGTAGGTTGAGGACTACCTGTACTGTCCTGGATATTTTTCATTTATCAACTTTTTGAAAGCTTAATATTTAAGAGGCTATTTTAAAACAGTTTATTATTGAATTCCAATATATAGTTTGCCCCAAATTTCAATGCTAAACAGGATAGACAAATTTTAACTACAAATTCAATACCAAATTAAGATGATGTTCTGGAGGTTACCAACTCCTGCTATAATGAACCTAAAGGTTTAACATTACCGGTATGTTTTAAATTAAAAATTGCGAATATTCTCATTGTAGAGCTGTACACTGGTTTTTTATTGTATAAAAGTATTCTGAACAATGATTTAAAATCATTTAAAAAGCTAATTAAGCATAAAGAAACAAGCCTTGCAGAAAAAAATCAGCATTATTTCCAAACAATTAATCCTATCTTGCTATCCTTCTTAAGTTCTTTGAAACTTTCATCAGCCATAAGAATAAAAGTGACTGTCAACATGGTATATTTGGATCTGACTCTGTTGATAGTATATATTTGGATTTTTTAAAACCATTTCTCATCAAACGTTTTTGACTTAGCAGTCATAGGAAAAGTGGACCTGTTCTCTTATGCATTTGGTTACAAACAGAAAACACTTCCTCACACAGCACATTATTAAATTGTGAAATTCTTAAGACATAATAATCAATAATCAGTACTCAACCTGGAATACCTCCAGGTTGTGAGTAGCATGGCTCTAAGTACTAGCTGTAGGGGAACAATGGTGGGACAGGGCCTGTATCTCCTACTTTGATTTCCTGAAACATCCAGTTGGCCATTGTGAGATGCTGGACTTAGATAGACCTTGGTCTGGCCCAGCTTGGCAATTCCCATGTCCTTCTTTTCTCTTAAATGTATAGGGTTATTTCTGGAATGATTTGCAGTCATGTGAGCAAAATTCTATTTGTACAGTAAATACATTACATTACGACGAATACATTATTCCCAATATAATATTCAGATTACCGGTGTGATAGATATGATCCTCAATTACTTCACACTCGATTGGCCAGAGTGGGGTCAATTTTGAATTTCTACCTCTAGGAAGAGAAAAAAGATTCCGAGGTTCCCGTAAGCGCAAGATACTAGGGCTTTCTAGTTGATCAAGCATGCGCTGTTTACTTTTAAGAAGTGCAGTTTCCATCATTAGTGAACCTGCCAAAGAAAAAACATACACAATATGCTACTACTTTCTTTTCAGGCACTCAGTGAAAATTTTATTTCATTTTCAATATTGAATGCACAACAGGTTAATAATTCAGTTTACTTACAGAGTAAGGACTTGTCTGAATCATGTTCTTTTCTATCTTGTTTGCAGAAGTTGCCTGCTGTCAATAAATGGCATGAGCTCTCCCAGCTTTCAAAAGGAAAACTAAATTTGTGAGGGAAATTTTCCTCATCTAAGAAGTAAAATTTTGTAATATTATTTTGTGAAGTTGGTAATTTATAATTAATTCAGGAAATATACATTGAGAAATTATGCTGTATTATCAAGACCATATTTATATGCCAGGCTCATAGGAACAGTTGCCAATGTGTTATATGCAGATTCCACATTGCCTTGCACCACTCTACCCTCATATTTCCCTAATCTATTCTGGAGGATTTGGGAATCCCAGATTCCCAGAAGTCTGTTTGTTTGAGGTAGGCAATACTGTAGTCCAATATCATCTATATGATTGCAAGCTGCCAATCCTTGAAATTGGTATATACTGTACATAGGACCAGTTTTAACTGCTGTCTAATCTGATGTGCATTATCAACTTTAAGAGTGGCACTAAAAAAAACAATGTTGGCCTTCAAATCCTGAAGGTGCTTTTCAAAAGGCAACTGGACTTTCTTTGTTTTTTCTTTGAAGATTGTCCAGCTGCCTTTTGAAAAGCACCTTTGGGACAACCATGACCTGGACAATTGAGTATCTCCATAGATAGCTGGCCTTCAATGGTCACTGAAGGTTTGCTAATGTGGTGCTGTTACAGTAAGTAAGGATGAATATTTCTGACCTATTTTTTGTTTTTTGGCAGATGAGGACTGAGACTGAAAATGGATCAATCAATTTCAATCTTTATGTGAGAAAAAATGCAAGAACTTTTGATATCAAATATCAACTATGGTCTATTAAATCCCACTGGTATCATCCTAGGGATAGTCAAGGGAGAATGAAAAGTCCATTATTCTCCCTATGTCCCTAAACTCCATTGAGGAAGAATTATCTGTTTCAGATGATTAGGACTGAGACAGAAGTAAAAGAACAATGTCTTATATTGTGTAGTATCTGTGTGTTCCTATAAGTCAGTCTTGACTCCTGGCAACTGCTTGGACAAGTCCAGGCAGTTTTCTCCACAACATTTTCAGAAGTGGTTTGCCAGTGTCTTCTTCCTAGAGCTGAAAGACAGACACTCATATAATCCTAAAACGGGACTACAACTCTGCAAATTTATAATCCAGTGCCTTTAATCATTAAGTGTTATTTTTTTCAATATTTCCTCATTTTATAAGTACAACAGCTTTTTTGACTAAAAGACATTTTTTTCATATTAGAACCTATGCCCTGAAGTGTTATCCACCTATCCACAAGCTGGCAGAAAACTACAATAGCACAAAATTTGTTGTGCCCATTGCTGATCTCTGTCTTGCCTCCACCCTGTCTCCAATTACTGTAAGTCAGTTGACCTCTCTCCATGTTAATACGTGGCAAAGCTTAATAGATTTTATACACCTTGAAGCTGTCCTTGGATGGTGTCAGAATAAAGGGGAAATTATTATTTTAACATTAGCACAGCTAAGGACAACTTAAGCTTGTCTCACCTACGGACTGTGGACAATGGACAAGGGCAAGCTGATTTTACCTATGGTATGTTTCTTTTACTGCTACCTTATATTTTCATTTGCTGTCAATTCTCAGGAGCAGTGGAGGTTCCACGGTCATAAAAAAGGAGGTTCAGGAATTGCAGCTTCAAGCCTCATGTTATCCACCGTGATAGGAAATCTAAGTCTAAAAGTGCTTAATGCCATCTGATCTCCATAGAGAATTATATGAATGAAGCAATTATTGCATGATACGTAACAGTAAGCACTAAGGATTTCGTAATGTTCAAACAATAAAAACAAGCAGTGAAAAGCAATCCCTAGCTAGTCCTTTGACAAAGGCAGTATCTCTTGCTACAGGATGTTACAGATGCAATAAAAATGGAAACATCAAATTGAGAACAGACGCCTTACCTCTGAAATAACCATAGTACTGGAGATGATGATACATAAATTGTTCATATGGGTCTTTAAACTGCTGTGGAAACAATTAGATTTCTGATCATTCTAAAAGCCAGCATGTATACTTGAAACTCATTTACCATAGTGTAGCAATGCTGAGACCAAAATAAAAATACCTGAATATGCTATATTTTAAGTATGCTCTTGAAAGAACTTCTTGCTGGTCATACCCAAAATCCAAACTGTGACTGTTCATCAGATCTATATATATATATACTACTAATACTGTTGTGTCTGTTTGTTTGTAGCCTTCAATTGGGCAAAATTGGGAAGTACAGAGCAACGGTTATTGAACCAAGGTCACTGAAATGGGCTTACAAAATGCTGGGACCCATGACTCTCGTGGGAATGAAATTTGGGGAAATTGTGGCCACTTCGCACCATTACGCCTTCGACTATACTTCCCAGAAACCTGTAGGTTGCATGGCACAAGGAAAGATGGGAGAGGCATATTCCCACCCTCCTTCCTGTCTCCCTCTAAGCCCTGAGGGCTGGCAGCAAGGCCTGAAGGGCAAGTGGCCATAGGCTGCTTTGGAACCAAGACCAAAATCTGAAATCTCCTAATGGTAATGACTGGTGAGGAAAGGGGGAAGGAGCGATTGGGATGCTTGCTGGCAAGGTAGAGCTGGTTGGGGAGTACTGGTAGTTGACAGGTGAGCCCTCTTCCTCCCTAATGGGAGGCACCATTGTTGAATAGGGGAGCGGAGGTTTGCTGCTCCCTTTATTCCTCCTCCCCAATCAAAGTGATAGGCAGCTCTGGGGAGGGGGAGGAGGAGGAGGAGGAGGAGAGGCAGTGGCAGCTGCTTTACTGGGGCTCTGCTGAGGGCCATAAAGGAGCAGAAATTGAGCAAACATATATTATCTGTGGAAAGAGGAAGGACAAGAGAGCACTTGGAATGCCGGCTGATGAGGTAGTGCTGGCTGGGAACTATTGGTGGTTGGCAAGGGAGACATACCAAAATGGGGAGCAGGGGTGCAGTTTTCCTTGTGGTCTGCAACTCACTTGGTTCCCCCTTCCTCCAGCAAAGTGCAGACAGTACTGCGAGCCAGCCAAGGAAGCAGCCGTCGCCTGAGGATCATAGGGGAGGGGAAAGAGTGCAAGCCTACATTGTATGCGGAAAGAAGAATGACTCAAAGGGTCACAGGTTGTCCAGTATACTACTAAAACTCTTGTGTCTGTAACCTTTAACTGGGTGAAACAGTGCATTGTAGGGCAACAATTTTTGAACCGAGATACCTCAGATGGGCTAACTGACAGAAAGTGTCCAAAATCTGGAACCCCTGACTCCAGTGGAATTGAAATTTGGCAAATTTTATAAAATATTTTATGACATAAAATATTATAAAGCACTTGATGACATAATAAATGTCATAAAACGTTTCATGTGCTCAACTCCTGCTGTTTGACTGTGCTATGCAGTTCAACATGGGCTATTTTCCAGGCAGATGCATCTCCAAATATCTCCCTGAATTTTTAGTAATTTTTCAGTATCAGAAGCTCTGTTATTGTTGAAGGCATTGAGGAATCTGATAAGGAAATAGCTGTAAAATGATGATCTAATGGATCACGAGTTGTCTAATTTCTCCTAAAAATCTAAAAGATTGCCTCTCACTCCCAGGGAACCTGGTTTTTGCTTTACCCACCCACCCAACAACCACTCAGAAATTAAAAATGAGAGACTTTAAGCCTAGTTTCTTAAAACATATGAACTCAATTTTGTACTAACCTGAATCTCAGGGTCTAGTGAACACATGTTGAATGCAGTGATGTTATCTGATGATACCTAAAAAGAATAGAGGGTGGGGGGGGGAGAGGGAAGATACCTGAAAGTTTAGAACTTTTTTTTTTTTTTTGCTTAAAAGGAATGACTGATTATTCTGCAAATCTCTCCCTGTACTACAAATTATATCAAGCACAAGGTGATGTGGAGTTGTGAAAATGACAGGACTAAGCAAAGCACAAAGGAGGAAGGGGAAAGAGGAGGAGGAAGGGCAGGAGGAGGAGGAGGAGAAGCCAAAAAGAGGTTTTGTCTTAAAAAGACTTTTAAAAACAATATTTCCTGCCAAGATCCAGACACCATTGCCTCTGTGACCACACGGACTCTCACAACCACACACGCTCCTTCCGGGGATCAAGGGCGTGTGTGAGCCCTGCCTCCCATAGCTCCTCCAGCGGGAGTCGCTCCTGCCCTAGCCTTAACGTACAACAGTCACAATTGTCTCAGGAGTGAGGAAGGAGTATTCCGCCGGTCCTCCGGGTAACCGCCGCAAGGCTTTGCTCCATTCAGGGTAACGCAGGCTCGCCTCTCCCGGCCTTCGGGCATCTCCGACAATGACACCCACGGCCTTTCTCTCTTGTTCCCCTCATTCCCTCTGGAAGAGAACTTAGTATCCTAGCGACCAGTCACGCCAAACCGCCCCCGGGGGGGGGGAAGGGAGAGCGGGGGGGGGCGGGAAGGTGGCTGTTCATTGGTCGGCCGAGGCGGGCCGGCGGCGACGCCTTCAAGCCGGCAGTGGCTTTTACAAAACCGAGGAGGCGGCGACGTGGTTTGATTTTTCTTGGACGCGTTGGTGTTTCCGTCTAGTAAGGGTGCGGAGTTTACTTTCAGTGGTGCTTGCGGGTCTGTATTAAACGTTATTGATATCAATCGGCACACTTTTTATATTGATAGGGATATTGCGATGGGGTGGGTCTCAATCAACCCAGATGTGGTTTCCATGTTCCCCTTTCAGACGAAATAGCGAGTTGAATGAATAAAAATGGGGCGGAGAAACGTCCAAATTCAACATACATTGGGACTCTATAGTCGGGTTTCAACCCTGGCTTTTTAGTTTTTTTGCTGGTCTACATACAAAGAAAACAAAAAGTGATATAGTAGGTTATATATATTTTAAGAGATGAAAATACTGGGGAAATTATAATTAAAAATACAAATAGAAATTCTTTAGCTCTTTCCCCCAGATTTTGTTGTGTGTGTGTGTGAAGTGTGAACAGTCAATAAGTTGCTGTCATAAGGGGACTCATTATTTCTTGGAATTCCCAGAATGTCTACTTATAAGAAAATATTCTTCAAACTCTTGTTGCAACTGTTTTATAAAACAGTGGGTCCTTTAATACTTTCTAGGAAAAAAAATGACATGACGTTTTCTTGTAATAATCTTATTCAGACATGATTGGATACAGCATTAATGTGTATATTACATTAAACATCCATTCAGCTAAGGATTCAAGATCAAGATCCAAATATATAATCTATTTTGTAGAGTCATTTTTGTAACAGTTTGATACACAATTATACAGTATAGTATCTTGCAGGACAAAACATTTTTTAATGAAACCTTTTTACATACAAATTTTAAAATCCTGTAATAAAAGTTAATAGGAACTAGCACATGGGAATTTGATGGCCTATTATTCTATCTTGGATTTAGTTAACAGCAATTAATTGGACAAGTATAAAATTATCGTTATTAGGCTCATACAAAAGTATTTTTTTAAATTAATGACTGCAGTTAAAGCTATCTTTGAGGAATTACTAAGAAGTCTTAAGATATGAGCTGTGGTGGCGCAGTGGTTAGAATGCAGTACTGCAGGCTACTTTTGCTGACTGCCGGCTGCCTGCAATTTGGCAGTTCGATTCTCATCAGCTCAAGGTTGACTCAGCCTTCCATCCTTCCGAGGTCAGTAAAATGAGGACCCAGATTGTTGGGGGCAATATGCTGACTCTGTAAACTGCTTAGAGAGGAATGTGAAGTGGTATATAAGTCAAGTGCTATTCCTATATAACAATATGCTATAGTGATTAAGGAGTTGGATTGGGATTGGGGTGACCCAGGTTCAATTTTGTCCTCAGCTATGGAAACTTTTGCTGCTGCTGTCTGTTGACTCCTGGTGATTGCCAGGACAAGTCTCTGCAGGTTTTCTTGGCAAGATTTTCAGGAGTGGTTTGCTATCACCTCCTTCCTAGCACCGAGAATCTTTGAATCTGAAGCTCATGCTTCAGATATAATTCATACTCTCCCAGTGAGTAGCTCAGTGCCCTTAACTGCATCAAAGTACTATAGCTTTTAATAAAAAGAGCTAGCCCAATTCAATCAGTTGTCAATGTGTCAAAAGCAGGGCTAATACCCAGGTTTTCCTTTTCTTAATTCAGCACTGGCTCTTCATGTAATGCATGATTCAGAGCCAATCATTCATTCAGTTGAACCTACCTCAAAGGACTGCTGTTCTGGGGAAAACTTAAAAGGTGAGAACACTATGTATGTGAGCTCTGGAGGAAATGTAAGATACAAATTTAACAAATAGGACTAGTAAAATATGAGAAAAAGAAAGAACAGATTATTATTATGTTATTTACATATCAACTTGTTTTAAGCATTTCCTCTTAACTCCTGTTGTGCTGTTTCACTAGGGCGGGAGGTTAGAGATGGGTTTCTTGAGAAGGATGAGCAAAAAATGTATGTACATACTTGTATATATGTAATCCCAGCAGGATAATGCAAGGCATGAAGGTCGCAGCTGCTCAGCTAAAGCAAGCAAGCAGATGCTGCCTATATTGGGCAACAGCAATACAAGCAGATGCTGGAGGCAGATCATCACTTTAGTGACAAAAGCAAAAACATCAATTTATATAATGCAGAGCGGTAAACTCCCATTATTTAAACAAGAAAAACAGATGGATAGAAAATATGAAATGATTGATGCTACAGTGCTAGAGAATGGGCCCCTCAGGTTGGATAGTAATCCATGTGCTACTAAAGACCAGAGGATTCTTCTGCCTTTTAGGATCTACTAGCAGTCAAGAAGTATGCCAAAGACTAGTACTTAACAGCATGAAGGCACTGAAAAAGATACTCTTTTTGTGTCTCTTTACTTACAAAGATCAGAGTAGTGCAAATCATGGTATTCTCTGCGACATTCTATGGAAGTGAAAGACTGTGAAGAAGCAGAATATTATAAAGAATACTGGCACTTTTGAACTTTGGTATTGGAGAAGACTCCTGAGAATACCATTGACAGCCAAGAAAACACATGGCTCATCAACCCAGAATTTTAACTCAAGGCATAAATTACCCTGTTCAAATTATCTTATGTTGAACACATTGTGCAAAGACTTAGCTCTCTGGAGAACTCTTAATACTGGGGAAAATGAAAGAAAAAGAAGAGGATAATCAACAGGAAGGTGAATGGACTCAGTTACAGTGGCAATGGATGTATCATTGAAAGAACTATTGGGCCAGATTAGGAACAGATGGTCACGGAGAACAATCTGTCCGTGGAGTGACTCAGCATCAACACTGATTTGATAGCACATAATCATAATATTATAAATCCTTTATACCTTTAAAATGAAATATAAAATGCTAATGATTATTTATCGTAATAATTCAGCAAGCTATTAAGATCTCTTTTTTCTTAGTGGTAAGGAACAGTCGATTAAGGGGTCAAATTATAATAACCTTTGTAAAATTCTTCTGGAATCAACGATTTCACATTCATCCCGCCATATAATTTTAGACACAGCCCATATGCAGCGCACGTTATACATTTTTTTCTACACCACAAAAACAAAAAGAACTGGATCCTGGTTATTTTAAATTTCATAAATCAGGGAAGTTATTTGTTGCAACTTTCCACAAAACACTTAGGTGTTTAGTTGTGCTATTTATTTCAGATCTGAAAATCAGTGAAAGATCGATCATTGATGCTGATATATATACTATCCATTGTCGTCTTGAGGTACGCATATTTGCAGAAAGGTAATTTTGCAGAGTTTTCATATAAGATATATCCTGCATAGGTAACTATCATTTTTATTGACAATGGGCTCAAGCTAGCGTAAAACAGTTCTGAAGTATAAAAAAAGATTTTATTAATGTGTATATACAAATTTACATAGCCATAAACTGGAGAAATACAAATGGCATCCAACCATAAACCGTCCTTTCTTTCATTTTACAGAAAATCATTATCACTTGATTTAGATTTTTAAAAAGCAAACGGAGAATTAACTCAGACATTCATAGGTTGAATAAATATTCAGCCTGGCTTTAAACACAGAATTTCTGCTGGAATTCAATGACATGGACTTAAGAATTAAATACTGAGAATTTTTCCCCCACTCCTCTAGCACAGGGGTCTCCAACCTTGGCAACTTTACGACTTGTGGACTTCAACTCCCAGAATTCCTCAGCCAGCAAAGCTGGCTGAAAAATTCTGGGCGTTGAAGTCCACAAGTCGTAAAGTTGCCAAGGTTGGAGACCCCTGCTCTAGCAGATATCTATCAACTGGCAGCCGATTAGATAGGGCTTAAACACAGAGTAGCATACAAATGTGGGTCTTTATGAGAGGGGGCTGTATTGCAACTGATCCGGGACTATGCAGGCCACTCAGCTATTGCTCGGCCAGCAACAGAATAGCAAGCCAGCAGCTTTTTATACAAATGAGTCACTTGGCTCCTTCCCTGAATATCCAACAGTAAAAACATGGGAGCCCCCTTCAATTCAAAGAGTGCTCAATATGGCAGCTACATAAAAGGGATTTTCCATCTTGTTTTAGCCACACCAGTGAAACTAGTAGGATGTTAGAGCAGCAAAAATAGGAAGGGAAGATTATTTTTAATACAATTAATGAAAACGCCCAGGGGAGAAAAACGAATAATTTTGCCAAACGCAAAGTGTTGGCAAAGCCAGGAATGAAACAAGGGATTCAAATCCTGAAATGCTGTTTGATCTAAGTGGCAAATTACAGCTAGACACATTACAGTACTTGAGAAAGCAAGAGTAGAAATGTAGAGTAAGAAATGGAACCAGCCAAAGTGCATCAATCAGTTATTGTTATCCGTTCCACCAGGGAACTGGACAGAATGGTATGTCAGCTGTCTGAAATGGGAGCTGCTTAAGTATCAAGCCTAACCATCATTTCACAGGGCTATTTGCCAAAGTATATCTCCAAAAGATTCCCAAGTCCAACAAAATTCTCTCTCAAGTAATTGAACTGAAATAAGTATCTTCAAAGTTACAACAGATCCAACAGTAAAAGGTTCTAACTGTACAGGTATGGTTAAAAAAAGCTCATGTGTTTGAAGTGGCTTTCCGCCTCTTGAGTCGAGCTCTCCAGTCTTCAGGCAAAGCCTCAAAATTGGCATTTCTTTCTGCCATACCACTGTAAAAAGAATAGAAAGGAATATTACAATAAAAAAAAAAAGAAACTACATAATATAAGATCTAAAATCAGAAGAACATTTTTCTAAGTGTGCACCAATTTATGAAAAAACATATTCTAAGTAATGAACATTTCTTGCATACAGTACATATAGTTTTGTTAAATAACAGTTATGTTGAAAAGCAATTTAAACACAAAATCATCCTCCATTTTTGTTGATAATACCACATGAAACAACAGATGCTGCCCCCAAATTAGGAAAAATTGAACTGAATCAAAATATTTTAGGGTGCATGCAGTTGGGTGGCAGATGCATCATGCAAGCTTCTACATACCTGATTAATTGCTGCTGTTTCCATTCTTCTATTCGCTTCTGTGACATCACTTCCCGATCTTCATCAGTAGAGCTGGAGTTTTCCTCCTCATCCAATTCCCGTTGAATACTCTGCCACTTCTTTACCAGAGATGGCATCTTTGTCTTGTTTTTTTTCCTCTGTAACAAAATATTCACAAACATCAAATCTATTTATTTCCTCTTAGAAGTTGCCTAATCTGCTTTGGAAAGTTTGTATCATTAAAACACTGATAACTGAAATAATGAAAGATTGTTTTCTGCACATCCCTGGCTTTTAAGAAAATAATCAGCCCTTGATTTCTCATCTATAAATAAATTGTAGCCTGTATAATGCTTTCAGGATAAGTGTGTATTGTGTCTCTTTGAATTTTCCCAGAACAGGGAGATGTTGAAATGAAATGATGAGACTTCCCCTTTCCTGCCACTTTCAAATGACCTCCAGAATAGTCCAGATGATCCGGAAGAATACTATGGTGGATGAGATCAAAAGCCATTGAGAGGTCAAAGAGAATTCCCTCTGTCATCATAGGACAACCAAGATTATCTCTATTCTGTGTCCTAATCTGAAGCCAGTTTGGACTGGAACAAGATAATTTGCTTCCTCAAGGACAGCCCGTAATGGGGAGCTATCTGTCACCTCAGCCTGGACACAGGCTTATGTCCAAGAGAGCCAATGTCAGTCTCTTTAGAAAAGGCTGATGATGCCCCCTATAAACAAAGAGTCATCATGACTTCTGAAGGTCATGTTATGTTCACGACTAAGATACCTTTAATAACTTTCTGGCTAAAAGTTACAAGCCATTTTGGACAAGGACCAAGAGGAAAAGTGGTGGAACATTCTAAATATTGGATCTACCTTTGATATCAAAAAAGGAAAATTGATCCAGTCAAAATAAACAATAAATTACCCAATACCCAGCTAATTAATTCTACATTGCTGATTCACAGGCACAAAAAAGAATATGTGTTTTGTTTCAAACCCAAACAGAGTTCAGAAATTATGAGCACCAGGCTAGTATCTCCAAGATGACTGAGATCAGACTCTCCCCCAGGATGTTAGCTCTCATGCCAAGACACTATTTTCTCAGTACATTTCTATAAACCAATATCCTAAAACAAACAACCAAGTTACCTGTATGAAATGCTACCCAATGAACAAGTAATAAGATCAGCTTAGTAAAATAACGCACATTTCTATTTACATGCAACTCATTCCATTTTGGTACATTCAATGACAGAAAATTCAAACTTATGCACTAACCTTGCTACCTCTTCTAAGCTTTTTTGATTTATCCAGAGGTAATGACTTTGGAACATGTGGAGGTGGTGACTGAGGAGGAGGAGGAGGAGGTGGTGGTGGTGGTGGTGGTGGCAGATGTTCTGCAGTGGCAGGTAGAGCTCCTGGTGAAGGAACTGACTGTGTCGTGCTGGCAGGAAGTCCCCCTGAGGCACTACAGTCTGAATAGCCTATGAGAGCTGGCTGTGGTACTCCAAGGTAACTTGATTGTAAACTCATCCCTTGTTGGCCTGAATACACAATAGCATAAAGAATGAGAAATGTCCTAACATCTCCCCCACAGTCATCAAACCAAAGCAGCACCTAAGGAATGAAACTTACTTCCACCTACTACTGACTGGCCATAAAGCACCGGACAACTTCCAATAGTTGCTGCTCGCTGCACCAGTCCAGCATTCATTTCAGAAGCTTTTCTTTTTAAAGGTTTAGTGGAAGTTGTGGATATGCTGGTCTCAGAGTTGGTCTGGAAGCAGACAGAAGGAAGTCAGTTTGAGGCTTGTGAATCATACAAACCTTTAACAAGCAATTACCATCGTTCCTGTACACTGTTTAATACAATTGTGAAAAGCAGCTACTGCTACCTGCAACAATAGATACGTCACCATATGACACTTTCAACTACTATAAACATAAATATAGTCCAGCTGCCTTTTGAAAAAGCACCTTTGAGACAACAGTGACCTGGATGATTGAGAATCTCCACAGACAAACAGAAATGTTTGTATTATGACTGGATTACTGTACTATTGTCTACAGGACTATCCTTGAGGTTGGAGTAAAAGCAGTAGCCAGAACAAAATGCCGAAGCTCAATTGCTAACTATAGTTCGCCCATTCTGAAGGCATTGTAACTGCTGCCAATTTGCTACTGGGCTAAGTTCAAGATACTTATATTAACATAAAAAGTATCATGAGTTAATACTTAGATACTTCATGGAACAGCTGTTCCATACCTGTTTTGTACTTGCTCATCAATTAAGGTTTAATGGGAATATCCCTTGAGAGCGTTACTTGTACCAGTGATTTGTTACAGATATCATTTATGCTCTGTACTACTGTGTTTTAACTGTTTTATTTATTTTATATATAGAGGGGACAAATTTTGTTACTCTTATTAAAACATTTAAATTGTTTTAACATTTTGTAAATTAATTTTAAACACAACCTACTTTAGCGTTGTTTTTAATAATGGGTGAGGTACAAAATAAACAAATAAATGCATTGAACTGATAGCAAAATTTAAATTTGAGTTCATCTCCTTACACACAAATGATGCTCCTCCTAAGCCCTGAATAGCATAAACCCAAGCTGTTCCTCCAACTTTCATATCATTTCTTAGGGAAAAAAAACAATATTCTTTTTCACAACAAAGTATATACCAATTCAAAATTCTTGCCCAATGCAACATAATTTACATAATTCATTTTGCATACATAGGTGATGAAAATTGTGTTTACTTCCTGATATGGCTTTGGGAAGACCATACATTACAAACGACAGAGGTCAAATTGGTTTCACAGTGGAGAACAGATATAATTCATACTCCAAGGACTATTAATTCACCTGGCTGTTGGCAACAGCTGGTCGAAGGAGAGGTTTTAGAACAGCATCTTCCTCTGTTCCTGGTGCTGGTGGCTCTTCATCTCCCTCATCTTCCATTTCTACTTCCTGTATTTCTCCATCTTCTCCAGGAGGTGGGGGANAGGTAAAGGGGGTTGCAGTACTGGGACAGAGGGCTGAAGAACAGTCCAAAATGGACTGAGAGGCACCAGAGAAGTAGCTCCGGCTTGACTAGAAAGAGATTCTTTAGAAACAATATCTGAAAGAAAAAAGTCATATATATAAAAGTTTTAACTAGTTTGCTTGGACATTTTATTGCTTCTATCATTTTATGGGGCTTTTTTTGCCAAAGGCAAACCTACTTCTTTTTCTTTAATTATTTTTTAAAGAAAGAGAAAATGAAAAAATAGTTGATGCTGAGATAAAATATTGATAAGTGGACAAACAAGTTACTGAAGTTCTCTAGTTAATGTACCATATATCGTTGATGAAAAATTAACCAGAAAGACAAAATACATTAAGCTATTTTTGACAATAAGAAAAAGAATTTTAAAGACCTTTTGAATCTCTGCCAGTTTTCACCATTTTGTTAAAGATGCCATTAAGGGAAAAAATGACTAAAAACATCATAAATATTTAATTTCTAACTTCTTTGTTGTTTTCTGACTGACATACTCATCTTACCAGTTCATTTAGTGATTGTTTGTTACAATGGCAGTGAAGAGACTTATGACCATTTTTCACACTTACGACCACTGCTGCATCCTGATGCTCATGTGATCAAAATTCAGACATTTGGCAACTGATTCATATTTATTACTGATGTATTCTATTGTACTGATTATAAACCTGTTGTCCTTACGTATATCTCAAATACACTCACTAGTATTCTAAAAAGTTATCATCTATATTCAACAGAGACATTGGTTTGTATTAGGTACTGTGGTTTCTCCATGTCATTGTCTTCTTTGTAAATCCAAGTTATGTACAGTATGTTACTTCCCATATTTGTGGTATCACTTTTTAAAAAATTATTCATTGTGTTTGTCAGTGGTTCCAACAATTCCTCTGAGTTTTTCATAATACTGAGCTATTGCCCCATCTGGATCTGATTCTTTCCCAAGTTATGCCACCTCGAGTTACTTATAAAATAATAAAGGTGGGATAAAACTGAAATAAATAAAAAATAAATTGCCGCTTTTATTTCTTGGATAGTTATAGGCTTACTTAATATTTGTCTATGTTGGCCATTAAATTTCTTAAGGACAGAGTTTTCAGTGTTATTCATAGCGACTTCAATGTTAGCTGTTGAATATAGTCCCTTGGAAAAACCTGCCAATTCTTCTATAATTTCTGATGTCTGCAGCAATTTTTTTTTATTGCTGATAATCTTTTTTCTAACCTGATACAAATTTCCCTGATTTATTCACATGTTCGAAAAAAATTTTTTTAATCTTCTTTTGTAGTTTTCCCATTTCCAATGAACTTAATTGTTGCAATTCTTTCAACAGCAGTTTTTCTTTTGGATTATGTGTTTTAGAGTTTAATGCATTTATTCTAATTCTCTTATTTTAGCATCCAGTTGTTCTGTCTGTTCTCTTTTTGGATTAGTTGCTAATTCATGCTTTGCTTATCTCCCAAATGATAGCATCAGAAATTCCTGGTGTTCTGTTTATTTTGAAGAAAATTTTCTATTCCTTTTTGCATTTTGCATAGAGCCAGTTTTGTCTAGTGGTTAAGCAGCAGGCTAGAAAGCAGGAGATTGTGAGTTCAAGTCCGCCTTAGCCATGAAAGTCAGCTATGGTTGACTTTGGACTAATCATTTTCTCTCAGCCCAACCCACCTCACAGGGTTGTTGCTTTGGGGAAAATAGGAGGAGGAAGTGTGTTGGATATGTTTGCCACCTTATCTGTAAAAATAATAAAGGCGGGATACAAATAAAATAAAAAAATTCTGTAGGATCTTGTCATGGAGTAGCAATCTATTATTCATCTTTCATTTGACATATTTTTTTTCCAGAATGCAGTGTTATTAGAACTGGATCGTAATCTGCATATATCATTGCAAGAATCTGAACTTCTTTAATGGATGATTTTGGAACCTTGGAGACATAACCATTCTGGAGTACAACTGATTTCCTCCCTTGAAATTGTCTAAATTCAAATGTAATGTTCCACATGTATTTTCAGGGATAAATATTTCACCTTGTTCTACCTCTATTAACACTTGGAAAAAATCTTTTTAAAATTGTTCTTTATTTTTATTTGGAGTGTAGATGGAGGCATATATGGAGATATCTTACCTTCTTTCCATAGTTTCAAAATTAAAATCTTCCCTACTTTAGTCTTCAAACTCATCCAATACCTGTCAAACTGGCAACCTGATATAAATTGCTATTCCGTTTTTCTTGGGTTTTCCAGCGACTATGTTCTTGTCGAGTTTCCTTTGCTTTAACATATGAGCATGTACTGTTTTTATGAGTTTCTTCACCTCCAATATTAAAAAGCATCCAAATAACCAGTCCCCAAACTCTAAAATTAAACTGAAAGAATTCCAGCAGAAAGAAATCTGGCTTCACATGGATATACCGTATTTTTCGGAGTATAAGACGCACCTTTTTACTCCCCCAAAGAGGGTGAAAACTTGGGTGCGTCTTATACACCGAATGTAGCCCCACCCAGCCACCCCCACCCTTTGGCCTCTGACTCCCAGCAATTTACCTTCTTGCAGCAAACAGCGCAGAGCCTGATTAGCAGAAGCAACTGATTATGGGCCTCCCGACCATCAGCTGAGAGGCTGCAGGCAGGCCCACATGCTAAAATGAAAGTGAAACTAGAACTGCAAGGAGGCAACTTGCTGGGAGGCAGAGGCAGCATTTTATTTTCTTGTGCAAATCAGACGGAGGAGTTAGTGTGACTACATTTAAGAAAACTTTCTGGCATTAATATACTGCCATAATGTACATTTCTCCAATTTTTTGCTATTTCTATGGGTCAGGCACACATGCACAGAAATACACAGCAAACAGTGTATATCATCTGTACTGTTTGCTGTTTGCTGTGAGGCAAATTGCTGGGAGGCAGAGGCAGATTATTTTTTCCTTGTTTTCCTCCCCCAAAACTAAGGTGCGTCTTATATTCCAGTGCGTCTTATACTCTGAAAAATATGGTATATGATGCATGAACTGCACACAATGATGAAAAGAATATCCTAGTTTATATACAAAGGAATATTATAGATAACATACTCTCATTTCAGTTTACCTTTCAATGTACGGATGAATACTTAGGCATACTTGTCCTTAAGCAACTACTCTTCTGTGTTAAATATGGTCGGTCCCCTCTAAAAATGTCCCTCCCCCCCATTAGTTTTCTTTTAGCAAAACATCCAGGTGTGTACCTGTAGCATTATCAGAAGATTCCTCACCAGACTCAGTTTTCTCCTTCAATGCTTGTTTGGGAAGAGCTTCTGCTTTATTCTCTAGGATTTGTCCTTCCTCCTCCTCCTCCCCATCTGGGAACTCCCACTGGGATTCGCCTGACTGCTCGTTAACATAGAAATAGCGTCTATGATCCCTAAATCACAAGAAAGAAAACAAAGCTTTACTCTCTTCACCCCCCACACTGACACAATAATGTGGTCCTATCCTGCGACAGTGGAATACTCCCACAGGAAGAACCTCTTATAAAAGGACTGCTGTTCACAAAGGCAACAAACAGCTTTGAGGAAGAATTGGCAAGGTGAGCTTGCTCCAAACTGTTTGTGGTGCTGGCTCTGTGATCACAGCCCTGACCCCCTTGCTCCAAGAGTAGGGGGTGAGCGAAACAACTCGCTTGCGGCTGATATGAAATTAAAGGCTGTGTGAGGAAATAGACTTTAAAGGTAGTCTCAGGATTCATTTCCTTCCAGAATAGCAAAAGAAAAACAGCCCAATTTATGAAAGATGGCTGCTCCCATGGACTGCTGCAGTCACATGTATGATACTCTTGGTGTCAGACATAGTGAATGGCTACTGAGAGGGAGAGGATCTGGGAGCTGAAAAACAAAAGAGCAAAGATTTCAAATAAACAAAAATAATCAAGAAAGCCAAAAATAAGAAGAAATAGTTTGGTCTGACCTGCTGGCAGGAGATAGTTATCTTGTTCTTCGTTGAGATCCTCAGGCAGTGAGCTTTCCATAAGGACACAGACGTTACTTGGGAGCGTAGTTCCTGAGATCCTGCAATGTGCACAGAGCTCTCGCATGCGCGACCCCCCAAGCCCGCCCTCCTTAGCGCATTTACATTCGAGAGTAAACACCAGCTCTGTCCAATCGCGGAATCAAATCCATTTCAATACACTTAACATAGACTTTATATTTCTCCAATTTTTGTGGCTGGCTCAAAATCTGTATGTGCCAGAGGCTCTTTGCCCGCTCAGCACCGCTAAGTGCAGCTGCTCTCAGTCTCCAGACAGATGACGGCAGGTCGGTAGGTGGTGATGATCACAAATCATGTCTGAGATGTCAAAGGTGAAAGGTGAAAAGGGGAGAAGAGTGCGTACCTGTCCCAGTGGCAGGACCAGCCTTTAGGGGCGGCGTTTATTTCATATTGTTTTAGCTGTTCAGCTGCATCTTGTAATTTGCGTTTGAGGTAATTTCCTTGGAGAGCACCTTCCCGCCAATCTGCAATTCGAGTCTGTCAAAGAGAGATAAAGACACAGAATAATGAAAAATTTGCAGACAACTGGCCACATGCATGCCATATTCTGCTTAACTCTAGAATTTTATACAGTGCTAAGCCCTTAGAATAGGAAGCAGCAGCAAAGTTAAAGCTTGTAATTAATTATAAAGATTACATAACATCCATTATGTCCGCAAATAAAATATGGTCTTAAATAAAGCCAGAAGCTGGTGGGGGAGGGAGGGACAAGGGAAGAGAAATAGAGACTGCTATTCATGCCATGGGACTTGAACTTCCTAAATTCTTGTCACACCACAATCCTTTCATGTATATGGCTTCCTATATTCCATTGTTTCTTTTTAATAAAAGGTAAACCCTGGTTACCTCAGTCTGCAACAGTAGCATGTGGAAGTTAGAGATCGACTGTCTACTGATGCCCAAGAACTCCAGCTTGCTTATCAACATATTGGCCAGCTCTCCAATCTGAAACTGCCAAAAGTAAAGCAAGCAAGAGGTCAAGTTTTGGTTTGTTAGTCATAACATAAAAGACTATTGCAATGCTGACTCTGAACTGTACAAAGATCCATGATCTGAATAGTAAATCTCAGGTGAAAAAAATTTGTGACTAATGAGGACCAGAGTTGAGCCAATCAATCTTAGCCAAATATTTTTTAAAATATATTGTCCTGAATCTTATTGCCCATGTACTTTTATTTTATCTTGACGGGATAATTTAAGATCTTATCTAATTTTAAATATGTATAAATCAGTAATCATTATGTCCAATGCAGACTTTTTCACCTACTTTGCACAAAAATGCTGTTATTTCATTATTTAGTACTGACAGTCTCAAAAGCTGCAGTGCTTAAATAAAAGGATACGTCTGTATGCTTCTCATTACTAATAAAAATACTTCCTGTTATTAATAAGACTGCCTACTTCTTGTTAGAACTTGCATTACACCTTCACATATCAAATGCCATTTCTTTTTAAATTCCTGTAACTTTTTTGGATGCAGCACAGAATATGTCTAGAAGTATTACTAGAAGCAGTTAAAAATAATTAAAACTTAAAAGATTCAGAGGTATTCTATGATAAAATAACCTACACTAGATTAAGTACCAACAATGACTTAAGGACAAATTCACATGCACACACAAAAAGACAGAGAGGTTAAAAGAAAGTTGGGTCTATAAGCTACATCACTACAAACACTCAGATAGGCTTATTTATTCTGTGCTTAAATTTGAGGTTGTAAATGATCATACTTGTATCGTTTCAGGTCATGTCACTCTTCTTAATGATATGAAAATGAATGATCATTGTGTGTCAGGAAAACAAGATTTGGAAATGATATACCTAAATACATGATTCTCTCTTGACACACCTTTAAGTCCTGCTCTTCATCTTCTACCTTGAAAACCCCTTGTGTTTTCACTTTGTCTTGAAATTCTTCCATGTCTGGTCCATGGCCCAAGTTGTCATCAGCCGTTTCTGGTTCTTCCTTCACAGCTGAACAGAAAATAAGATATATATAGTCACTTACTCTCTACTTTAATTCTCTACAGTCACAGAATATAAGGATCACAGAACTGAAGAATGCAAATTACTTCCTTGTAATTTAAACCAGTTCTTTCTTGTCCTATCTTCTGAAATGACTAAATCCTGCCTCATAAACAACCCTTTTGGTATTTGAAAACAACTACAACATTTGGTTTCCCTGAAGCTTGTTGACTTCTGCTTATTATTCCAGCCTATCAAAATCTTGACTGTATTCTCCAAGGTGGCTGTTATTCCCTCAACCTAGTGTCTGCAAATGTGATGATCGCATATTTAACCCTGAAGAGCACAGGACCTAGAATGGAGCCCTGAAGTATAGCACTGGGTATTTCTCTCCAGCTTGATACATGCTCATGGGATATTATTGTTCAACCATCTGTATATCCATCTAAAAGTAGCATAGTCCTGCCCATATTTTGTTATTTTCTCTACCAGAATTTCTTGGGAGACATTGCCAAATGTTTTGTTGAAGTCAAGACTCTGCCCATTGCATTCCCCTGGTCAACTAACTTGTTGGGGAAAGGAAATTAGTACCAAAGTTAGCTCTTGCCAAGCAATACATGTTTTAATAAATGTTTACAAACTGAATATTTCAGTAATCTATCACAGAGTTTGCCTGGTACCAATTTCAAGATGACATGTAAATAACTATGTTTCTCCTCCTCCTTTTTTTTTTTTTTGAATGTATGTACAAAATCTGCCCTTTTCTGCCTGTTCTCCATGATTCCTCAAAGATCACATACACACAAAAATAACATCTGCAAGTTCCTTTGAGGTTATTAGCTGTCTGACTCTGTTTGGGCCCCTTTAAACAGATTTCCTTGGGGAAAAGAGTAAGAGAAGGAGTTGAGAGGTTCTGCCATTTCTCTGCTAGATATTCCTCTATCTTTTGGGAGGGTTCTTACTGTTATCCTTCCCCAAGCATTTCCTCTGCCCAATTTAAGAATTTCCCATCTTCCCTTAAACATCTTTCTTTCAGAATAATTTGGGACAGGTAGACAGAGAGACATAAGCAACTAAGGTTAACCAAAGATCTGAAAAGAATCTTACCAATTTCTCCAGGCTCAGGACTATCTTGGCCTGTCTTGCTAGACCCTCGGCTTGTAGATTCAGGACTAGCAACTCCAAACAGTTTCCATTTCCCTTGCTTTGGTAACAACCGCCGTGTTAGATCTGATTGACTTGCATCAGAAAGTGGACTGGAGCCTGAAACACTCCCATCACCTTCTTCCAAAGCTCGTAATTCTGCCTATAAAAATGAAACATTATTTCAGTATTGGAGAATTCATTCATTCATTGCTCCTAAGTATCTGCCTTCAATAATGAAAGACTGTATGTGTAGAACACTCTATTATATAATCATTTTCCTCATTACTTTTAAGACCTTTTGCTCTAAGCCTCACTTTACTTTTTGTATCAACTGCTGTCTAATTGGCCATATCCACTACTTGTTTGTGAATCTATAATTACTTCTCCCGCCTCAAAGACAGTGAATTTGATCAGTATAAATTTTTTTTCCAACCAGGAATTTGATTTTCTATAGAAGAGAAAACATAAAAAATGTCAAGCTGAATTCTAAAACAACTAACCACTATGGATAGTAACTCTGTAATAATGCAGTACACAAACTCTCAGTAGAATGAAGAAAGCACATTATACATATATAGCCTCCACAAAAATACGTATCATCTTTGATTTGGAGAAACAGGTCTAAATATGTTTTTGGCATTTTATTGCCAAGGATCTGTACCTTAAAAGATAGAATTGATAAATTTTCTCCTAGAAGGCAAATCTAACACACATTTCTTTTAGATGCCGAAGAACACAACAGCAAGTTAATCCAAAATGGGATTTCCCTTTGTAGAATCATGGAAAGATGTTATAGCTTTTCATTCAATGCAGTATCTGCAAGTACATCCTTTTCCTCTTAGCTAGCTACAACCTTGACAAAATAATTCCTACATAATATATAACCTACCTTCTTCCTCTCCAACACCATTTCCAGTTCCAGAGTGTCTTGCTCTTCTTCTTCCTCTGCACTTTCTCCTGATTGCACCACACTACACAGGTCTTCCTGAGAGGGGTCTTCCCCAATATCATGAACACCTTCCAACTGGTGATCAGAAATCGCTGTTGTTTGTTCTGCCGTCACATCTTCTTCCATCAATGGCTCCACCTCCTCTTTACATATAACCTTCCGTCTCCAGCGCTCCTCTTCCTCCTTCACTACCTCAGGAAGCAAAGGAGCCAGCAGAGATGCAGCCACTCCCTTTTTCTCTTCTTCACTGCTTGATAGTGCCTGGATGCCTTCATTCACCTCCTATGAAGTTAAGGAGATTTTTTCCATCAAAATGTTAACTTCTTCAACTATGCCAGACAAAACATTCAAAACCACGTTCTAAGAAGTACTAGAATACTTGACAATAAAGAGCCAATGAAGTATTTCAGACAAAGATCACAAACCGCACTTGCAGTATTTAGCTCTGGCACTCTGCTCTCTAGACACTCTCCAGTCACTTTGGACAGTGAGATAGGTGGCATATAAATTTAAAAAATAAATATATAGCCCTTCTGAATTTCTGTATTGGGTTGTGTTCTTTTTACCATATTCATTCAAAGCTTGAAAATGTACAGTCAGTAGATTAACAATGCACAAAACCCAGAAATACCAGCTCAGAATTTCTAATTCTAATCCCACTTTAGGCATGAAAGTCAGCTGGGTAACCTTGGCCAGTCTCTCAACCCAACTCTCAGCCCAGCTCATTTCACAGGATGGTGTTTGTGAGGAAAAGAGGAGGAAGGAACATTATGTATGTTTGCTGCCTTGAGTTATTTGTAAAAACAATAAAGTTGGATTAAACATCTAATTAAATAAATAAATACTTTAATCTAAAAAGTCTTAGGCTTAGGAAAGAAGACTTCGGGACTGAGTCTGAATTATGAAGTCCTTGTTGTATCTATATATCAGAGGTCTTCAAACTTGGCAACTTTAAGACTTGTGGACTTCAACTCCCAGAATTCTCCAGCCAGCTATGCTGAGTCTTAAAGTTACCAAGTTTGGGGACCCCTGCTATATATCAACATTTCTCAAAATCTGGGTTGTGATTCTCGGGGGGGGGGGGGGTGTCTGAAAATGGACAGGATTGCCAGAGGACCTTTCTAAAGAAGTTCACCAGTTTAATTAAAAAAAAAAAGTAGAATGCAAAGCAACCTAAGAATCCCAGCTACACCAACAGTTTCTTTAAAATGTTTTAATATATCAAGTTAATGACTATTATTTCTAGGTCTGCATTGGAAAGTGCCAAAACCAAGTTGCAGCCTACCAATCTTTTGCACGTTGCAACACTTAAAAAACAGTTTAAGAGAAGTTGATTTAAGATGAAATCTTTTAGTTTCCCCCAATTTTAAAGAATGAAAATTGCTGCTTCAAAATTAAACCCAGATTTCATAAATGATGCAGAAGTAAGCAGCTCAGTCCTCCTGTTAAAAAAGATTGGGGAGGATTCCCAAATTATTATTTTTTATGGTTGTAAAGTTCTATCAGAGTTTCATGGAAAGCTATACTCATGCATACTATTATTTAAAGTGTTATTTATTGCTTAACTCTTACCCCAATGAAATCATTTCTGTTGGGGGGGTCACAGAAATTCATGTTAACATTTTAGGGTCATGGCATCACAGAGTTTGAGAACCCTGATACATAATATTTAGCTATGAACTCTTAGCAACCTAATTTATATAAGTTGATTTTCTACAATATCAAGTACTCCAAAGTGTGAACTATCCATTCTAGATCTGAAAAAAGAAATCAGAGGTATATACAATCTTGAGGAAAGAACAATAAAACAGTAGGCACTTTTTATGGAAATGTTTCATTCAAATTGATACTCACCTTTCTCAGCTCACGTTTTGAAAGAATTGTCCTACGTCCAATACTACCAGCAGCAGGAACAGCAATGGTACTACTAGTACCACCTCCACCTTTCCCCTGAGAACTGATATCTGCAGCCACCTGGTAGCTTTCATCAGCCTCTGTTGCAGAACTAACAAAAGAGCAGTTTTAGTAAAGGTTTAGCTTAAAAAAAACAAATCCAATTTAACTTCTGAAATTATTCACTTCTTTAATTTTACCTGTGTTGGTAATGTTGGAGACTCTGGACTTGTGTTGCAAGATACTGAGGTAGTTCCCAAGTAACTTCATTTGTTTGAATGTTCCAGTAATAATAGCAGCCTGTGTTTTCATCCCAAACTTCCTGCCAGTCTCCCATTTCTACTCCCACTGTGGGAAAAACCAAACCCCCCAAATATTAATGAGCAACTTTGCCCTTCTTTATTAATCAGCATATAAGTACAGACTATGCTATTGAGCATCTCCATATTTCTCCATACACGTACCTTAAATAGGGATTGCAATTGCATTTGCTCCCTATCTCCCCCACTCCCCTGCCTCTTGAGTATATCCCAAATTGTTAAACAAGACAAAATTCATGCTTTTAATAATCTTCCAATTTCAAAGACAATCTCGTAAAACTCTTTGCATTCAGCCTCATATAAAAATACCAAGTATTCTTAGTTAAAGAGAACAAAGGACTTTAATCAGTCTTTATATACTAGCAGATTTTATCTGAATAATCTTTGACTTGGATGAAGAGATGGGTTGATTAATAATCCAGAAGACAGAAACAAAATCCAAAACAATAAATAAGAAAAATATTGGAAATTGAATAAAGAAAAATACTAAGTTCTTCTTTTAGGAAAAATAAAGCAAAGTAACAAGCAAAGGATGGAGGGGATATCTGGTTTGGCAATAGTAGATGTGAAAATGATCTTGAAATTATGACTGATCACAGGCTGAATATGCAGGTTAACACGGCTGCTAAAAATGCAGATGCAATTTTAGGCTGCATCAATAGAATTACAGTTACCAACTTGTGGAAAATAAATTAATTGGATCCCACCTCAAGTATTGGGTCCAGCAATGAGCACACTTTTAAAGGATTCATGAGCCACGGTGGCGCAGTGGTTAGAGTGCAGTACTGCAGGCTACTTCTGCTGACTGCCTGCAATTTGGCAGTTCAAATCTCACCAGGCTCAAGGTTGACTCAGCCTTCCATCCTTCTGAGGTCGGTAAAATGAGGACCCAGATTGTTGGGGGCAATATGCTGACTCTGTAAACCACTTAGAGAGGGCTGTAAAGCACTGTGAAGCTGTATATAAGTCTAAGTGCTATTGCCATTCAGACAAATTGATACAGTATACAAAGTATACAGAGAACAGCAGTGTTTATTAGGGAGATTGGTAACTAAATCTTACAAGGCAAGGTAGAGAGACTTGAATATATTATGCTCTTAGAAAAAGTGACCTGAGTTGACAAGAGCTTGATAGTATTCTTCAAGTAATACACACAATAAAGCCCAAGACTTCTTTATAGTCCCAGAGTGCAGTACACAGATTAATAGCCTTAAATCACAGGGAAGTGCAAAGAGCAGGAAGATAGATCTAATGGCTTAACTGATCCTCCCAATATTATCATCTATGAATAAACTAGCTATAATGAGCTCACCTCCTGCCAATGAGCACTGAGTGTCATATTGCCATGCAGCTACTTGGTCTGTTCCATTTGCAGTTACCAAAACCTGACTGGTAGAAGACTCCTTGGGTTCTGGCCGTGGAGGAGTTGGCGGTGGAGCTGTAGTTGGCACAGTGGCCTCATGAGGTTGGGAAGGAGCAGTAATTGCATCTATTTCCTTGAAAAAGTAGAAGACGACATATTTTAAGAACATTTAATGTCAATCTAGAACAGAAAATGTTCAATCATCATACGAAATGTTTGAACAGCTCCTAAAAACATTATCCCTCAGATGCTTTCTCTCTTTTCTTGTCTATTGTAAAGTACTACTGTGAATTTTTTTGATCTTCTACACTAGTTCAAGGACTACCGTGTTTCCCTGAAAATAAGACACCCCCCTGAAAATAAGCCCTTCCCCAAAAATAAGCCCTTCCCCTGAAAATAAGCCCTCCCCAAAAATATCTAAACGCATGCGCAGCTGGTCCCCGCCATTTCCTCTGGTTAGGGTTAAGGAGATAGAGCTGGAAATCAGGTAAGACGGCAAGAGGAGCCCCGTCTTGCTCCATGCACCCCAAAATAACAAGACCTCCCCAAAAATAAGACCAAGCGCTTATTTCAGGGTTCAAAATAATATAAGACAGGGTCTTATTTTCGGGGAAACACAGTAAGTCAATTAATGAATCAAAATAACATTCCTACTAACCGCTAGAAAATTAGCCAGAGTACTATCGATGTCTGTTGAATTATTTCCATTTGCATCTGCAGATTGTGCTGCTTTCTCAGTCATCTCACTGTCCTCTTCATCACTGTCCGCATATGTACCAAGCAAACACAGACCACCTAAAAGAAAAGTCAACATGATCATATCTGGCATTCCACAACAGCAAGACATTATAATTATCCAAACAGAAAATTCAATGTCTGAATTTTTTTTACAGGTCCTTATATTTAGCCAGACAACTTATTACACACAACTCCCCAGCAGCAATTTCATAATTGATTTACAAAATGCCTGAAATAGATTTAATAGTTCTACTATTATAGCAAACACTTTTTCTACCAAACCTGAATCCTGAAGAATATTTTGAATTTTTAAGCATGAATCATACTAGGCCAGGTGTGGACCACGCACAGCCTTTCCAGCCCCAATTTTGTAGTCCCAGTAATTTTTCCAAACTGCATCATAAACAATTAGCTGAAAACCCACAGCATGAGTTTTTGTATGTTTAAGCAAAAAAGTGGGTAAAACAAGTTTAACCCTGTTGCAAAATTAATACAGTATTACTAACCATGCTTTTTTAAAAAGAAGCCCTCTTCCCCTTATAAAAAGAGAAAAAAATGGAAATTATAGCTTCTGTCTGCAGAAGAATGGTCCATAGCCCCCTCAACCATGATTTACTTAACCTTGGTTAATTGTAAAAATGTATGCACATCTAAGCCGAAATCATGGTTTACAAATAACAATGGAGTTTACCCAACATGCTAAACCAAAACAATGCAAATTACATTATGACTTTAGATGCCAGTGCAGTGTAGTTGTTAATATTCACACAGGAGTGGGAAGATCACTCTCAGCCATGGAAACTTACTGGGTAACTTGAGACAATCATCCTCACACAACCCAAACTACCTTAAAAGGTAATTCTTGTGAAAGTAAAATGAAAGGAGATCCCTATGTAAAAACCACAGACTCCTGGAGAAAAGATTACCGTATATATAAATATAACATATAAATAAAATGTGTAGAGTGTAGTGCTGTTTATGGCTTCACTTATGTTTGCCCTCATGTCAAAAGAGTGAAAATGCAATCTTTTCATCTAAATCATATGAAATCTGTTACAGCAGCAAAGTCATGTTTAGGATATGATTGGGGAATGCCAAGAACCACATCAGGAAATCAGAATTTTGCAGATTCTTGAACTAATGCCGCTGATACAAATTTTAGCTCCTTGCAAAGAAAAAATATGTGTTGATGGCTTGAATTGGATTTTAAATAATGTTGCTGTCACCAAAATATTGTGATAAAATTGTGTGAAATAAATTTTGGGAACTTTTTCAGTGTTACATAAAATTTTTATTTCTAGTCGACATACTATAGGTGCTTTTCATGGGTTTTATCTTTTCTTTTCTTTCATGCATATTTCTTTTGATTTAGATTTAGTTATTATGCTTTTCTTTATTGCTGTACACTATCACGAATCCTTTGGAATTAGGACAAATTAAATTTTGAAAAATAAAATTAGTATTTGACAAATTATACTGTGAACATTAATATTATTCTGGTTTCAAAAATCTGATGGAAGACATATCTTTTAAAATTGTTACTAGATAATAAAAAATTACAAAGAATCTTTTTTCTCATTTATTTAAAAAGAAAATAGTCTTCATTTTAATCAATTCAGAAAAATAACTCTAGTATTTAATCTGTAAAAATCCTGTATCCAACTTGCTTTACACAAATCACAGTTTAAAAACAGTTTACAGTTTGGATTGATAGCAACTAGATTGCTGGGATTGTTGGCATTCAATAAATCAGTTGTAAAGTGCAATGCCACATAACCTTGCATTGCTTAGTGACAGCAATCCCAGGTACTGTCATTACCCAGGACCACATGGGTTAAGTGAGTAGAGGCAGGAGTCCTAGGCAAGGAGAAGGGAGGGGGTACATGGAGCGTGGAAAGCCTGGTGAAAGTTATGGATGTGCTGGTGAGGGCCATGGGCAGGCACTGGGGAGTGCAGGCAGACTAGCAAGGGCTGCAGGCAGGCATTGGGGAGTGTTGGTGAACCAGTGAGGGCAGCAGATGAGCACTGGTGGCCAAGGAGCTCCGTAGTGGACTCCTCTGGAGAAAAATAAATGGGAACAATTTGTGACCTTTCCTGCCAGCTTCCCCACTGACTTTTCTTCTGGGAAACTGGCAGGGAAAGTTGCACATGGCAATCACAGCTTGCTGAAATGTAATCACAAACCAGTCATCACAATCATGTGACTGTGGAAATATTGCAAAGACTGCAATTTTGCAGACCTGTTGTTAGTCCCCTTCATTTATAATTTTCAATGGTCGTTGAATGAGTGGTCATAAATCGAGGACTACCTGTATGATTCTAATGGAAAAATGTAAGAAAAAAAGTTAAATAAGTAACATTTAAAAATGTGTTGTATGCCAACAGTGTGACTATATAGCTTTAGGTACTATTATAAATGGAATTGAGAAATATTGTACCTGTTGGTTTGACTGGTACAGGACCAATCGGCATATTAGCCTGAGGAGGGTTTGAGGCTACTTTTGGGACCTCTTCGGTTACTTCAAATTCATCTGGAAAAAGTAAACATAAACCATAAACACTTCAAAAGAATATACTCACTGTAAAAAATAATAAAAACATGCATTGGTGGTATCAGGAAAGGAAACAGGCTTCCTGCCTAGATCTCTCAAGAAAAATAACAATTAAAGGCATAAAAGCAAAGGAACTTATTATTAACAATATAGTAGTAGTTTTAGCCGTTCAGTCATGTCCGACTCTTGGCAACTTTATAAGCAAGCGCTCTCCATGCTATCTTGTCAAGCATAGCTACTTTCAGTTGTTGGCTGTTCATTTTTGTAACATACCCAACACATACAAACACACAGAGTTCAAAAAATCTCCAGAATTGTATGAGGTAGTAATGGGGACTGCAGGAAAACAAGGAATTCAAATTGATATAAGGAAAAACCATTAACAAATTATTCAATTGCTTTCCTTCAATCAACTTTTAAATATATCTTAGTTCTCTCCACCAATGGAAATAAATAAAGTCCATTTCAAATCCAAATGATTTAAAGACTGACTCTTTAACCATATTTCTGATAGTGAAACTCATGGTTTTAATTATTGATTTTACTTTTATCCTTATTTTTTTTAATGCTCGGTCCTGGTTGACTGAAGCTGCCTGTCAATCAATCCACTTAGTGTTTCGTATGATTTTAGCACAGTATATTGGAATCCCCCCCCCCCCAATCTTTAAGTATAAGTGCTTCAGGATTTCCTTCAGAACCAAAAGTGCAAGGCATGGAAAAGCAAGTTATAATCCCCACCCCCGACGTTTTAAATAATGTCCCAAAACATATTTGAGGAAAGATACCGCCATCAACTGCCCCCATCATTATTTGTACAGGGGTAATTCCGGTCCACTATCACTCCAAGGCCATCCACCATCTCCAGGCGCACGTTATTTCCACATCATCCCCCCGGGGGATGTCTTGTTCAGAAGTTTGACAGCCTTACTGGAAAGCCTGGAAGAAGTTACCTTCTCCCCAAAGGACGTTTCCCATCCGCAAAGCGAGCCCCATCGCCGGCCGCCAGGGTAGGTAGGCTAAGCTAAGGAAGGCGGAAAACGCGCTTGGGCTTCCTGAAGCTCCTAGCCAAAACAGCGACCGAGGCGCCCATTGTTGTCGTCTGACGAGCAAGCGTTAACATACGCGGCAAAAGGCAGGACGCAGCTCTGCGCTCACAAAAAAAAAAAAAAAAAAAGGCCGGGGGAAGCCCTAATCCGCAATCCCTTTCATTAGGGGCGGCCGGGGAAGCGCTCTCCCCCCTCCCCCCACCACAACCCCAAAGCCTGTAGGCCGCACCGCGCGGTGACAGCCGAGGACTCCGCCGACGCCCTCACCCGCTTCTGACGCCGAGTCCCCGTCCCCCGGCGCCGCTTCTTCCCGTCCCCCACGAGGCCCCGGCGGCGAGAGTTGCAGGATCGGACGGCGCCCCACCGGCGCCGGCCGCGATTTTTTCCCCATCGGAGGCAGCGGAGCGCGCCGCTCTCGGCAGAGCAGAGGTCCGAGAAGGGACGAAGCGAGCGCAGCCTGGGCCTACCAGTGGAGGCGGGGCCGCGGTAGGGCGCAAGGAGAGTCGGGATGATGAGGCGGAGCCTGCGCCGCCCGCCGGGCGCCGGAGAGGGCTGGGTGCGGCTGGAGGTCTTGCGCGGCGAGAGGCCAGGGGTTCGGGGACGGCGCCGGTCCGCTTGCGTTCTTCGCCTGTCCAAGCAGGGCGCGCATGGTGCGTACGATTGAAGGCTTTCAGTGCCGTCTCCCAAATTGAGTGAAAATCTCCATGTAAACAAAAGGGACACGTAGGGTGATTAATTGCATAAGTTATTGTTCTCCGTGTTGTCCTCATAATAGCCTTGCCAATAGGGGGGAATAGACGTACGATTGGCCCAAAGCCTCCCGCTAAATTTCATAGCTTCCAAGTGGGCGCGTTTAAATCCTGCTCCTCGTAAAATACTTAATTGGCTGATGTTTTTCCATCTAGAGCTTTTTTTTTTTGCAAATCCTATTGACAAATGGACGTTACAGCAATGATCTTGTAACTTAACACTGTAGAAAGTCAGCACCCATCCACCCTCCTAGAGAATGAACTATTTTGGGGAATATTAAAAAGGCAGGATAGAATATTTCCCCTAAAGGAGAAATGGGGGGGGGGGATCTTAAGGGAGGCAGAAACCAGCACCAATCTCCCTGCCCCAAGCAGAAACTTGAGGCCAGCTTTTAGAAATGCAGATTTGGTAATCCATTCAGAAAGACTGGGTCAGACAGAAACTCCAGATAAGCAATTAGGCAAGGCAAGATTAGCCCAAACACCTAGGTCAGTGATGGCGAACCTTTTAGACACAGAGTGCCCAAACTGCGTGCATGCCCAAACTGAAGTGTGCACGCACGTGAACACGTGCATACGCCTACATGCAAGCATGCACAGTAGAGACCCGAAGACCAGCTGGCCGGCAGGAGGCGGGGCATCCCAACACCAGCAGCGTGGCAAGAGGTAAGATCTTTTTCTTTCATGAGCTTCTGTTTTGTTTGCAGGGAAACAGAAGCTCATGAAAGAAACACCACTGAGCTCTGACCTGGGGTGCCGGTGTGCGTACCAGCAGAGAGGGCTCTGCATGCCACCTTTGGCACACGTGCCATAGGTTCACCATCACGGACCTAGGATTTGCATTTCCCCTTTTGCCTATAGAGCCAGCCATGACCCCATAGAAATCAAAAAGGTATAAAAACCCACCCTACTCTCAACTCCATTTTGTCAGCTGTCCCAGAACTGCACACTATGGTTCTGTTCATCAATAAACCAACTTTCTTTCAAATCAGCCTCCATTTTGTTTCCAGTGCCTTTCTCCCAGCTTGGAACTGAACCAGATGGATTTTTCTTCCTACATGTTGGATTGGCCAATATTTTACTAAAATCGGATAATTGTTAGCACCAATAACTTATTTGCAGAGAAAAGTGGTTAAGAATATAAATGAGCTTTGGCTTAAGACCACACTTGGTAACAGAATCTGGTTTACTGAGCAAAGTAGTTGTTAACCGACATGGCACAACTGCTTTGGTCAATGACTGCAATCCTGGCTTTCCTAGTTGCGGTTGTTTAGCAGATGGAGTGAAATCCTTCCAAGTGCAGAAGAAAGTTCAGGTGCTGGGCTGTGTGGAAGGGAACTTGTGCTCTGGGCTAGAAAGATGAAACAGGGACACCGAAGATTCAAGCTTTGTTATTGCAGCTTGATAACGGATTTCCACCTCCTGTTCTTTTCACCATGCATGGAGGAGAAAGAAAACACTTTGGCAGGCAGTAGTAGCAGCAGCAGCTACTTATAACCTTCCCTGCCAGTTTCCCCATTGACTTTCCAAAGGTGCTTTTTCAAGAGGCAACTAGACTTTTTGGTTTTTCTTTGAAGACGTTTCGCTTGTCATCCAAGATCTGAGCTGAAGAAGCTGCTTGGATGAGAAGCGAAACGTCTTCAAAGAAAGACCAGAAAGTCTAGTTGCCTCTTTAAAAAGCACCTTTGGGACAACCATGACCTGGGTGACTGAGAATCTCCATAGATATAAGTGCAAATAGCTTGCCATGCCCTTCATCCATGCAGCGATTTGACATACTCTGCTTACTAAGGAAAATAAGTGAGTGTGGAATGTTGCAAGTACATCAGATAGTTGAGGAAGAAAAAAGAGTATTGCAAGAATATCTGAAGGATATTGAAGAAGATGCACTGAAGCTAAATAGTTGTTTTCTATTCTTTCTTGAGAATATTGGTTCATACTTTTTATTTGCTTTTTTAAAACAAACTTTTCTTCTTTAACAATATAATTTATACAATATATTTTTCAATATTTATTTTGTTGTTAAAATTAATCTGAAAATGTAAAACAAAACATTTTATTAAAGGTAATTCAAAAATTGTTACAATAAATAAAACCATTGTTAGTGCCCATACATGGTACAGAACAAAGGAGATCATACAAAATATTTCAGTAGAAAAATTGTAGGAACATGCAATATACAAACAATTTTTCATTACAGGTAATTACTGGCATTCAGCTTAGTACAGACTGAAGCTTAATTTATTTCAGCATCCCCATACTAAAAAAAGTTCACCATTCCCTGATAGGGAATGTTTTAAGTATTATGAAAAAATAGAATTTATAATAATAGCACCACCAGCAGTGCATAGGACATCCCATGATCCTAGTCAGTCCATGCAAAGCAAATGCTTTACATATACTTCATGCCAGTTACGCAGAATAATTTAAAGCAGCATTTTCCAGCCATGGCAATTTCCCGATGTGTGGACTTCAAATCCCAGAATTAAGTCAATCTGGCCTTTGATGAGAATTCTGGGAATTGAAGTCCACACACTTGAGAGTTGCCCAGGTTGAGAAATCCTGGTTTAAAGCACAGTTTTTGTAATTTTGTCCCAAGGACCTCCAGGCACAAAGTGATTTGGAGAGGTCACACTCAGATCAAGATTGTTTGCTAGTTTCAACAATACAGAAGATGAACTCGAGTTGCCTTATCAACCTGCTTTTGGTAGACTTCTAATTTGTCACACACTTTCTGATAAAGCTGAAAGAGAAAAACAGCATAATCCTTTTAGGAACATTGGAAAGATGAAGGCTGAAAAAAATAGGATTACCCTTTAATAGGATTACATTTCTATTCCTTTTCCTCAGACACTACTGCCTCCTGTAATTACTTATAACAATGAAAACCTGTTATAAAAGTATTAAGTAAAAAGCACAGAATCTTTCTTTGATTCTCAGCAATTTACAATGCAGTTAATGCAAAATTTCCTCACAAGGAGAAGGTCAAAGGAGCTGCATATAGATGCAGGAACTGGCTAATTGTAAAGATATAAGCTTTATAAAACCCTTTGGACATGAGGCAAGAAGAAAAACTATAAACTAACTAATTTTTATGAAGCAATACTGATTCTCCCAAAGTAGAACAATTTGGAGTATAATCCTGTCTGTCCTTTCTTACTTTCTACTAACATTTGGCAAGGTATTTGGATAAGTGTGTGAGCTTCAATAATAACTGAAACCCAGCAAGGATATAGTTGTAACATGCATCTGTAAACATCTAACTACAGTTGAATTCTACCTATCAGCAATAATTCAACATATAATGAGTGTTACTAGATTCTTAGACGTTTATCTTGAAATATACACGTCTTTACCACATGAATTTAGTCCCTTTGGCCTAAGGAACCAGGATTAAAGTAGAAAACTTAAAAGTAATTATTAATCTCCATTTTAGCTAAACTGAAACATGTTTTGTAGCTTTAGAACAAGCTAGGATATTAAACCAATTTAAAATCATCAGTTCCTTGCTCGTTTTAGAGTGCTCCTCTAAAATCTACTCATATAAAGCCGCCGTATATTCAGATTACATAACTCTGAATGTATATCCTTGTATTTATTCAGTTTTAAAAGCAAAGTAAGTATTTAATGAAAGCCTTTTTAATTCAATTTTTTGAATTTACTTTACTTACCATTGCACTATGATGATTGGTTGTATTTTCTCCTAGTACCTGAAGAAGCTGGTCAATTGCAGAATAGGGAAGCCAGACAATTGGAGTTGTAGCTGATAATGGGAACTATAAGGAAAGTGATATTATTAATATTAATTCAATGTATATGGTATCCAAATGCCAACAATCTAGGATTTTGAATGCTCTTTAACTTCAAGTAAAAAAGAAAAAACCCCACAATATTTACCACTCAGCAAAGCTGAGTAAAATTTTAAAGGGATTGAATTCTGTCTTGAAACAGAAAAATAACCCCCCCCCCCCGAATTCTATATTAAACAAAAAGAAAATTATAGTACATATTTCTATTATTAATAAAGCAATGATTTACAAGGCCAACATATTAAAGCAGTGGACATAGCCAAGACAAATCTGGTATGACTGTTCAGGGAATATGAGTGCACTCCAACAATCAGCTCACCATGGCTCATGGCTAGCCCCAAACCCATACTTCTTATAGCTCACCATTGGTACGTGCCAGGACTTTAAAGAATTTGTTTCATAGTTCTGTCATCTATCACTAAGAAGAGAAACAAATCTAAAACAAGTCATGGACTATTACATTATCTCTCTCTATAAGATATGTGGATTTTTGCCAGATGTCATGAAAAACATGAAACAATCTCTATAAACAAGCTAAATTAGCTGCTGAAATTCACAGACAGAAGAGTGCATGTATAACTTAATATATTCAATTCATAAACCACCTCAACGTGTTATTTTGATGTATTGTTTCTGGCGGCCTTCTATAGATTTTGATATTGTGAAGAGAATTTGTCTCCTATTCCATCAGCAGAAACTGCTTCCATTGACAGAGACTGCATACACAGTATATGGATTTCTTTCCAAATCAGACCTGAGACAGTACCTAGATATGAATGACTAAGTTTGATACAGACTGCAAACTTGGCTTTTCCCCCCCCAAAACCCTGCCCATTTCTCTCTCCCCTAATCAAGATCACAAGCTTGTCTGAATTATACTTCAATTCAGCCATATTCCAACAAATAGGCAGATACAAATTTTTAAAGGCTCTACTGCAATAAGATGCTTTCATTATGGAATATTTAATTATATTTAATCATTTTATTCCATTTAAAGGGAAGGAATGACAAGACATATCCCATATACCTCAATCCCAAAGTAATCATGTCCTTTCCCAAGTAAGGCATCCACGTACTCCAACACCAAATCCACAGCTTCTTCTAGGAGATCATAATTCAAATAGAGTCGGAGAAGTTCAGCAGCATCTACCTTCTGTAGAGGAACAAGTGGAAATAATCAGACATCAACTACCATTGGTAGCTTTAAGTTAAAGCAATACCTTCCTTACATAAAGATCCGCAAAAGGAACTAGTTAATTCCACGTAGTTTGAACCAGAACATGTGTGTTCTGGTAAAGATACTGATGGGATAGAGTAGAGAAAAAACCAATGACACTAGCAGCTCTAATGTGTTCCATATCACCCTGATCTTCCCAATGCCTTTCCTATTTGGCTGCTGCCACAAAAATCCATGACTTTTGAGTGTGACACATCTAACCTGCTCACCCACCCCAATCACCTATCTTCTTCTCATTCTTTTCTTCTGAGATTTGCATATTTCTTCCTATTTTCACCATCTTAAAAATCTGCAAATTATTTATTTGATTTAACAAATGCTGGAATTTAAAAAAAAACTTACTGTGATGGAAATAGCTTTCTCCATTTGGATGAATCACCTACACTACAAGCTATGTGGAATCTGTCTGTGTTATTTCTATCACATCTCCTAATACCTATTGATACAAATGATATTTTTCTGGGCCACTGACCAATATGAATGTAAGCAGCTCTATATTGTTATGGTTCTCATTCTGTCTGATGGTTTTGGGATTACTCTTAGCAACTTCATAAAGGATGGTTAGGAAAGGTCATTCAAGAATTGAAAGCTGGAGTGCCTATTTCTTTTTTTAATCTAATTGCTGAACAATTAAAATCCTGAAGCATTTAATCTGAGTAGCAGACTAAGAAACTAAAAGTAAATCCAGAGAATAAAAAAATTACTAATCTCTGTAGACAAGCTGATCCTAAATTGGGGAAAGAACACTTGTAGGAAAAGACCATTCCTGGATAACCGTTGGCAATTCTGACTTTGCCTAATTCTTCCAATGAGAATTGAATCCCCATTTGTCTAATTCACCAATATGAAATCAAAAGTTATTATTTCTCCTTGTATTTCTGAAAATATAATCATAAGATGGTTTTCTCCTTGCATTTCTACAGTAAGATATCTCACAGATTTAAATAATAGATTATACTAGCTGGAAAAAAACAGTCCCTGATCAGTTTATTACCTGAAAAATATATAGAGGTAGTCCTCAAATTATGACAATTGAGCCCAAAATTTCTCTTGCTAAGTAAAACATTTGAATTCTGCCCCATTTTGCAATCTTTCTTGCCATGGTTATTAAGTGAATCACTGCAGTTAACTTAGCAACCTGGCTGCTAAGTGAATCTGGCTTCCCCATTGACTTTGCTTGAAAAAAGGTTGCAAAAGATGATCACATGACACTGCAACCATCATAGTTGCCAAGCATCCAAATGACTATGGTATGCTGCAGTGGTCATAAGTATGAAAATCAGTCATGTCACTTTTTTCAATGCTGTTGTAACTTTAAACGGTCACTAAATGAACTGTTGTAAATCAAGGACTACCTGTAAATTTACTTTCAAATATATCATACTTTCTAATCTGTTACTAATGTTTGACAAGTTTTTTATTGCTAACTAGAATCCTCTAGCCCAGGGGTGTCAAACTCAAGGCCCGGGGGCAGGATCCGGCGCTTGAGAGGGCCGCAGGCAGCCTTCCCAAGCTCCGTTTTTGCTGGCAGAGTGTTGCAGGAGGCCGTCGCAGCTGAAAACGGAACTCGGGAGCCCGTTTTCGCTGACAGAGCACTCGGGCCACCACAGGTGCCCCTGACACAAGTGACATTGAGCTGGCCACGCCCACCCCAGCCCAAGGTCAAACACAACCCTGATGTGGCCCTCAATGAAATCGAGTTTGATACCCCTGCTCTAGCCCAAATCAATTTTCTACAAACTGAAATTATTTACTTTGTAGCTGTTGATAAGCCAGTTAGGTAAGGGAACACCATGAGACAGCAACTTATTGATTACACAACGGTGGTATGGGCTATTCTCTGACTTATACTTGTCCAGGTAGGAGGCTAAGAGACGCCAAGCTTCATCTGTTGCACTGCAATAAACAATTGGAATATATTTATTATATTATCAATGCTATCTCCCCTTTTCTTTCTAAATATGCACATGTTTGTGGCTGTGTACATACACTTTTCCTCAAAGTTTTTGGGTATCATGATATGTTTCCAAAGTAACACCATTTCTGTACTTTTCTAGAATTTAACACATACTGCTTTGCTTACTTTTAAGGTACTAAATGCAACTTTGAGGTGGATTTTTTTGTCTTTGTAAGTGATTAACATTTTTGTGAATGCTCTTTAACAGTTATGATTCAGTTATTTATTTATTTATTATTTTATTTGTCAACAAGTGCAAGGAAACAGGATACATGAAAAAATGTCACAAATAAATGGATATAAAGAAGCAAAACATAGCCATAAACACATAAAATGAGTACATACAAATGGGTACAGTAGAACAGGGACGGTAGGCATACTGGTGCGCTTATGCACGCCCCCTTAGGGACCTCTTAAGAAACGTGTAAGGTCCACGGTAGACAGTTTAAGGTAAAAAGGTATGGGGATTAGAGCAACTAACAACAGGATCAGATAAAGTGTTCCAGACATTTACTATTGCAGAAGTCGTATTTTCTGCAATCAAGATTAGAACGGATTACATTTAGTTTGAATCTATTGATAGCCCTAGTGTTATTGCGGTTGAAATTAAAGTAGTCATTAACAGGTAAGATGTTAAGGTAGATGATCTTGTGTACTAAGCTTAGGTCGGAACGTAGATGGCGTAGTTCAAGGTTATCCAGGCCTAAAATTTCAAGCCTGGTGGTATAAGGAATTTTATTGCGAGCAGAGGAGTTGAGTACTCTTCTTGTAAAATACCTCTGGACCCTCTCTAATGTATTAATGTCTGAAATACAGTGTGGGATATCAAGTTGGTGCCAACTGTTAGGACCCACATGGACAAATTTTCTCATGATGCTCTGTCTTTTACCTGATCTTTCTTTCAACAGTGCACCCATTACCACTATAATTGAGTACAAGCACCTTGTGGCTGAGTGTCCTTTTCTTTCCTTCCATCTTTCCTAGAAGTAGAACCTTCTTCGGAGAGTAAGGTCTTCACTTAATGTGTCTAAAGAAGGATAATTTGATCCTGATTATTTGTGCCTGTGGTGAGAATTTTGGATTGATAGAGAAAATGTTATTCCACTGAAAAGGAAGCTTCTCAACACAATAGCTTAAACTACATTAAAGATATTTGTTGCCTGTTTGATAGGAATGCAGCTATCCACTTGTGCAAGGATCCAGAAATGCCGTAAGAACTTTGTTTTAACAGAAGTTTGTCATGTACCACAGAATCAAAGGCTTTGCAGAAGTCTATGTAGATTGCATCTATTTCTTTACCCTGGTCAAGTTGAGAGGTCCAAATATTTTTGCAATGTATGCGTTGCAGATTACATGACAAATTCTTCCTGAAACCAAATTGCTTATTAGAGAGTAGGTTATTTGTCACTAAGTGGAGGGTGATGGATTGGTTTATGATGGCTTCCATGACTTTACAGGTGACGCAGCAAAGGGAGGGAGATTGGTCTATAATTCTCAACAAGGCCAGGGTCACCTTTTTTGAAGATAGGTATGACTGTTGCTAATGACCATAGGACAGGCAAGGAGCTCATTCTAAAAGATACTTCATAGATGGTGCTTAGAGATTCAGCTATGGTAGAGGAGAGCTTTTTTTAGAAAGTAGGCACATATTCCATCAAGACCAATGGATAGAGATGGCTTTAGTTTGTTCAGTAAAATCAATGTGGATTAGATCATTGCAATTGGTTGAGGTATGACTAGGAAATGAGGGGGAGATGCCATTGCTGTTGACAAAGACTGAACTGAAAAAAGTGTTGAAGAGATTAGCCTTAATGGCATCATCGTTACAATCTTCACCATTTTGCCCTTTTAGAGGTGGGATGGTTTTTGAGTTTTTAAGTTGGCGTTTATGAAATTATAGAAGGCACGATTGGATTTTGTGTGTAACAGCTCTTCTTCCTGTTTGCAGTGGTAATTGGTACATTCTGTTTTTATTTGGTGGCATAAGGTTTTGTATCAGTTTTTGAAGTTAGCTACATAGCCAATTTTATTTTTCCGCCAAAGGGATTTTTTTTTTTTTTGGAGGTTCCTTATTGATATGGGTAATTTGTTCTTTTTGGCTTTAAAGATCAGAGGAAAATTGTGC
>QLTV01020729.1:2841632-2883080 GCA_003457575.1 Thermophis baileyi
GGACACATTCAACCATGTCTCACAGACAAATATAAGGTCAAATAGAGCCGTATTTAGTAGTAGTAGGAATTCAGGCATTTTGTTTGCAAGGCTTCTTGCGTTGAGTAGTTTGCATTTAAGGTCTGTAGTGGTGAACCTGGATGATCTTGGGGGCATGCATGCCTAGTTTTCGATGTTGGGGTGTTGGGGTTGTTGATTGTTGGTTGTTGGGATTTTGGGTTGTTGGGATTGTCGATTGTTGGTTATTGGGTTGTTGTGGTTGTAGGGGCGTGAGCCGATAGTCTTGTGTTTGATACAGTCGGCACGGTAGTTAATGTATTGGTCAGTCTCTCCAAGATTCAGGTGTCTTTTGAGCTCTGCGCGGAGCTCACGGGAGCATGCACATTGTAATATGGATAGGTCGGGCCACGAACGTAGTTTATTATGGTTAGTGTGGTTTCTAGCAAGTGTGTTTATTGAGTGGATAAATTTGCGTTTACTGGCCTCACTATTGCAAATGACTGCAGAAGCGAGGAGCCATCGTGCCGTCATTGTTTTTGTATTCCGGGCCGTCACGGGAGATGTTAATAATTTCCTCAGGAGAGATGGTCAATGCCGGAAAGTTGCTGATGATGCTGTGAACCATAGTGATGTCATCTATTTCATTGTTGTACTCAAGTCCAAATAAGATGGTGTTTGGACGCTTCTATAAGTTATAAGGCCCAACTATTTTTAAATATTAGTCACAGAATCACACAGGACTGGATAGTGGCAAGAACAGAGGGAAACAACCCTGATGTCTACCCAACATGCACCAGTTCCAATGAGAACTTTTCCTTCTATCTGCCATTTTTGTCATAATAGGTGGAAGGCTAACTTTACTTTTTGCCAATCCCAATGTATTCCTGTGCTCTTTTTTGTTTTGCATTAGATAGCAGATATTACTATTGGTGCCATTTAAACTGGATTTGTTCTAAATTCATATAACCTGACTTGGCTATCTTGGTACGTCCTGCACAACTTCTCCAGTTAATTTAAAAGATTTGCTCTTCTGCTATTATTTCTTTCCTTCTTTTTAGTTTTCTTTTCTGCTTTACTTATCTATTTCTGTTAGAATGAACAATCTTTTCCCTAAATCATTTGTTCAGCTTTTTACATAAATGTTGGCAACGAAGGATCACAACAACGAATTCTATTAAGGTTTGCACTTAATGTTACAAGATTTACAGAATAAAAAAGTGGTATGAATGTGCTCCCTCTGCCTTTTAACTTTGCAATTGTTCCTTTTAACTTTGTTTTAACATAGTTTTTAACTTGTATTTAACTATAGCTTTTATATAGTTTTTAACTTGTATTTAACTATAGCTTTTATATCATTTTAGTCTTTTATCTGTAAACCGTCCAGACTCCAGACACATGCAAATGGCATAGGCAGTATAGACATTTGGTAAAAAAATAAAAATAAAATTCATTCCTCAAAAGAGTTTCACAAAATTTGTTCAGTTATGGGTGATATGGAACAATCTTAAATGGAGCAATATTTTATTAGTAAGAATGTTACTTTCATGCAAATTTATGAGATCACCATTTAAATACACTTTACCTGTTCTTCTTGGTTGTAATGACTGATGACAACTGATTTGCAGCAAGCCAATCCCATGCCTCTGCCAAAACTGCTTCCCCTCCAAACTGAAGTTTAATACACCTAGAGCATATACAATTAAGCACAGTATATAAAACTAATATTTAAAAAACTGTTGAATTTTTTTTGGCCAAAGGAACAGAGATCTAGATCATTCCATTTTATGAAGATGATTATCCTGAGAAACAGAACAAAATCCAAGTCCAGTTGTCTTAAGGGATTCTACTTTTTCTAATGCTCAAATCTGAACTTAATACTGGTTTCATCAGTAGGAGGGCTCCCTATTTTAAATCATTTTCATCTATTATTTTGATGAGTGGTGAGATATGAGTTTCTCAGATGATTGAATCAGCTTATCCGTCCATCAAATCCTTTTTTTTCCCCACTGCTCTTAGGCAGAAAGCAAAATACATTTTCTTCCTTAAAATTACTGTAAATATCAAAACTACCAACATTAATAAGTTGAATTCATCTTATCTCGTCATCATACATTCAAGTTTTCATAGACACAAATGGTCTCCCCTCCCCCCCAAAAAAGAACAACCCCACAGACCCATTCCAGGCCATTGTCAGCATGATACAAAAACAATGATCCCAGTAACGAATCCTTCTGGACTTCCATAAACTTTTCATCACATGACAATGACCACAACTATGGATATAAAGTGTATCCACTGAATTCACACTAGATACACTACATCAACTAACCAAACAAATCATATTGCAATTTAATATGACATCCTATTCTCTTCCTCCCTCTCACAATCTCCTTCCTTTCCAGCCCTTGGCAGGGTTCAATTTACAGGCAAAGGAAATTTATAATTTTGGTTTACAACTGAAATAGAAGGAACTGTTTTAAATTTACAAAACATTTAAAAATTAAGAAATATTCAACATATTGCAGCGTTCATACTCCATAAAGAACCCCAATAATTTGTCACGTACTTGAAAGTAAGACCCTCAAACACAGGTCTTAAGGAAAGCTTGTAAGTCTGGCAGAGAGAAATAGCTGTGTCGAAGAGACCAGCCTGCACCAATAGGGTAACTAACTCCTTGGGGGATGAGTTTCCTGGGAAGATAATAAATCTGCCAATTAACAAATGTGATATGTGTCAACATGTAACTATAAATTCTAATAGCATGGTTTCAGAAATGAAATTATTGTAAATTTGAACTCTTACAGATACAAAATTAAATACACCATATACCCACACTGCATATAAGAGCCAGATATTCATTTAATAAAATGCTATGTTTGCATACATAGCAACACCATAAGGATAGTGTTATATCAGTCACAAAGATTATAATTTTACATTAGACAATACCTATCCAGAGACTCAATAAAAGGTTTCAATAGGACTTTTGCCAAGCTACTAACATCTAACTAAACTGTTTATTGCTAGAGGGCTATTAATATATGTATTCCAATGTTACCTGTAATAGCAGCTGATGTTGGGTCATGTTGTGCCAAAGTTAACCGTATGTGAGCCAACATACATTCTTTTTCTAAGTCCTGTAGCTCCAAGATTTCAATGTGACTGCCCGCTGTGTCAAATATATATGACTTCATTATAATAAATTTAAAACAATTTAGACCATGAATGATATAATTCAGTATTCAAATCATGATTTCATTAATTTGTTTCTAAAGAGTTTATAAAAAGCTTTTGATTTGACAAGTTACATTGTCCACACCATCTTTTTATTCTTGTTGCAAAAAAAAAAAAAAAAGGCTGCCACTGGCATATCTTCCTTTTTTCCATTATCCATAACACTGAAAAACACAGGAAACTCTTAACCTGAAATCCCAAACCTCTTCAGTTCCCTAGACCAGTTCTTAAATTTCCAAAGCTTTTGCCTGTTCTTCTCCTACAACAGGTCAAGGAAATGTAAGCTTCTGAATCAATATTGTATGGTACACAGAACCATGTAACCCAGACCCACATACAAAGGTTACATAACCTAGCTAGCTTGGAAAAACAAATCTGTAATTACTCATAATAAAATAGCATATCACTTACTTGGAGCAGCAGCACATTCTCCATCGTGATTTCTTTTTGGGGATGCTCCTGGACGTTCATACTAGAATCAAACAGAATAAGCATTCAATCTCTAGCATCTTCAGTATGCACAATGAAAAAAGTTTATTTCTTCCATTATTTCATATGCTTCATTGCATAACCTTATACTCAGTGAACTAAGTCTTCCTATCCATTGCACTCATGTTCCTTTTAGCTACAAAGTCAATAGTTTTCATGCCATACTAGTGACTGGCTAAAACCTTGAAAATACAACAGCAATTGCCCAAGAGCTTCAAGTATATATTTTACACTCACTCACACACACACACACACCAAAGTTTTCATACCACATTCCCTAAAATTATATTATTTGCCATTGCCTGCTGTTTAATTTATCCTCAATTCTACATTCTTCTTTGATTCCCCTAAATTAAAATTACCAAATTATCTGAAACCTGGATCATGAAAGAAGAAAAAAGTGTGGAAAAGAGATATGCAAGTTTGCTTATTTTGTTTAATTTATTCTGGCCCCAAAATTTGCTATTTCCTTGTAACATAATTGTATAGGTAGTCCTTGATTTATGACTAGAATTGGGACTGAAGTTTCTGTCGCTAAGCGATGCAGATATAATGCAGATGTAATGCAATGCCTGACTACATTGCTTGGCATCGGCAATCCCTGCAGTCCCAGTTGCTATCATTAAGTGAGACAATGTCACTGTCATTGGTGAGGCAATTTCCTGCCAGTCAGAGGAAGCTGGCAGGAAGTTGTAAATCCAGACCTGTTAGCAAGTTGCTGCTACCAGCTGGGAGAGAGATTGAGGGTGCATGCGGGTGGTGAAAGGTGCCATGCAGGTTGTGGAGGGTGCATGGGAGGGCACAAGAGGCCAGTGCAAGCGCAGAGGGGCTTGGGAGGATGCACAGTGGTTCTTGAAAGGTACCCTGGTATCCGTGCTATGCTATACAGGGAGGGTGCAAAGACGCTGCATAGATCAGGGATGCAAAGGAAGTGCCATGTGGGTTGGGGAAGATGTGTGGGGTACAGTGCTGCTTTGGGAGGGTGTGCAGGGGTGAACAAGTGGCTGGTGCAATATGAGCATAGATGGGCTGGAGATGATGAGCAACGGGGAATACTTACGCTAAAACTTGCAGCCTTCACTGCTGGCTTCCCCATTGATTTTCTGGGGAAGGCAGCAGGGAATATTGCAAATGGTGATCACATAATCGTGGGAATTGGTTGTAAGAGCAAACGGTTTTCCCAGCACCCAGATCACAATCATGTGACCACAAGGATACCGAGATGGCAGTAACTCAAGGATTACTTGTAACCACAATTCGTTCAGCACTGTCATAATTTTGAACGGTTGAGGGACAAATGATGGTAAGTCAAGGATTACCTGTAGTTATTGACACTAAAGTATTTAACTTTGATCACAATGTAATCCCATGAATGAAATGTGTCACATTCACAGGCAAAATTATCTTTCTCTTCTTCCTTAAGCATTAAAATCATCTTGTACTATTACATAATGGCACACATTAAAATGAAATTCTAAAGCACTGCTCTAGAAAGAAAAATGCTATCCACCAAACAATATCACCACCCCAAGGATAACAGTAGTAATAATTACAGAAGCATCCAAAAATGCCAAATTATACAAAAATGGCACCCAGACACACACACACACACACACACACACTAATCACAGTCCATCTTAAATACATAGCAGAAAAAAACAGTTTTGAGAGATTATACAAGATTGATACTATATGATGCAAAGCTATTACAGAATCTAATTGTTCTGCTTCAGATACCATGAAGCCTCCTCCCAGAAGGTAACATTGAAAAGCGATCATGGAGAAGATGTGTAGAATCTCTGACAATCTGGTGAGAAACAGTTGCTTAGTCTGAAGGAATATTATCTTGACTATTCAAATATTGGTCACCTATTGGTCTATTTCCAATGAAACAGTATTTGTAGACAGTGTATTACACTTCCGTTACTAAGATTTATTATGAAATAACACTGCATGGAGACTCAACAGCAATGTTCCCTCTAAGCTGCGCGGCTGCACGGCTGCGCACGTGACAGGAAATCGCCGCGTGGCAGTTTCCAACTGCCGCGCAGCGATTTTCAATGTCAGAGGGAACATTGCTCAACAGTAGCAACCAAGGTTGCTGAAACCTTAAATATGCTTGTACACAGCAACAAGAACCTATTCAGAGAGAAATTAGTGAAATTAAATCCTGAAAGAGTTTCTTACCACAGCACCAGAAGCTGGTTGCACTATCCATGCATACTCCGGGCGAATCAGCCGTAAACAGTTAATAGCAGCAAGGTAACAGTTTGCTTGTTTCTGTAATCCAGGAAGAGTGCGAACTTCCCTGCCAAGGCGCATTCCATATTCAAACATTACTGTTCCAGCTGAGGAAGGAAACAGACCCATCCATCAGAACAAGAGCTCTCCTATCCCTGATACCTATCATTTTCAGATCAGAAAAAAAAAATATGGCAACAACAAAGAATAGAACTAGCTTGAAAACTGTACGGCAAAAAAGTGTGTCTATCCCAAATTAAATCCTTCATATCTTAAAAGAACAGAAATTAAAACAGGAGATATTTGTAACTGCAAGAGCTGACCACCTTAAAATGGAGTTTCTAATTCTAAGAGGACAAACACAAACTGTGCTTTTCCAGTTTAAATATAAGAGAACCAATTGATATAAATGTGAAAGAAAAGAGAGAGAGAGAGAGAGAGAGAGAGAGAGAGAGAGAAGAAAATATCCCACAAACCTGCAAATTTATTTAATTTATATTTCACCTTTATTATTTTTGTAAAACAACTGAAGGCAACAACCATATCTAATACTCTTTCCTGCAACTGTGTCAGCAACAACCACCCTGTGAGATGAGTTGGGCTGAGAGAAAGTGACTGGCCCAAGGTCGCCCACCCAGCTGGTTTTCATGGCTAAGGTGGGACTAGAACTCCCAGTCTCCCGGTTCTAGCCTGGTGTCTTTTAATGTCTTTTAATATCAACCCACTGTTTGTTATTACTGGCAAACAGCACCATTAAAGGAGATGTTCTCTGTTAGAGGTAAACAATAAAGTGCTTCTCATGTTTTTAGATTATCATATATTCTCCCTTGTCAATGGGGTGGCTGCAGAATTCCATACATCTCCTAGTTGAAAATGAATAAAAACTCAGGGAAAATGTGTTCTTAATCTTGTTTTGAATTAGCTGAGATGCGGGCCTTTTGCCAGTTTCTCTGTCTTCTTAATCAAATTCTGAGTGGCATAGAGCATTTTTGTGAGCATTCATCCAGTGAATCTTACAGGTAGTCCTCGACTTACCACCGTTTGTTTAGTGACTGCTCAAAATTACAGTGGCACTGAAAAAAAGTGACTTATGACCAGTTTTCATACCATCATTGCAGTTTTCGTATTGGTCACATGACCAATATTTGGGCATTTGGCAACTGGCATGTATTTGAGTTGCACTGTCCTGAGATCATGTGGTCACCATTTGTGACCTTCTCAACTGGTTTTCGACAAGCAAAAGTCAATGGGGGAAGTTGGATTCACTTAACAACTGCATGATTCACTTAACTGCACCAATTTAACAACTGTAACAAAAAGCTCAGAATGTGGGGTGCAACTCACTTAACTGTCTTGCTTAGCAATGGAAATGTTGGGCTCAATTGTGGCCATAAGTCGAGGACTACCTGTATTCCTTTATGAATGGGAAAAATGTGTCCAAAGCTAGTCAGATGATCAGGTGAAAGACATATTTAATCTACACATTTTTTCCATTCACAAAGGAATACAGGTAGTCCTTGACTTATGGCCACAATTGAGGCCTGTTTTCTTCTGCATAACAGGAAAAACACTGAACACTTAGCAGTTGTTCTCATGGTTTGTGGGGCAAGGATCAGCAATTTCTTAAAGGTTTGGGTATCACTAAAGCCTGATATTCTGGAAGATTATAGACCCTCTAGGAACATTACCAGGAGGAGCACAATCAAAATATTATGGCACTTTGTTCATTTTTAGACAGAGAGATAAAGAATAGAATATCAGAAAGGCAAAAAAATCCTGAAAAGGTATCTGAAATTGCAAAACTTATATTCAATAGCACATTCTTGAGAGATGTGAGAGATTGCAAATGTTCTGGAGACCATATGGATCCACAAAAACACTGGATAAACTGAAACAAAGGAAAGAATGTACTTTGGAAACAACAAAAATAATTGGAAAGTCAGTAAAAATACTGGGTACTGAGAATAGGTTCTATTGAAATCAGTGTAAGATATCAATATAAGATTATAGGCTACTACTATCAAGCGTTTTTTATCAGGGCAACCTGGTCTACCCAAATATGGGACAGAACATACTGCTTCCGCTTTCAAGCAAGTACTTGAACGTGAGCAGTACAGCAAACAGCACCAACAATGTACTTGTCTTCTTTGCTTAATTTGGGTATAAACAGACCAAAGAAGAAAATAGGCTTATCTAGGCTCCACTGCGCTGAGACAAGAATATTCATCAAAGCAGTGGAAACATTCTAAAAGACCTATTGAGGCAAATCAAGGTTAGAACAGCTTGAGGAAATATTTGACAGTACTGTATAAATTTTGTCTGGGTCAAAAAACATTTCTTAATTTCCAAGCCATTAATGATGATGGCTGGGACTGACCAATGTTGGTTAAAGTCCAATTAAATTGTTCAAAACCTGGTATCCACTATGTGGGAGGAGGAAAAGGGGGAAATAAATAAGCCATTGGTGAGTTTTAGAAGTTTCACCCAAGCATAAACATTGCAAAACTTTACAGTCTCAGATTCTCCCATGAATTGTTGACCAAATCAGAGGTGCATGTGAAGCTCTTTTACATTCTATACTTTCCTACAATTAAAGGTTAAGACAAATAAGGAAAATGCAGGGGAAAGACACACAGGAAAATTGTGGAGCAGAAGTTACTAACAACATCCACAACCAACTCTCCCTTACAAACTACAGGATCTACAACTGTCCTTTTGCACAACTGTGTTTAGGAAACCTGTGTCTAACAAATGTCACATGAATCAACACTCTAACAATTATTAAATACAGCACAGACATGAAGTATAGGTGACTGATATAAATTTAACATGACAATTTTTAAAGGTTATTGTTTGTTCTATTGTGTTTTGGTAATATATAACTTAATAGGATTATCCTTTGGGTAGGTTATTACCTTTTAAACAAAAGGTAACAAAAATGAATAAATGAGGCAACATTTCTATATATCTTTCATACCTTTCCGATAATTATGACGATAAATATGGAAAGCATATAGCAATTCATAGTAATTATGTGTCATCAGATCTACTGCCCGAGCACGATATTCAATTATTCCCACAACCTGTAAAACAAATAATATTTATCAAACATAGCTAAATATTTTGTGTAATTTTATCTTGCTACTAAGGAGAATAGATAATATACCTCATTATGAAGATTCACATATGGAAACTCCACAAGATCCTGCAATTGGGAGCGTTCACAGAGAACTACTACTAGTTGTCGTAAACAATCCAGTTGCCTAGAAAAGAAAAGGTTTTTTCCCCCCTTAAGCATTGAGATGAAGCAAAGGTTCATAAACAAATTTATCTTACAATCAACCTCTCTATAAGCAACAGAGGTCTAATATAGGCAGAGATGAAGAAGCCCGTATTACACACACACACACACACACACACACACACACACACACACACACGCACACACACACACACGCGGTTGCAAATTGCCTGTCCTGCAGGCCCGATCCAAGATTCTGATTACAAAAGCGCCTTCTATTTAAGCATTTTCATTTACACACAGCTAGTTCTTTCACAAAAAGAGATGTAAAACATCAATCAAGGCATAGAATAAAACAGTCACATGTTTCTATCTAAACAACCCTTTAAATAAATAATTCTGTTTCCCTTAAAAACGGGGCATGAAGAGGAATGTGTGCAGCTGTTCATGAATCATGATTAATGCTGAAGTGCAAAAATTATGGACTAATTTTGAACACCAATTTGTTTTTCCATTAATGACCGAACTTTCACTTTTTCTGCAAAACAGAACCAGCTGTTTTGATAATAAGAACTAAAGAAAATGAAAATTCAACAGCTTTCCTACAGGCTCTATCCTTAAGATCATGGTTTATAAGCAGCTATTATTATAAACTTATAAAATTATGCATAAATAATTCATAGCTGTGACTGGAAGATATATCTCATTACCTGCTTGGATCTGGATTATGGGTCAAAGCTTCATATGCTTGACTATTATGTCCTAAATCTAAATGATGTTTGAAAATGCAAGTCCTCAGGGTAGCCTGCAATATAAATACAGAAGTTATGATGACCCAGAACCACTTAAAAAAAAATAGTTGGGTGGTACAAACAAATCCTGTATGAGGTAAACAGACATTTTAGCCTCTTACCTGACTTCTCCAATCATCTGCTGCTTCAGTGATTGCCAAAGTAGCCAGCTGAATGATCAATTCAGGAAGACCCATCGTGTCTAAGAGGCGCAAAACCTAGGGAGAGAGTATTCGGACACTAATGTTTTACTTTCACTCTTTGTTTATACTGTAAAAACATGCAGCAATTGCAAGGACAAATGAGATCGTGTTACTTTTGCTCGGTAACAAAAATACCTTATCGTAGTATTGTAGCTGTGGAGTAGAAGCCATTTCTACCTCTTCAGATCTAATTAGTCTGTCTAAAAACTCTTCTTTTCCAACTTCTGAGGCAGCTTGACAGAAACAGTCCAGTGCCTGGAGGAAAAACAGAAGCCATAAAAAGTATTATCAACTATTACAAAATTAGCTGTAAAAATTAGTCAATCTCATATACGTTTGTTACCGAAAGTTACCGTATTTTTCGGAGTATAAGATGCACTTCCCCCCCCAAAAAAAGAGGATGAAAATTTGGGTGCGTCTTATACACCAAATGTAGCCCTGGCCACCCGCCGAAAATGGGGCGCGCGGAAGCGGCAATTGGCTAGGGCATTCCTTGCAGCCTGAAACAGCTGATCGTCGGGAGGCCGATCCAACCGACAATTAGCTGCTTGTGCTAATCAGGCTGTGCTGAAGCTGAAACGGGATGTTTGCTGCAAGGAGGCAAATTGCTGGGAGGCAGAGGCAGATTTTTTTCCCCTTGTGCTAATCAGGCTGTGCTGAAGCTGAAACGGGCTGTTTGCTGCAAGGAGGCAAATTGCTGGGAGGCAGAGGCAGATTTTTTTTTTCTTGTTTTCCTCCCCAAAAGAGGTATGTGCGTCTTATAGTCTGGAGCGTCTTATTATACTCCGAAAAATACAGTACTTCTTAGAGTAGAACACAGTCCACAAAACCATAGACATACATAGTGTTTCAACCCTCTGTATTCCAATACAGTCCCATTTTTTTTTTTAAAAAAAAAGCTTCTCTTTAGGATAGTTGTGATATAGAATTAGGATATGTAGAAGATATGAGGAAGTTGATAGTTATGCAGTCGATCCTTTTCTTTTTTGGATGATTTGTTTTAAATTAGATCGACCTACATTCATCAAAACCTTCAAAAATATCTTAGAATCTTTTCTTGAATGTGATGATTAATTACAAACCAACCTGAATACATTACCTAGCAACTTAGTATTTTTTTTTAAATAACATTTTTAAACATAAATTTACCTTGTGTTCTTCTCCTGTAACAAGGTAGCAATGTCCCATCATAAAGCGGCATGATCCCACATTCACATGACACCAAGGTTCCAGCAAACGAATATATTCCTGATATACAAATATAGCAATTAGACAGAGAAAGGTTAATCTTACTTTTCATTGGATTTAAATAATTACCTCTCACTAAAATACAATTAAACATGGGTGCTACCAGTGCTACCAACTAACTAAATTGGGTCATGCATTCTGAAATTCAAGTTTCAGCAAGCAAAATACAACTGGTATCAGCTGAAAGGAAGAGAAGAAAGTTTTCAGTGATTATATCTACCCCAGCATTTTACTAATAACCAATTACATCAGTTACGTTGCTTATGTTTTGTTTTAAAAATACTCCAAAGGTATTCCACATAAGAGATCTCACCTGCAACTGAGCATACTGACAAGCCCCCATTAAACATTCTGGGAAGAGGAAGTTAGGATTACTTGGCCACCTGAAAACAGCATAAGGAATATAGGTTTCTTCAAATTATGACAAGACACTGGCCCTCCATATAAATTCAGACCAAGCCTACTTATTTCCAGTATTGTTTCATTCAAAAAATGAATAAAAATATTAATAATAAAATAGTACTATTTAAAATGCAAAAAGGAAGGAGAAAAAACGTGCAACAGAAACTAGGAAATCAACAACTAGCCAATCTTAATCAACTATATCTCATTCTGTTCTGGGGAAAACAACTGATAGCTGATTCTAATTAATCTATTTCTGGCTGGTTCCTAGCTGAATTCATTACTATCTCTACAAAAGATGCTTTGCAATAAAGCAACTTGAAATAGGTTGGTTTGTTTATATGTAGATGTGTGCAAAACAATGAAAAGTTCATGTCTACTACACTAGTTCATTTTTTAAAAAAAGCATAGCCATGATCCATTATTCAAGTCAGGGATATGTTGAAAGGATACAAAAATTGCAGTAGATAACTGGAAATTGCAGAAAACATTTGAGGCCAACTCAAACATGTTTCATCCAAGGCTGCATTAGACTGGAAGAGCTGAGATATTATGTGTTTCCGGGCTCCTTCCTGAAAGAAGAGCTCCACAATTGTTTGAGGGCTTGACACTAGAAAAAATATTATAATATATTGTAAAAATCAATACAGAGCAATAACTTTCAGATTATATTATTAGTCGCCAAACAGTCTTCCAGCTTAAATTATTTTTCCATTCTATATTTTATTTTTGATAAAGCCATATGGGGAGGATTTTTATTTTAAGATAGGGGTCCCCAACATGTGGCCATGGCCCACTACTAGGCCGTGGGCCTATTGGCCACCAGGCCACGTGGTGGGCACGCGCACAGCCCCACTCGCGTGGGCACTCATGGCCCCGCTTGCACGAGCGTTGCTCAAGCGTCATGGGCGCTTGCGGCCCCACTCGTGCAGGCACTCACAGCCCCCACTTGAGCGAGCATCACCTCAAGCATCATGGGCACTTGTGGCCCCACTCAAGTAGGCACTCGTGGTCCTACTTGCGCGAGCATTTTTATGGGCGCTTGCAGCCCTACTCGCACAAGCAATGGGTGTCCGCATGCAGGCACGCGCCTGCCTCTCCCACAAAACCATCCCCTCTTTCTCCGCTACCCCCACTCTGGGCCGCCAACCCAGAAAGGTTGGGGAACTCTGTTTTAAGATACAGATAGTCCTTCAGTTATGAGAGCAATTGGAACCTGTTGCTGTTGTTGCTAAGCGTAACATCACATAACTGCAACAATGACAATCCCAGCAATCCCAGTTGTCATCATAACCTTAAGACATGTGGATCATTAAGCAGAAAGCAGTGTAAGTCCCAGGCAAGGATTGTGGGGGATGTCGCAAGGGGGGTGGGAGAAGCCAGGGAATGCCTTGGGAAGTCCAGCGCAGGCCATGCACAAGCTGGGGGGAGGCCAGGAGACAGGAGGTGCTGTAGCGTGTGCACAGGCACACAAGTGGGTGCATTGCTTAGCATGACCACAGAAATATCAGGGAAGTGAAGGCGGGTGAGTGCAAAAACACCAGAAAGAGGAGGGTGCCATGGAAACACAAGACATACAGGGAGTATGGGATGCGGGACAAGAAGTCCATAGTAAGAATAAACATTGTTTAATAATGTTTAAAGGATCTCATCAGTTTTAACAGCTGAGTAATATTTTGTGATTTCTTAATGTATCTGATTAAGCAATCTAATAATTGATCAACTGGAAAAATCTTTATTAATTTTAGTATTTGAAATTAAATACAAAATTAACACTTAGATACTAAAACAAAGGCTAACACCTTTTGAAATTTATGGTTTTTTTTTACAATTTTAAAACATTTTAATCTTAAATTAATTCTGTTTTTAATGTTAATTTTATTGATTATATTGTACACTACCCACAGCCCCTCTCTGAGGGAGATGGGTGACTATGAAATACGATAAATAAATAGCTATAAGCATTTCTTACCCAGCTTCAGTGGTGTTATTGTTGTGGAATCTGTTAGCTTTAATACCGAAAGATGCTGTAGGTTTGATTCCCTACAAAAAGATCAATTACTTTCATTTAACATACTTAGTTATACAATTCTAGCTCTATATTGTAACTGTAACTAGGATGAAGAAAGTCTTAAAATAATAACTTTAAAAAAATAGGTTAACAGGAAAGACAAAACTCTATCAATATTTAAAAATAGAAGCTTAATACCTTCTACAAGAATATTAAATAGTTTCTTGGATATCATCAAATTTGTTTTTCCTATTTTTAAAATAACAATCCATCATTGAAAAATAATACGATGAAGACTTTATGAAGTCTTACAGTTTCAAATATGGATGGACCTTCATACTTATCAATTTGAGAATTTTATATACTGAAATACATGAAAATGACATACAGGATAACATAACTCATCTTTACACTGTTTAAATAACAGACCATAATCTCCATCTCCTCACAAAACCATCTCCTCACAAAATCCCATATGTAATTTTAAATTGTTGGTTTGACTAAGATAATCCCTAAGAAAATGAAAAAGGTAGACAGATGGATGGATGATATAGTAAGGAAATTATGAAGAGAACAGCAGCAGTAAAAGGAAACTCTGATAGGTGATAAGCAGACTTTGGATAAATTGCTTGCAATGCAAAAAATAAATAAATTTAAATGCCTATTTTATATACAAAGGAAAACAATTAAATATGTTTTATAGACACTTTTATATACTTTGTTATATACCTATATATTTATACACTAAACATAAAACACTTACAGTTCATCAACAGGAACATCTGATGCCAATCGCTGACTTGCCCACCTTATCACATAATAAGATAGTAACAAAATAGATGTACGATGTAGTAAGTTCTGCTGAGTGTGGAATAGCTGATCTCCTCCCAAAAGTATCTGAAACAGTCAATAAACATTAAACTGTAGTTAATTTGGTAACATTGAGAATGAGACAGTGATCACACATAAATGTGAAAATAACTCAAGTTCAGTGCCAGGGACACCACACAGCAATTTATTAGCAGCTTCCTGCATGTTATGGTCCTTATTTACAAAATGACAATATTTAGCCAGCAAAATGGTAACTTTTCCATTACTGATCTATTTCTTGCCCTCTATTATAAAATATGCCCCTAATGTTTTAGGATTCAGAAGGATTTTAGTGTTTGAGGATATACTCACAGCATCTCCAAGCCGTAGTAAGAGCTGCTGTAAAATCAACAGGTCCCGGCAAATTAAAAAGCGTGTCATGGACATCTTGTACACACACCGACATACCATATTTACTGTTGTGCTACTACCATAAAGTTGTGACAGATGCATGCGCACGTTTATGGGCTGAACTGTAGAAAGAGGCAAAAAATATGTATTAACTTAAGTTGCTTCTACTTAATCAGAATGTTGCGGCGGGAAGGAGAGGGTAATGTTGTTCTCCTCTCACCAGGACTGAATCCTCTATCCATCTCCACATCTGTTTCATAGTCCATTTCCCGGATAAGCATCCCAATAGCATTAACTGGATTTTTTATTTCTTGTAGTTTGCTGTGAATATCTTCCATCATATTTTCTCTGCAAAAAATAAATAAAATTTAATTAGGCTGAATTGAGAGATTATAGATTATGAAAGCGAAGTAATTTTGTGGCATATTACTATCTCTCAATGATTCTTAACTTGATATCTGATAGGTTGATACTTGCTTAACACATTATTCTGAAACTAATTAGTTCTGTAGTGATTGTCAAGACATATACTGTCTGTCAAGTGCAGATTATTAATTTCACACAGGACATATAGTTACAGGGACCATGTGTCCTTTATTATAAAGGACAGTCCTTTACTTCAGAAATGTGCCCTTTAGATTTATTTATTTATTTTCTTGGTTTTGCTCTTGAATTTTCCTTTGTAAAGCAGTTATAAACCTAAAACAATTTTTATCTTATGAACCTATTCCAAATTTGCCCTCTTTTCAGATTTGTCCTTTAGTTTTTCAAGAAAATATAGTCACCACGCCTATAGTTCAATTGTGAATCTATGCTGCAGATTTCTTGCTTGAGGGAGTCTAGAGATTTAATACACGGTTTTAACACAAAACAAACTGCCATGCTATTCTCCTAAAAACCTAGTGATTCGATTGTCTGATCAAACAGGTGAGCCTAAGGCAAACTTCCAAACTTTTTCTTAAAAGCAAAACTCAAATCTTTCAGTTCTTTGGCAAGAACTGATTAAGGGCTAAAGAAGTGAAACCTTAAAACTGGAAGATTGCTTTTTACAGCAAGAGGCATCAACTTAGCTGTCTCTGCTTTCTGAAGGGAAAAAGCCCAATAAGATGTCATTTCATTAGCTGTACATTCTGAAATATACATTCCTTCTTTCTAGTCTGCCTTCACAACTAGAAAATAACCAGTAATTGAAAGTGAACCAAAGGTGCAGTAGTAGGTTAGTGACAGGAGTTTCTGTAATCATTCATCATTCATAATCATTCATTCTGTAATCCTTTTTCTTCATGAAAAGGAACAAAACTGCAAGTTAAAACTGCCTGGATAAGATGTTGGGAAGATGTAAATAGGCATAATGACGAATGGCTATTTGCAATGAAGGCATAAACTGTACTACTCATCCCCTCACAGGATACCTATTACAGTTTCCAAGCCCCTCACTCATGGCACTGAAATTCAGCAGCAAAATGGCTGAAATTTCTCTATGCAATTTCAAGTCACTTGGGGGATTTCAGCAAGATTTAATGGTGGAATGGAATAGTTTGCTTCTCAGGGTTTCTTGCCATTCCTATCCTTAAACATGATGAAAGTTTAAATACATGTCAATTATACTATTCCCTTTCAAGACAAGCAACATAACAAAAGTGCAGAAAGAGTAAGAAATAGTAAGTCACAGAAATTAAAGGCAGGAGGGGAAATGTTATTCATTATCTCTCATATTTTTCTGTCTTTGCAAACATCATTCCACTACATCGATATACCAATTAATATTTCTTTTCAATTGTAAACTTATTGCTTCTTTCTCTTTGAGAATTTATTAATCCCATCCAGTCAGAATTTTCTCTCTTCCCACTTTTCTCAAGCCATTCATTTTTTTCCATACATTTGTTTTGTGGTTGATCTTCATTAATTCCTAATCAAACTCAATATATTGGTCACTCACTTTTGCATTCAATTACATTTATTCATTACCTATTCATTCTCTTATTATTTTACCACATATTCAACTTTCTTTTATATTTCTCCTGACACACTCAACTAGAAACTTCAAAGAAAAAAGGTTGTCATTTTTCAACCACACCCTTAGAATGCTATTGTTATATTACTGTGTCTCTCTAAAAAATCAGGAAGTTCAGCTAAAGCCTCTGACTACTCATAAACTGCCTTCGTCCCCCAGGGTTGATGGAAATCAGACAACATATAAATTTAATAATAATGATTATTCCTTGTTCTAAGGGCTTGAGAATTACTACATCCTGCACTGCCATGAAAAAGAGCATGCAAGACTTCTTTAAGTGCAAAATAAACTTTCAAACTATAACTAAAAATACAACAAAAATACAAATAAATATAAAAACACTACTTTGTTAGAATAGCGAACTTGTTTTAGAGAAAATAATAATAAAATACTGAACCTGACATGCCTTAAACAATTCTAGGAGTAGCCTCCAAGATTGCTTCTTTGGCTTCCCCATAAATGTAACCCTAAGAGTAGCAAACCAAAAGATGGTATCTCCAAAAAGTCTTGATTCATTTTGGATGTTTCAAATAGCAAAGTTCCAATTTATGCAGAGATATGTAGATCATAATCAACATTTTGAGTTCACCCTGAAAAAACAGACCAGCAGCTAAAGAATTGTTGGAAGAATGGTATTGCACGACTTTTATAATCAGACTGATCAATAGTCTCCATTCTGGTCAAGGTCAAGTTTCTGAATACTCAGAATCAGGGGTGAAATTCAGCAGGTTCGGACAGGTTCTATAGAACCGGTGGCGGCGATTATGCGCAGTTAGGAGAACCAGTAAATCGCACCACTGACTGGCCCCGCCCTGCCCACTCACTCCTTCTCGGGCTCATACACAGAGCAAACATGAGAAGGAGGCGAGAAGCAGCCAGGTTGAACGCTAGAAGACTTGGCCGAACTTTTCTGTCAGTTCTGTGGGCATGGCTTGGCCACGCCCACCAAGCCACGCCCACAGAACCGGTAGGGGAAAAATTTGAATGTCACCCCTGCTCAGAATATATTACAACAGTCCAAGCATAACATAATTAAGCCATTGGTGGTCATGGTCAAAATAAATACCCTCAAGAGATGTGTAAATGCATCTAATCAGTTCAATGCTGCAAAAAGAAAATCAGCAAATCAACCTTTATATGCACATGCAGCTCAAAATCCAGGCTTACGTGTCATTAGCAATCAAGTCTTTAAGGATCTGTTCAGCAGCTCTCTCGGGAGACTGGAGACGGAAGCAAGCCATTTCCATTGTGAGTGCTATTTCCACAGAAACAGATTCTCCAATTAATCGAAGGCACTGAAGAAGACTCAGAAGATCATGAGAAAAATCAGATTCTGCAACAAGGAGATTATGTTCAGAATTTACGAAAAAGAAAGCAGCTTTTTTGTAGTGCATTCTAAACAGGCATAAAATACTAAGGTTTCTTTCATTTGATAAGTCAAATAAAACCCCAAATAAGATGAAATATGTTTCGCAATATTCTATGGTGTATGATGTAAGAGACAGTACATTTTGCAATAGCCAAAAACAGATGATCATGACAGCAGGATGAGGAAAAAGTAGCTCCAAAAACAAGCAGAATTCCAGAAATACTGGAAAGGAAAACATTAAATAAATATTGGAAGACAATGAAAGATACTCCAACAACATCCCCTCTCTTGGTTCCTTGTCTGGACAAACAAGAGAAGTAGAGTATCAAGTACAGTGTCCACATTCTCTTGGAAAATATAAAGAAGAAACCTAAAAGGGGGCAAACCTGAAAGAAGTTCATAAGGATAAAAAAATATATAACTTTGCTTTACAGAGGAAAACTCAAGAACAAAACCAAGCAAATAAAAAATAATAAATCTGAAGGATAGCTGTCTGAAAAAAATACCCCATCCTTTATAATAAAGATTAGAGATAGTCCTTGACTTACGACCACAATTGAGACAATTGAAATTTCTGTTGGTAAGTGAGAATTTGTTAAGTGAATTTTATCCCATTTTACAATCTTTCTTGCCACATTTGTTAAGTGATTCATGGCAGTTGTTAAGTTAGGAACATGGTTGTTAAATGAATCTGGCTATCCGCTTAACAATCACAATGACTTACAATCAAAATTCTGGACCCAATCGTGGTTGTAAGACAAGGACTATCTGCAGGAAGGCAAGAGAAATAACAGTTCTATTGCTTGTAAAGTACAGGGATCAGCTTTGTTATTCCTGGAAAAATATTTTTATTTAGAGCAGGGGTGTCAAACTCAAGTGCTTAAGATTTGGCCCGCAGGGCCACCCTGGAAACAGCAAAGGACCGGCCTGCAGTGCCTCTGCCAGCAGAAACGGAGCTCCATTTTTGCTGGCATGGGGTTTCAGGAGGCCGTTGCAGCTGAAAACGGAGCCCAGGAGCCCATTTTCTCTGGCAGAGCGCTCGGGCCACCAGAGGCGCCCCCGACACAAGTGACATTGAGCTGGCCACACCCACCCTGTCCCCCCCAAGGTCAAACACAACCCTGATGCGGCCCTCAATGAAATTGACACCCCTGATTTAGAGTATTGAAATAAAGATTTTGAAGAGATATTACCAAGTTATTATTTTAAAGTAATTTTTTCTAAGTTCTAGATTACATCTTATTCAGCCTTCCTTTTGTTAGAACAAAAGTAATAAACAGCATAAAAATTAACATGGAAAATGGAAAATCTTCTCATGGAATAAATGTGGGGAATGAGGAGAGAAGGGACTTGGCTGGGGGGGGGGGGGGGTTTCTTCTGCAAAGCTAAACTCATATTATAATTTTGAAAATCACAATAGTAAATAGATGCTGAAACCATTAGCAGAACTGAAATAACATTGTAAGACAAATAGTAAGCTCCATCTCTATTACCATCTAAGCCAGCACTTTCAACTTCATTAATCAATTGTTCATCAGGCAAGAGATAAAGATGATCCATTAAGGAGCATGGCACAAGAAAAGAAAAATAACCCTGTGGGAAACAAGCAAAACCCTCTGCTTAGTTTCAAAGAGCAGAAAACAACTATTTGTTCTAATTTCAAATCATACAGGTAACTAAAATATAACCACAAATATAAAATGTATCTGTGCAAACTACAAAGCAAATACCTGCAGTCAGGATGGCTATCCATATTCTCAGTCTTAAAATATGTTTTGAAAATATTAGTAGCAAATAAGGGTAAACAACTGAAGTATGAGGAAAACAATCAAATAAACTTTTTAATGGTTTCCATGATTTCCTGGAACTTTTTAAAATTATGGATTGTCCCATTTATTTGGGGAGTGGAGAAGCTTAATACAAAATAAAAAACAACAACAAAGGCAAAGCGACTGTGTTGACTGTAAAGAAAAAAAATATCAAAAACGTATGATCAGGGAATTCTATTCTTAGATCACCTGAATGTTTACTAAATAAATGTAGATTTGCAAGTATTTTCTAGAAACTTAAAGATATTGTTTCAATATCACAATAAAGTATGGGATCATTATGTTCTTTTATAAGCCTATAAAGCATCAATGGAATTATGAATTATCATGAAATAGCCGGGTTCTTACCTTTTTCAGTAGACACACCATATTGGTATACTGATTCAAGAGAAGTGCAAGTGGTCGTGAAAGTTCTTCCTGATACTGAAGACAGTAGGCGTAGAATTTTGACCAGAATTCTATTTGTAATTGTCTGAATTCTTCATGTGAAAATTCATATTCTGTCACATTGCCCTGGAACTGGGAGAAGGGGGGAGAAATAAAATAATTTGCTACCTATCATTTATCAAATGACACTTGGCACTTTAATACCATTAATTAAAAGAGAGCAACGGTGGCGCAGTGGTTAGAATGTAGTACTGCAGCCTACTTCTGCTGACTGCCGGCTGCCAGAAGTTTGGCAGTTCGATTCTCATTGGCTCAAGGTTGACTCAGCCTTCCACCCTTCCGAGGTCAGTAAAATGAGGACCCAGATTGTTGTTGGCAATATGCTGACACTGTAAACCGCTTAGAGAGGCTGTAAAGCACTGTGAAGCGATATAAGTGCTATTGCTATTAACCAATTAATCTTAAATTCATCCTCATTAGAAAGAAACCAGTGAACCCAGACTATTGTCATTTCTACTAATAGCTACAGCTAGCATTTCACAAACCAGATCAAACTTCACTACAGTGTTCTAATTACTCTTAACTAAAAAATAAAATCATTTTTATTATTTCTTATACTAAGCAAGAACAACAAAAAAGATGAGGCTTCAAAATAATTGGCTGGTTCAAATATAACACTAAACCATAATCTGGTTTAAATCTTGTTTAGCATTATGTATGAAATGATCCATTCAGTTTTAGCATTATATGTAGACAAGACTATTATAAAATGTCCATATGGTTAAAAAGATAGGTTTAGCATCATGTGTGACATAACACAATGTTTGCATATCACAGTCATACAATGGTTAAGAGGAGAAATGTGGCTGAACAGCAACTACCCCCCTACCATCCCATTCTATAAGCAGCCAAGAGTTAAAAATAACTGAAACGATTCTTTAAAACAGAAATAAATCTAATCTTACCTCATCTTCTAGAGCAATAGTAATTTCTTTTTTCAGTTCATCCCATGACAGGTCTTTGTATCTCTCAGCTTCTTGAGAAAAAATCTACAAATATATATATAGAGAGAGAGAGAAAAAGAGAGTTACACTGCTTAATCTTAAGTGTCACAATTTCATACATGTTCCTTTCACTCTCTCTCTCTCTCTCTCTCACACACACACACACACACACACACAAAAGGGGGGGGGTGTCAAACCATTAGTTTAAAAAGGTTTAGAAGAGCACTGAACCAAGTTTTGACTACACCAGACTTTGGAGCTGATTCATTATCAAGTTAACATCCATCTTATTTAATTAAAATGCCATCCTCGTGAACAGATCACATTTTCTTGCTTCTAATTTTCTTCCAAAATCTGACACAATAACAATTTTAGTCTTCCAGTGTCACCAAACTATGCTTATACTGTTGCCTTAATAAATATCCTTAACTAGAGGCATTTCCCTCAAGACCATTTGTGGCTTCCAATCTTTATTACTATAAATATAAATTATCTGTAATATGAAATGTATTTCACTTCCAGGCAAGCTCAGAGAGCACCAAGGATTTCACTTCCAATCAAGCAGAGCATTATCTACACTTGATTTCATCAGTTTCTTTGTGTGAAACTTAATAATATGGTTTTCTGTCCTTGTGCATTCTTTTGTTATTATCAACATACTAATATTTCCCTTGTCACTCCAAACACTGCATATTGTTAACAAGCCATTTCTTAAATTATAAAACTATTTGGATGTAGGTATCATTTCTATTAATACTTAAACTCTGTACTGACCTTTTTTTATTTATTTCCTGCCTCTCTGAGAACAAAATGTTAGATCATCAAGCAGTTTCTTTTCTTCAAACAAATCCTATTCCATCACAATACTTTCCCTATATTATCTACATTAAGCTATTTTACAAGTATATAAATAATTCATCTGATCAATAATCTTTCATTTTTAATTCAAGTGCCTTCTCATATATATCAACTTTTTTCAAAGAACGAAGTATTTAAGAACGTATTTTTTTCAGACTGTTGAATACGGAAGTGAATTCCTACCACTTATGTCTACTAAATGTTAATTAGAGAGAATATGTTAACTTGTGTAGGGGAAATTACTTACTTGGAAAAAAAGATTTAACCATGCTCACTTATCAAATATTAGCTAATATTTTAATTTTCTAAAATTATGAAACAGGATGTTTTACACTTCAATGCACAATGGAAGCCAGGTTTAAAAATGCTTCTACCTACCACTATTACCACATATTGTTATTTGTTGCTTAATATAATAGGATCCTGTAAGTTAATACTGTGGTTTATGTTTCAAATTTAGCCTTATCAACTGCTACCCAAGAGAATGCTCTTTTCAGATGACACTAATAGAAGACCATTAAGAATTATGAACTGGAGAAAATTATCATGTCCTTTGGTTGCAATCCAACATTGCCATTTTGTGTCAAAAAAGATGTTAATTGGCTTTTAAAATTTTGCTTGGTTAGGACAAATTCCCCAACAAATAATGACACTCACCTGTAAAGCTTTAAGCAAAGCTGCATTTGTGAACTGACCAGGCAGGAAGATAGCCTCTGTAAATGTTTCCTGTAAAGAATCATTATAATTGGTATCAATTCAATACATTTGTATGATTTTTTAAAAAAAAACTAAGGTGTGATGCTATTTTCTTGCACTAAAATTGTGAGTGGCATGAGTCCGCAGGCTCTCAAATGTGGGGACAACTGGAATATCAACAGCCATATCAAATACAATAAATCTCATTTTAACAGACATTAAAGCAAATTTTCCTCATTTGGCAAAATTTCGGTGCAATGGCCGCAACGTCTTTCTGGACAGTCCCCTGAAATAATAAAAAATCTACCAAAATAGATAGATAAGGCATTTAAGTTTATATTAAATTATATTAAATTTGCATGATTATGTCCTTTTTCAAATGACGTAAATCACTGTTAACGTTTTGATATTTAACACATTTTGGAGTAACAAATGCCCAATCTTTCCAAATACACATTGTTCTTGATCTACAACCATTTTGTTCAGTGACTTTTCAAAGTTACAACGGTGCTGAACAAATGGTGGTTATGACCATCCTTAGAATAGAATAGAATAGAATAGAATAGAATAGAATAGAATAGAATAGAATAGGGAATTTGTCTTTAGTGCATATGCTCTCAGTGTACATAAAAAGACAAGATACATTCGTCAAGAATCATAAGGTACAACACCTAATGATTGTCATAGGGTACAAATAAGCAATCAGGAAACAATCAATATTAATATAAATTTATAGATTTCTGGTATCCCAGCATCCCTGCAATCACATGATCACAACTGGGGTGCTTAGCATCCGGATTGCACTTTGGACCCACTGAAATGCCCCACAACCACGTCACCATTTGCAACTTTCTCTGCTGGCTTCCCCAGAAAACCAGTGGGGAAGCTAGCAGGGAAGGTTATAAGTTGCTGGAGTGTTCCCCACCCCACACCAATGCCTTCTATGCTCACACCAGCTACTTGTGCACTGCCACACACCTTCCCCAATCCATCACACACCTCCATTACACCCTCTTGCTTGCACACTAACACCAGTGGTGTATTAACCATTAAACAGATTAAGCACGTGCTTAGGGCACCAGGCCCAAAGGGGGCACCACAAAGTTGAGAAAGGAAAAAAAACCCAATGAAGATTTGTAAAAAAAAAATTGATAAAACTAGGAGGGGGGCACCAAGATTTGTCAGTGCTTAGGGCACCAGTGAGCCTTAATCCACCACTGACTAACACATACCCTTGCAACCCTCCTGACCCACTCAGCACTAATCCCACACCTTCTTCACATCTTGCCCAGCCATCATGCAACCTGCACTCTATCCATTCCTGTTGTGCACCCTCTTGCACCTTGCCTGACCTTTTCCCCTCACATACCCCTTGTGCCCGTCTCCTGACCTGCCCCTTTCGTGCATCCTCCCAACCCTCATTCCCACCCGCCCCTGCCCTGCAACCCTGCATACTCCCTGCTCTCCCACCCAGCAGCAGCCACTTATTTGCCTGCTACTCTGGGGCATGAAACTTCCTGTCAGCTTTCCCAACTTGGTTAGTGCAGTAGGAAGTTGCATTCCCCAAACATGGTGGTATTCAGTTAAGGCTGCCAATTGGGACTGGGATTACTGTCGCTAAGTGATGCAGTTGCACTTTTTACTGATGGAAATTCTGGTATCACATGCCATAAATCATGGACTACCTGGAGTCTAAATAGTTTACTGTATATCTAAAAGAAATGTACCGGAAGCCAGATTTATTTGTTGATCTTGTTTCCAGCATTCAAATTCATTGTTCAAACTGGAGGATTTCTATTATATTACACATACACTTATGGTACAAGTAAGATAAATACAATGGTACTGTATCCATATTTAATTCATAAGGTTTATTTACCCTGGGATCCTGGTCATCTCGTATATTCACTTCTTCAGCTGGTAGGGGCTGAACAGAAACTTGGTTCCACTGACCAGCAACATTGCTAAAACAAGACTAGATTATTTCAGTCATATAAATACACACATACACATAAAAAGACTAGGTTCCAGATAATCATATTTCACCACATTGTAGCAATAGCAATAGCACTTAGACTTATATACCGCTTTACAGTGCTTTACAGCCCTCTCTAAGCGGTTCACAGAGTCAGCATATTGCCCCCAACAATCTGGGTCCTCATTTTACCCACCTCGGAAGGATGGAAGGCTGAGTCAACCTTGAGCCGGTGAGACTTGAACTGCCGAACTGCAGCTAGCAGTCAGCTGAAGTAGCCTGCAGTGCTGCACTCTAACCACTGCGCCACCTTGGCTCCATTGTCCCTTTTTCAATTCAATGCCATCACAGATTCTAGAAAACAAGCACCCATATTTTGCTATGCTGTTATGACAGTCTCTCTTTTCTTATGTGGGCATACATTGTCAGGTTTTTCTATTAATCCAGTGGTACACACTCTGGGGCAAGCCCCTGGCTTCCCATCCTGGCACTGATGCAGTAGCCAACAATTCCCTTGGTGCCCACTAGGTTTCTTGCTGATTTAAGAACCATTTAATAGGAAATAATCCAAGAGGCAGCTTAGCTGCAAAGCAGAACACTAATCAGAAACACACAGGTAGTCCTCGACTTATGACCACAATTGAGCCCAAAATTTCAGTTGCTAAAGAGTTGTTAAATAAGTTTTGCCCCATTTTATCTCTTTCCTTGCCACAGTTGTTAAGTGAATCGCTGCAGCTTTAAGTTAGTAATGTGGTTGTTAAGTGAACGTGACTTCCCCATTGAGTTTGCTTGCCAGGAGGTCGCAAAAGGTGATCACATGACCCCGGATACTGCAATTGCCATAAATACATGCCAGTTGCCAAGTTTCCAAATTTTGATCATGTGACCACGGGGATGCTGCAACGGTCAAAAGTGTGAAAAACTGTCATGTCACTTTTTTCAGTGCTGTTGTAAGTTTGAATTATCACTAAACAAACAGTTGTAAGTCAAGGACTACCTATAATTGATTGTCAGTGCTACTGGGCCTCCCTTATATCTTAAAAACATTGTTAGAAATTGAAATAGTGGGTAGCTTCAGCCTGAAGCCTTATTTGGAAATGCTTTCTCCTGCCTAGTTAAACAAGACCATTATAAACTCGGGTAATAGACAACAATCTCTCAGGGCTATGTAATCTAATCCCATTCTAAAGCTTCAAAAGTGCAGAGGAGAATAACTTTTGGCTCAATGTTATCATCTTCTAGTACTCTGGCACACAAATGTATTTATTCTGAAACTTTTTCAATAGAATAGTCAACACTAAAGCTTGTTTTAAAGAAACATATTTGTTCTGACCTAGGCTTCCTGATAAATCACAAACGTAGTCCCAAAAAACCTCTTTTTATTTCAACGGCTGTGAATTATGTTCATTCACAGCCGTAATAAGTCCGACAGAAGTCTGCCAAAGTCTTTCGGGAGAAGGCTGATAAGCACCCACCTTTATCTCCCTTGACATGCTGCCAAAGACCTAATTGGCAAGTAGCTTTGCAAGGCCAAAACGGAGTACAGATTCAAAACAGAGCTGCTGAGTTACACCGAACAGAAATGAACCAAGTTGCTTCCTGCAAAGCTCACATCCGTTTGCTCCTCTTTTATGTCCTGTGGGAGAGGCCAATCATCTCCAAGCCTTACTCCCGAGTAGCCCTTTTCTTCCTTAACTGTTCTTGCCTTCTGGCAGCTCTGCACATGCGCGCATTGGGAACAGGCTCCCCCTGTTCCTCTGCCTCGCTGATGTCAGCCTCTGGAGGCTCCGGAGTCAGCACAGAACTCCCAGATGGCCCGGGCCCCATCTCTGCCTCCGACACAGAGCCTTCTCCAGACTCCAGGACTGGCCTATGTTCCTCCCCAGCCTCCTTGCTGTCCGACTCTGCTGCCAGCTCCGCAGGCCGCTGGCGGACCACAACAATATTGAGCAAATTAACAGGTGAAGGGAATAAAGCTTACTGTTCAAAATTGATGTATTTCACAGTAGTCTGATTTTCATCGTCATGCCAAAGGGCCCAAATCTCAGAAGTAGTTAAAGCAAAATCAATAAGTGTCTCCTAAATAAAAATGTAAATAGATTAAAACAACAAATGAATTATAAGAACACTATTATGTTAACAATGTAGAATCTACTGATTGAATCTAGGAGGATTATATGTATAATTTTTCATCGCATTATCCATGCTCAAGTAAGAGGGAAGGTAAGATAGCTGTATTAAGCCTTTTCAGCCTGAAGGGGATTACCCATGACCTACGTATTTATTTTTATCTGAAACCCGTTTGACTTCATTGACCTGAGTGTTACCAGTTCCAACCTGAGATGTGAATAATGATGATATGTGATCAAGACTATAGCGATGACTCTCTGTGCTGACCAACTGGAAGACACAGAACTGCAGGGGGGGGGGGGAGAAAAAAGGTCTGCAATTAGTACAAATAAAAATGAAATGAATTACCATATCCTTACCCCTTTTTTTTATTCTAGAAATGCAAGATAACTACATGCCACGTATATCAGAGATTCTAGCGACTACAGAATGAAGAACTACTCTCAGCAATTATGCAACTTTCCCCTGTAGATAGAAAGGAGAATTTGGCGTTCTGTTTGGGCATATTGGCAGGACCTGAAGTAGCTGAGGAATGAACCACGAATGGGAAACCTCAGACAATACAACAATTCTGTATCTAAAGTTAGTTGAACAATATTTTACTTTAGAGATAAGACATTTGTGCTACTCAATGCATATCAATATTTAAGGCAATGTTTCTCAACACTAGCAGCTTGAAGATGTGTAGACTTCAACTCTCAGAATTCCCCAGGCAGCATGCATTCTGGGAGTTGAAGTCCACACATCTTCAAGCTGCCAAGATTGAGAATCACTGCTCTAAACATACTTCATGTGTATAATCTTTATATCTTTTACGTGCATCAATGTTACATAATTGTCCATGTTTAAAACAAGTAACAGTTGAAATGATCAGCATTTTAAGCTTTGCTTTTTAACTCAGCTTCCAAAACAAAGTATATATAGTTGTAAACTGCCTTTGCCAAATAATCTGAAATTATAAATGATCATAGAAACAGTATTTTAGTATTTTATTTTAGTTTCAATAAAATACATTGTGTATTATCCAAATACAAAATTTCCGTTACCTGTCCTTGTCTGGGTGCATGCAAGTATACACCAATATAAAGCCCCAATGACTCAGAATATGCCAGCTGTAATCTGTGTCCACTTCCACCAATAAGTCTCAAATCTTTATTTACAGGAACAAATTCCAACATATCAGCCACCATCAGGCACATTTGATTCTGTTAAGATAAGATGCTAGATGAGTAAAACACAAAAAGCAAACATCTTTAAATACAATTATGAACAAAGCACTGTCAAGACACCGGAGAGACAATTTATTCTGTTTAATTTTCCACAGCTCATCACAGATTTGATAGTAGTTTACTACAGTGTATTCTCAGATTTTACATATCTTCTTCTATTTTCAAGAAAACAGTTCTAAGCTAAAAACTGCTGTCATTCAGGTTTATCTTTAAAAATGTCATTTGCTGACATAACAGGTCTACGGGTATTTTTGTGAAGTTAGTATTAATACTACCGAGAACACTCAATTGGCAGAAAGAAGGGAGGGAAGAGACATTTTGGGCCAATAATTTCTTTGTTTGCTTTATTGTAATTACTACTACTACTGCTGCTGCTGCTGCTACTACTACTTTCTCTTCTTCCCCTTCCTCTTCTTTTCTTCCCCTTCCTCCTTCAACTTCATCTTCATTTTCATCCCAGTATTATCTACCCAATTATTCTAAGAGATCCCTCAAATCTTTCATCAAATTTTTGAGGACATAGAGGATTGGAGGTGCAATGAGACAAAGGAGTAATATTTTTTTTCCTGGTTGGCCTACAGGTTCTGCTGGATAATGAAAATGTACCATGATTCTGAACTCAATTCACGTTCGCAATGCTTACAACAAAGCCTCTCACAATGCAGTAAAAGGAAGAGGAAGAGAAGAATATGACTGCACTCTATATCAAATAATTTCAGTGTAGAACCCTTGAATCCGTAACAGGAAGAGCATTAGTCCCTGAAAGCCAACAGCTCATTCCTAAAGCCTGACTGAACCATAAAGCTCATTGTGCTGAATATTTGTCCAAACTCGTGAAACTGAGGTGAGCAAAGGTGTCCATTGGGGGTGTAGATCAAAGAGCCAAGATGACACAAACCACTTTGATGATTATCAATTGGTTAGTATATTAAGAATTAATTAACAAACAAAAAATAAAACATTACTCACTTTATAAGACCACATCCGAAGTTTATGATCTTGGTAGAGCGCAAAGAGAAGTGCATCATGTTCACGACAGTGGACAGATAAGCTAACAGGAAGATCTGAAGGATTTTGATCCCCTCTATAAAAACAGTAACAATAGCAATAATAAATACAGAAGCAAGCACTATGGAGAAATCAACGATTCTGCATGACAGTTTTTTCCATATGTAACATTACAACTGCTCTATCATAGTAATGACCAACTGGAACACTATTGAACTTCATTAGTGAGGTATAAATGACATCTTCATTGAGATGTCAATAATTACTAACAATTAATAATAATTATAATTATTAACAACTTAATTATTATTGACATCTTAATTGAGTATTGACCGAACAGGGCATTTTAAGTTGAATTTAGCTGAAGAAGCACTATTTATAAGTAAAGCACTTGTCTTTTCTTTGCAGTTCTTCTTTCAGAAGAAAGAATATTATAATCTGTCATGCCTAAAACTTCAAATTAATCATGAAGGGCAGTACTACTACAGTGCCATACATAAAACTTCAAAATAATCATAGAGTGCAAATACTATAGTGAACAACCTGCAGAAGTTTAAACCCCAAAATAATCAAGCAGGAACCTATTACAATTTCATGCCGCATTTTTCAATACAGCCTACTATTATTCTCACAACTCTGCTTTCTTGTGTAAGTTAGGCAAAGGTCTTCACTCTTTTGAAAACCTGTCTTCAGCACCACAAGGAATTCATAGCTATTGGGAACAGAGCTAATTACAAAAAGTCAGAGGTACCCTTTTTCTATACAATTGGGTGCCTTTAGTATCTCTCCTTCCGCTTTTGTTTTTTTCAACTTTTCTTCGGTTATCTGCTAATCTTTCCCTCTCCAGACCCAGGTTCTCTATTTCCCTTCCATGTTTCATTCATTTCGATGCCAATTCCAATTACTCTATTTGTTGCTGTGTAAGCTTTAAGAGTTCTAATTAAAGTCTAATTATAAGCCGTAACTGCTTATCATCATAATACTAGCCTGATGGCAGTTGGCATCCAACCTGTAAGCAGGCGCTGCATGACTGAACTCTGTTTCAACTCCACAAATGAAGTTGAAGGCATCTCTAAAAAAATAAGAAAACAATTTTTAGCAATTTGTTTAAATCTGACAATATAAGAAAGATGCAATTAAATCAGATAGTCTTTAGTGAATTCTATAAAAAGGCATTTAAAACAAATTTATTACTTAGTTGATTTATTAATTGTGGATAATTAGAACTGATATAAGATTCTGTTGGTGGTCTAAGCAAAGACAAGGTCATTCTTTATTTCCTAAAATAATTTATCAGAAGGAATTTTTAATTTAAATCAGTTTTAAATCACTTTTCATTTAACATCAACATTAATTGCAATGTTTTACTTTAATCCTGTTTTGCCCTCAAAATGGGACATTTTACTAAGTTTTGTACTTGAAACGGTGTAAATCTAAAAGAATATAAGGGGAAAGTCAGAATGAAAGTGACATTTAGGAAATACAGTGGCACCTGTATTAGTTCCAAACTGAGTGCTCTTAGCTGAACTGCTTTGCTACATCACTTTTTAAAATCTGTTGATATTAGAACCCATTTCTGTCTTCTATATATTAAAAGATGTTTAAAATTACTGTAAGGTTCACTACAAAATTGAATTTCTGAGAGAAATGTGCAGGTAGTCCTCAACGTATGACAATTGAACCCAAAATTTCTGTTGCTAGCAAGACAGTTAAGTGAGTTTTGACCCATTTAATGACCTTTCTTGCCACAGTTGTTAAGTGAATCACTGCAGCTGTTAGGTTAGTAACATGGTTAAATGAATCTGGTTCCCTATAGGCTTTGCTTGTCAGAAGGACCCCAGGACACTGCAACCATCAAATATTCACACCAGTTGCCAAGTATCCAAATGTTGATCATATGACAGGAATCCTGCAATGGTCATGTGAAAAAAGTCATGTGTCACTTTTTTCAGTGCCGTTGTAACTTTGAACGGTCACTAAACAAACAGTTGTAAGTTGAGGACTACCTGTAACTTGAAATAGAATGTCTATACAGGTAGTCCTCAACTTACAATCACAATTGAGCTCAAAATTTCCATTGCTAAGCAAGATAGTTGTTAAGTGAGTTTCGCACCATTTTACGACCTTTCTTGCCCCGGTTGTTAAGTGAATCACTGCAGTTGTTAAATTAGTAACAGGGTTATTAAGTGAATTTGGCTTCCCTATTGATTTTGTTTGTCAGATGATCGTAAAAAGTGATCACATGACACCAAGACACTGCAACTGTCATAAATATGTGCCAGTTGCCAAGTGTCATATGACCCAAGGATTATCTATCATATTTATGACAGTGAGCAGGACAGCAATTTAACTGCTGCAGGGAGCACAGCCAGCTACAACATTCCAACAGACACCCTTTTCCCTTTATCCTTTGAATCACCTGCCTTTTTATAATTGCATACACTTACCATGAGCATCATAAGGTGGTAGGTTAAGGACAAAAATCCCACCAGAAGCAGATGGCAGAGCAAAAAGGGATCCTCCATCACTGGTAAGCCAAGCTGCTGAAGCAGTGGAATTAGGTGACAACCCAGGAACTGTGGGGATCACACAGTAGTTCAAGGGATCTCTAAAATGAAGTTTTCCAATATCTGTGAAAACCGACTGCATTTGACTTTCTGTTATCAGCTCCTAAAAAAACAAAGACCAGGGATAAAGTTATCAACAAGAAAGCATAAAATTGAAGAAGAAAAATAGTAAAATGATTTTTCTATTAATATTCCTATTGTGTAAAGTATTTTAAAAATTGAAAATCTGAAACTAGATTAGAAAAGCATTTTCTCATAGTATCTACCCCATGTTAAGTAGCTTATTCAGCAACCTTTTTCCAGCAAATCAAATTATACCTGATACATTTTGACAATTCTTGTTCTACTCCTCTTAGTATTTCACCAACCTTTAGGCACTAGTCTGCTGAGATCACTTATGCTGTTTTCTCTTTATAAAAGTATCTTGTTATATTTTGGGAGTATTCCTGTTTCTATATATGTACTTGAAATTATAGAATATCACGTATTGATTTTCCTGTCCAGATTCAGACTATGTAACTATAGATGGATTAGGTAAAATTACAATAAAACAGAGGTGCAAGCTGTAGTTTAGGCACGCCTCTTACATCACAATTTAAGCCACAATATGGTTTTCACATTATAGTCAGTTAACTCAGCTATGGATAGTTATCACTTTGTGCAAATCCAAAGACTAACTCTCTCTAATCTCAGCAGAAAATGTCAAAATTATCTGATTCCAAGATCTGACAGATTAAGACCAGGAATTGATGTCTGACATAAACCAACTGCATATTATCTCACTAATCAATGGACTTCCTCACCATCATACCATTTTATCATTAGCAGCGTAAATTGTGCAACTTGCATGTTCTAATCCATTCAAATTTATCCCCAGAATATTTTTCAATATGAAGATATGTAAATAATTTTATTGTATATGAAATACATTCAACAGCCAACTAAAAAGGGTTCAGTTTATATGATTCTTTAAATAAGTACTATGATTTGGATGGTGCAGGAATTAATATATTATGATGGTGAAGTGGTATGCAGGAAAAGAACAGAGGCAAACAAATCTGTGATTTGATTTCTTCAACTAAAATAATTTTGTCTCTAACTTAATAATCTTGGAAATTTTTTAAATAGATATATTAAAATAGATTACTTACATTTCTATACATCCGAGCTGGATGAGGTAACATCAATCTATGTACTGTCTGATTGGTTGAAACCAATATAACAACATGATTTTGCGTCTCAAAGATATGTACCCCTTGTGGCAAGAGATTACAATTTTGAAATCTGAGCTGAACAGCATTGTTCAAAAGGTTTATGTCAAGGGACTCCTCTACCAGTTCTAATGTCCCGCCTGAGGTTGCCCTGCAAAAAGAAACAAATGCATATAGCAAGTTTACACTAAAAGTAAACAACCAATGCCAATATTTTCTGTTTGGGGACATACATCCACTGTGCCTGGCATCCCTGATCCAATATGATCAACTCATTGACACCAAGACCCCTTGACTTGGGTGGCAGTGCCTGGTCCTGATTGACTGTTATGTTTCTGAGTTGGTTGAGTGATTCTTCCTTTTCCTACTTCTCAGCTAGCATCCCTTTACAAATAAACAGATCCATGTGATAGGGAAAACTGCCAACTCTTTTGACTGTTTACTTTTACTTAAGTAAGGTAATTAAATTAATTGCCCACTGCTAGCCCTTCTCCTGTTGATTTGTATGTTGCCCACAGGCCAGAAAGCAACTGTCAACCAAAGTTGTCCAAATTGAATAGCATACAATCAAACATGTCTTTAATTTCTACTTTTCACTTTATATTCCTGCCTGAACCCAGTTAATTCCAATGCTCGAAATACTTTCTAATTGAAGTCCTGAATAATCTACTAGATTGTTCTTTCTTATTTCAGTACATGATTCAAGCCAAACCAACTACTTATTTACTTATTTTCTTTTTAATTTTCTTCTCAATACATGTTTATTTATAACTGGATTTGTTGGCTGATGTGAATTTACTGGCACTTTTAAGGGACTGTATTACTTATGTACCTAGATTGCCTGGAAACATTTAATGTGTTTATCCAGCATTGCCTAAGGGAAATGATGGAAGCAAATTGAATTATTCCTCACTTCAAATTGCTATTGCTTCTTTTCCATTTCACAAATCAGAGAAAGCAGAATGGTGATAGCTTGTAATAACATTTAAATTCTGTACCTATTGACCAATCTCACAAGAAAGTAAGAGGACATATGGGGAAGTCTTTATTCTGTTATAGCTTACTTCATTAAACACATAAAACATGTCTTCATGCTTATAAATTCAGCTCAATGTTGTTTTTCTAAAAAGTCAACTCTAATGTATAATGTCCAGATTTCTAAGGAGCATTCATGCTACCAATGTCTTCATGAAAGTTATTTCATTTTATAACCAATTATTCAAAATACCATTTTTCTCCACAAATAAAATGGAGATGATAAATTCCAAATTATTTAACCCTCTTTTAAACTTCTCCAAACTGCAGTCTAGGCAGCATACAAGAGTATATAAACACAGAATAAAAGCCAAAAGGCAGACATATAACAGACATCCCAAATGACTATCAGATAATTGTATCCATCTAAAACCATGTTGGGAAAGAATTGTTTTAATAGCTTTATAAACTGGCAGAAGGGAATGGGCTGCTAACCTGAACTTCCAGACAAGGAATTTTGACATACTAAGGAGGCAGCAAAAGAGAAGACCTGCCACCTGATTTATGCCTCCTCATCCCAGATGTTGTGGGAAGCGTAAGCAGGCCTTTATACAATGTTCCTACTGGCATTTTAAAATGCAAATTAAATATCACATGCATAGGAACCAAATGCATGAGATGTATTGTTTTATGTCATCATCAGATCCCTAACTTCAATTTCTGTTATGCTTTCCCAGATTCAGGGATCACCAACAGGGAGCTGAGATTCATTTAAATGTGAGTGATCATCTCATATTTCATAGTCTTATACTTAGGTTTAGTGGAAAACAGGTAAGAACAAAAGAAAGAAAGAAAGCAGTACCTGCCCCAAACATACCAACTTTAAATTTGGGTAACTCCTTGTAATAAGTTTGCTTCAGCAACCAGGAGGGATTTTATTTTTAAAGCAAGTATCAGCTGTGTCTGGCCAACCCACATCCCCACTAAGACAAAGATAAGGACCAAAGGAACCAAACAATGTCAGTGTCAAAGTGGAAGCTTAGCCCAAACAGGATGCAGCAGATCTGAATCTTTCTAGCTCAGGGCTCTAGGCGGGAGTAAACGGATGGTTAGTCAATGGAACCGCTTGCCTCCTGGAGCTGCGGATGCACCACCGCTGGAAGTTTTTATGAAAAGATTGGACAACCATTTGTCCGGGCAGGAGGGTTGGACTAGAAGACCTCCAAGGTCCCTTCCAGCTCCGATTCTATACACTTGTCCGTTCGGGAAGTGAGCTACCTCGGATCACTCACCAATGAATAAAGCGGTTTCTAGTCACCGAGCCCAGCTGCGCGTTCTCTTGGTACCAAAACCCTCCAGCGCTGTCAGGATACCGCACAGCCGACGGGGACGCGCCGCCACCTGCAAAAGACGGACAAGGGAGGCGGATCAGTCCCTGCGCGCCAGCATGGATGCTCTGGGTGCGTGCATGTCACGCGAAGGACCACCCGCGCAGCAACCCCGCACCGTCTAGACCCCGCCGGGGGTCTCCCCCACCTGGGAGGCTGAATACGAGTTCGCGGAGGCCGTGCCGCGCGCTCCGCTCCGCCCCACCGAGCTCCAAATAGCCCCGCTCGGCCAGGCCCACCGCCGCCGCCATCTTCTCTTCCCGCGCGCGCTGCCACAAAGGCTCACGGGACGGGAGGGAGGGCGCGCGGCGGACGGAGGCGCCCTTCGCGTTGCATCGCGGGAGGCGCGGAGCGGAACGTTTCTCCCCGGCCGAGCCAGAAATCGGTGGCTGCCGATGGTCTGCTTGGATTTCAAGAATGGCTATGCTAGGTGGTCTTCAACTTTATCTAACATCCTTAAGTTGCAAATATGAAATCTCTTTGAACGAATGTTTAAATGGAAAGCCCCGTCGCCCCCAATTAAAGGCTGTTCATTGATAAGTCTATTGAAATCAGTGTAGCTTGTATTTGAGAGTGCTTTGTCTTTTTTATGGAATTGCATCCATTAAATGGAGTTGGATCTTTGTTTTGTTGTAGACTTAGATGTTGCCTATGAAGAAGGGTTGCAGGAATTGGGTATGTCTAGTTTAATGAAAAGAAGAATCAAGGGTGACATGATAGCAATGTTCCAATATCTGCCACAAAGAAGAGGAGGTCAATCTATTCTCCAAAGACGAAGGCAGGACAAGAAGCAATGAATCTTGGATGAATTGTCTTGGATGAATTGGCAGTGGTTGCAGTTTACTGATTTTCAAGCAGTATTGGATAATCCTAGGCTGTGTCCCTAGAGGGCATTAGCACTTCGATATTTTTGACCTATAGCCAAGAACCCTATTTAATTCAGTACTGTAGTGCCTTTTTAAAGAAAAACATTTTCACAAAGTATACTGGTGAGGAATTACATTAAAACAATGTAAGAAAGCATCACTGCTTGAAACAAGGCTTGTGCCTAATGGGACTACATATTTTACTTCAGACTCAAAAGTAGAATAATATTTGTGTAATCCCATGCAACTGGCAAATTTCTACATCATATTTCTGGGAGTTTGTTTCAGAAATATTTGAAATGAAGCCTGAAAGGTTATTTACACTTTTTCTCAAGTTCTATATGTTGTCTTAAATTTATATTTCAGCTTTGGGTTTGCAATACCTTATGGTAGTCTGCCTTTATATTTCACACCCAGGCACAATGGGCATCCTTTCAAAGTCCTCTTACAATTTCAAAAAATTGTAATCTTGCTTAACAGTATACCTTAGATCAGTGTTATCTAATCTGATCCTTTGTAGATATAATAATAGTGTGGGTGATAGACCAACTTAAAGGCAGCAGGTTGAGAAGACCGCCTTGCAGAAACATTGTAATTAAAATTCTTAAAATCTTGGTATGTTTGTTGTCAATTCTGCTGGAACAGAAACGTCAAGATAATATATTCAGAGTTAGTCTATTCTCTGATTTATTCAAGGCCCTAATCAGAACAATTGCAGTTTGATCTTGAATCTGATCAGTTGACATCCGTGTTTTGCTCCATAGTATTATGATGCCTTGTAAAGATGCAAGTTTCCTGCACATAAAATTATTCATATTTCAAAAGCATGCTTTAGAACAGCTTTTCTTTAATCCTTTTGGTAGGTGAAAGCTTTGACTGTAGCCAGTACAATCAGTTCTTCTGATTTTTCACAATAATCCTAACGCCAGGGTACATTGGCTTTAATCATCAGAAAACAGTTTTAAACAAAACACTTGATAATCTGACTAGGCTGTAATTGGAGAATGTCATATCTGCCTAATCAATTAGGACAAACATGAGTTTAGCCATCATAATAGATTATTAAGATTTCTTGGATATGACCACTCTATTCTTAGCAGCTGTACAAATTCAGCACTGCATATTATAGTACACACACACAAACACACACACACATGAATGAAATACGATTGAGAAATATGGATTATAGTAATATTTATGGTTAAAGCAAGAAAAATTGTGACAGCAGAGAGCTGTCTGACTGCATTCATCAATCAGTCCTATAATGCTACTATTGGGTTCATTTTGTTGTGTTTCAAAAAGAACAAATCACATACGTTATATTATTCAACATGATTCCGAAATGATTTGGACTTTATCCTGGCATTATTATTTCTCTCTTTTGCTTTGGAGTTATTTCAGTTTTTAGATTTGAAGTACTACCGGGTGGTCTCTTAATGTTCCGTCCCACATATTCCATGAACTTCAGTCATTCCACAAATAATCTACCATTACCAGAAAGATTATTTCATCCACCTGCTTTCTAATATATCACAAGCTACACTGGAATTTACTGGACGTTGCATAGTCAAGTTTTCCCTTGCAGGACTGTAAAGTGGGCAGGCCCATTGGCAGCTACTGTGGGATGGAGATACAGAGAACTCTGAATGGAGCTGTTTTGGCTGCTAGGAATAGTTCTGTCCCCCTGATGTTGGGGAGAAGCTGAAGGGAGGTTCATCCTGAACAATACTTCTTTTCAGGCAGAAGGGTTGCATGAACAGCTCTTAGGCGGCTGTGACTACACAAAGCACCCTGTCTTCCTGTGCAGAATAGCTGCATTATTGTACCAGTCAGGTGGCTGGCTAAGGCCTGCTTCTGGATACGTAGGCACGAACTAGAACAGGCCCTGTGCTGGCACAGAGATATCACAATGGTTGAAGGGAACAAACTTTGAGCAAACCTGCTTGTATATCATATATTTTGGAAAGAATAAAGGCAGGGCTTCCATTGTTTCTCACTTACTCTGGTCCTGATCACTTTCTCTGACTATGCTTTTCATAATGTATTTTCCACTTTAGATCTAATAGATTGAACTATCAAACTGATTCATGGTTTGAATTATTTACAGCTGCTCTGTTCTGATAATCTGTATTCAAGAGGTATCTTCCAATTCTTAATCAACTTTGAGAAACAGAGCCTTGGTTCATTTGCAATGCAGAGACTTTCTTTATAATCTGGTATCAAACCGATAGAGAGCTTTATTCTCAATTTGTTTCGTGTCATTTCAGCATTTTTTTCTGTTTTGTACCATAAAAAAATAGACCACTCCCACTTTCTGCCTTCACTGTGATGTCCTCACCTTACTTTGTTACTGGCAGTAATTCTTGTGAGATCTACAGACTAAATTTCAGCACTTGTTAATTTTCTCATGTGTTATCAATCAAATCTCTAGTATGGTACCTAGTTACAGTATAATTTATTCAACTTTCATGCTTGTTTTAATTAAAAATTAGACTAAGATTCTTAAGCCTAAAAATAGCTTTACCCCAGAAGGTATAAGGTAACTAAAACAGCTGCAGTTTAACCACAAAGAGGTCAGATTAACCCAGGCAATTAAAATTGAGATAGTTTGTATTTTTATTACTGTTACAATGAAATGTTGATTAGAAAAGACCTAAACTTCAACACAGTGAAATACTACCAGTTTCATGGATCAAAATCATAATGTTTCTAAATCAGATAGTTTCACCTGTCTCTGTGGGTCTTCTACTTTAGTAAAAGTGCTGAGGCCAATTTTCCCCACACTGATATTTTCATGTATCCTCTTTTGGAACAGGTAGAAATGAAGAATGTTCATCTTTAAATCAAGCACCTTTGAAAAGAAATCCAAAGCATGGATGAAGGGTATCTCTTGTTCTATAATACATCTATCATTGACCATCCAATAAAAGTTTATATAGGAACTTTTGGGTCCCTATCCTGTAGTGTTAAAAACCTCTGGAAACTGAAAAAGCTCAAATATAATTTCCCACAGTTGGTAGCATAAAAAACTACTTATACTGACCTAAAATTCTGAAGAGTTGCAGTCTGAAAACTTTTGGAGGACATCAGATTTGGAAAGCAGAGCTATCGTGATTAATAGTTCATACACAAAATACAGGTACGTAGGGTAAACAAACTAATAAAAAAGGCAAAACAAATAATGGAAAATCTGAATCTCCTATTAATTTAAAATACAATCTTATATCTGGATCTCAGGGTTACGACTGAGGAGCCATTATCTTAGCATAAGCTACCATAGAAACATTGAATGGGAGAAAGCTTACTGAGGGCAAGGATGGATGGAATTGTTTTGTTCTAATATGACAACTAGGTTCAAGCAAGTTCATTGTTATGCAGAGCTGTCCTCAGGATTGACCCCATACCTTTAGCTTTTCCCTTCCTGTTATAGAAATAGTGACTGATGTTGATTTTTTGCAAGCAAGATTTAAACACTAACAGTTGTTGCAATGTTTAGGAAATATAGAATCATAGCCACCTACCGGTAATTCAAAATGCTCTGAATCAAATTATGATAACAGATACTACTGACAGAATAATAATCTATAGCATATTTTCAGGACACAACTATATAAGGCTTAATTTGGCAAAGAATTGTATTTTTCAAATTGATCATTACTTGAATTTGGAACCAAACACAGTTATAGACATAAGTGAAAGAATTAGCAGTTGGCAACAAGAATAAAAAGATACTAAGTGATATAGATTTTGATTTTCTACAGAAGAGCTTAACTCAGTACTTTAAATTATTGTGATATAAGTACTCAGATATTTTAGGGAAAGAACATTCTTTCTAGACTAGTAGACTAATTTTTGCTTCTCTTGTGAGTTTGGATAGTTCTGTTCAGTGAAACTTTTTAAATCAATGTTAATTAATTTAAAGAGATTTTGTAATTTTAAATCTTGCCCTTCCTCCCTATCCACACCTAACCTTGTTATTCCTTTAAAGTATTTATTCCTTCCTTTAAAGTAATATTATTCTGGTTATTTCAGAATATTTAATTTTCTGATTATTTCAACCATTGGAGTAATTCTGTTTGATGCAATACCAAACAGAAATCCAAGATTAAAATCTCACACACAGTTTGGCTATCACGTCAATCAAGTGATTATATCAGGAAGAGACAGACAGACAGACAAAATAGGAGGCAGAAATATTATATTTACTGCCTTGAGTTATATATAAAAAAGCAGGATAAAAATATAATAATAATGACAAAAAAGTCTGAATAATGGAGATTACAGTACCTGGAGAGAGTAGAAAAGAAGAGAACGAACTGGGGAGGGGATCATAAAATATAAAGACCTGCAAACAGAAGTAAAACGACTGTGGCAAAAAAAAGCAAAGATAGTACCAATAGTGATAAGCTCCTTTGGGTGCAATTCCAAAATATCTGAAGCACCACATGAACACCATTAGCACTGACAAAATCACCAGTCAATTTCAAAAGGCAGGGTTTTTTGGAATTGCTTACATCTTGCAATGATACCTTTAATATTATTAAACAAGATTTGCATATAGCAGATCCTTGGAAAAGACTCAATAGGTGGATAAAAATGCCAAATCCAGTCTAAACATCTGGCTGATGCGCAACTAACATAATAATGTAATTGTCAACTCTTAGCAACCACAAAGATTTTGTGTGAACGTGTGTGTGTGTGTGTGTTCATGCCATGCACATTCTTTTATTATTTTATAATGCAGGATAGTTTCTATAACTTGGTTGCATTCAGTGGAGAATGCATGAAAGCTTTTGAAATTCTGCTCAATCGTTGTACAATATTTATTTATTTATTTATTTATTTATTTATTTATTTATTT
>QLTV01020729.1:2883548-2908368 GCA_003457575.1 Thermophis baileyi
ACTCTCTAATGTATTAATGTCCAAAATACATTGTGGATTCCAGGCAGGTGATCAGTATTCAAGGATAGGTCTGGCAAAGGTTTTGTATGCCCTAGTTAGAAGTATAGCGTTACCAGAGAGAAAATTTCGTAAAATAAGGTTGACCACTCTTAATGCCTTTTTAGCAATGTTGTTACAGTGAGCTCTGGGGCTTAGATCTTTTGAAATGAGTACTCCTAGTTTTACATCATCGGCAAAGAGGACGCAGCAGTTTATAATATGATCACAAAGGTTGTTTATATAAAGCAGAAAGAGTGTTGGTCCTAGAACGCTGCCTTGGGGAACACCACTGTTAACTGGCGCAGGGTTTGATATAGCGTTTCCAATTTTAACTACTTGTTGCCTGTTTGATAGGAATGTAGCTATCCACTTGTGCAAAGATCCAAAAATGCCATAAGAACTTAGTTTTAACAGAAGTTTGTCATGTACCACTGAATCAAAGGCTTTGCAGAAGTCTATGTAGATTGCATCTATTGCTTTACCCTGGTCGAGTTGAGAGGTCCAAATGTTTTTGCAGTGTATGAGTTGCAGATTACATGACAAATTTTTCCTGAAACCAAATTGCTTATTAGAGAGTAGGTTATTTGTCACTAAGTGGAGGGTGATGGATTGGTTTATGATGGCTTCCATGACTTTACAGGTGACGCAGCAAAGGGATATATAATATACAATATCCTATTATCATGAAATTGTTAGCTTTTACCTATAACAAATTTCACCTAAGGCCAAGTGTATTCATGAGAGAATTGATACAAAATTCTGGCACAGCCAGGGGTAGGTTCTGGATCCTTTTGCTGCCGGTTTGCTCAGGGTCGTGCCGTGCACGCACGCACCCGCAGCAATCAAAAAATAGCTTCTGCGCATGCGCAGAAGCAAAAATTAGCTTATGTGCATGCGCAGAAGCAAAATCCAAGATGGCAGCACCCATGGAGACACCGACAGAACCGGCTCCGTGACGTCATCACCGATTTACTAACGGTTCTAAAGAACCAATTAGAACCGGTAGGAACCCACCTCTGGGCACAGCATTGCTAAAATATATTCACAGAACCATTATATCCATTATGGGCTGATAGGTGTGGGTCATTACTTTGTACCATGTAGCAAATGGGAAGAGTTTTTAACGTTTAAAATCCTGCACTGATCCAAGATGATGATTATATGTGTTATTTTACTTTAGAGAAAGGTTGTAATCTAGGAAAGCCCTTTTTGCACTTATGAACGCAAGAAAAGCAACAGCTCAACGGATACAGATCTCATCTCTGGTAAGATGGTACAGTCAAAGCTGCCACTTATCCAATGTAAAACTTCGGACAAAAACAGGATTATGACAAGGATGGTGATGATTTATTATTGAGCTCAACCTATGCTAAGTCCTAACCTGGAGTATATTTGTAGCTTCTCCACCTGTATCAGATGACTGAAGGCAAAACGGATAAAAAAACACCATTACCGAAGAATGACCTTAAAAGGAAACGATGAAAAAGCCATCGGGACTTCTACCTCCAAGGATTCTCCCCACGCCGGTGCGAAAAAGAATCTAACACAAAACATTTTGTGTCCTTGTTACACATTCGGTGTGTCAACTGGGAAATCGCACCTCCAGCAGGTGATGGAGCTCCTGCTCTCGCCGTTCTTCTGAAATCGCGATGGGAAGGAAGAGTTTCGGGGCGTCGCGACGGTATTGCCTCGAGCTACGGCACGGCAGCGAAGGATCGCCCCGCCCCACACGAAGGTGAGGAGGAACTGCGCGCGGCGGCGCAGGTAACTGTGAGTTAATCATTGTCCCGCAGGCAGGAGTTGCTTCGCTTAGCTCTTCTGGCAGCCCCTCCTTGCGGCTCGGAGTCTCCACCTCCCCGGAGCGTTGGTGACCCGCCTGCTTCCCACCCCCCCCCCACCCCCTTCCTCTCTTCCCAGCTAACGATCTTCGGTCAAGAGAGCTTCCTGCCTGGCGGATCGGTCTAACTTCAGCCCGGGCTTTCGGCGCGCGATCTGGCGGAGCGCTTTGACCTGATCGCCCTGCCGCATTTTGGGAAATCGGGTGAGTTTTCCCCTCTCTTCCCCAAAAGGAATTCGGGAGAGCCGCCCCTTTCGCGGCTGTGTACGGATCCGATCTGCCAAAGTTTCCCGCTCCCTCTTAGGTGCAGCCGGATTAGGAGGGTCAGTGCAGGCTCTTTATTGCGATTAAGAGGATTTTCTTCCATCTTTCTTCCTGCCGCCCCTTTCTTTTGGCATCGCTGCATCCCCGACCAACCCATTTGTCCACATGGGCAGGTGTTTTCCCTGCGTCCTTGCCGCCCTAGTGGACATCTCCTTTTCCAGGAATTATTCAAAGTCGCTGGTCTCTGCAGTACCTTTACCAGCCCACGCGGAAATCGCTTTGTGCTGTTACCTTTACGCGCGCTTGATGACCCGTTAGGGGAGGCGTGAACTTATTTTTTTCCTTCTCTTGTATTTGGTTCGTCGTCTCGAAATCAAAGTTACTTTCCGCGCGTCCGGAATTCTTTAGACAGCTGTTGCTTCCACATCCGCACCGAGCTGGGGAACCTTACGAAGAGAGACGTAAAAGTACAGTATTGAATTTCCTGATTTTTGGTTAGGAAACTTTTGTCTGTCCGTATCTTTGATTTAAAGCGCTGCCGAAAAGGAACGCTTTAAATAAAAGTTAAATAAAGTTGATCAATCGCTAACGTATCCGATGAACAAAATTATCTGGGCACGCCGTAGATTCGTGGAATTAGGAAGGATTTTTCCCTTGAAAGTTGTTATAGGATCGCTGGCTAGTTTCTTTCAAATCCTCCCCTCTCCGTTTCCAAATTGGTTTCCTCCGGATTGAATTGGGACTACAACTCCCAGAATTCGCAGGATTGCCATATATTTGAAAAAAGAATTTCATAGTGATCAAGAGCATTGGAACCAGGGCATTCATTCGATTGTCATGGATCAATTAATCTGAACTAAAGCTATGTAGTAACGGTAGCAGTGGCTGTTTCCAACAAGAGAAAATAACTAGATGAGGCTGAAAAAAATTGGTCCGGAGTGGAAATTTGATGATAGTTGGTTAACCTGAAAATAATATAAAGAACTTCTGAGAGAGGGAGTGATTGTGTTTGGTTAGTGAGGGAGGGGGTGCTGAGGACTGAAAATGCAGTTCTCTCTCCTGCTGTTCAGGAATGTTGTTATGTCAGATCCCTGCAGACATGTGTTTGCAATCCCTTCTATGAAATATCCTGATCAGTGGCTCTGAAAATCACCTTTTGCCTGCCTGGAAACCAGTTCCCATTTTGAACCAGCCAGTCTGGGTTGCTTCTGTTTAATGCAGGGACCAGCACCTCTCAATGCAAGGATTTATTTTAAGGAAATAGGGAAGAGATGGGTTTGCACTTCAAGTTAAGATATAACACAGTTGGGGCTCAACATGAGTGATTGGGGTTTTTTACAACCAAAGTTATACTGTTTGTGAACCTAGACAATTGCAGCTTTATTTAGCTAATAGTGATTAAACCAAAGTTTAACATGTAAAAATCAAACTCTTCTATCAGAGCATAGATGTACATTTATTATGTTACATAGAATTCTTCATTAAATGTAACCAATCCTGTAAATGTTGATGTTCTCATTTAGATGCTAATTTAAGGGAAATAATTGTATTGGAACAAATTGAAAACGATGAATATAAATGCAGGGACATGGCAGTAATTTATGCAAGCAATCAAATGCTTGCAAACTGAACAATGCTGAATTAAATTATTTTAATAAGATAATCTCCTCTGGGTTAAGTGGTGTTTTCACAAGCATGTCCACAGTTTTCTTGGCAGCAATATGGAAATGAATTCCCTTGGCTTTTGAGGGAGAATATTGGGGGGGGGGGTGGGGGGGGATTGTTTTCCCAGGACACTTTGCAAATCAGGGATTTTCTATCCTGTCTAAGTAGATGCCTGATTTGACCCTATTTAGTTGCTGAGATCAGCTAAGGTCGGGTAGGCACTGTCAAGCTTTTGTCCTCATGGCTGGCCGCACCCTACTTTTCTGATAAGAGTACAGAATTCTCAGGGCTTTTACCTGGGTGTTCTTGAATAAGTGTGTCATCGTTATTCTATTACATAGGTGAGCTATGGACACATTTGCTGGATTGACCCATGTCAAGCCATAATGTGATTTTTTTGCTTTGGTATAATACAATGTATGGATCTAATAATTGTGATTTGATATTTATGGAGTACTTTGGCTTGCATATCAAATTATGACATTCAGCATGTATGATCATGTAAAGCATGGGTTAGTATAATATGTAGATTAGCCATTGGTTGGATTCATATAGTGCAACAAACTATAATATGGATTGTTTGATTTTGGGTGTGTCAGTTCCCAAACTATTTCTGTGCTAATAAATAGTGATAGAGCTTTCTGGACCCGTTTCCTCCCTAAACTGGGCAAGGTAAGGTCTCGCATCATCTTAATTATGATGCATAAACTTGGTTTTAGTACGCTTTTGGCCACTTAAATTTACTTTTTTTTTCTCAAATTGAACAATGAAAAAATCTGAATCACAGTACTGTAACTAATTAGGAGGAACCATGCAATATTTTGATGTTAAAATACACTATTAATTTGATTGTCTGAATTTTATTCTGGATTGTATTAATGCTGAATACAGCAGTAGAAAGGAAAGCCTTAATTGTTAGTGGGATTTGAAGCAACACTGTATTTGGCAACAAAGAAAAGTGAAGGGATGTAGTTCAGCTGCTGTTTTAGAAACATCGTCCTTGTGAGATGTCTTCCTGTTGCACCAGCTAAATAAAATTCAAATCAAATGCAGCTTTGAAAACATTCAGCATAGCAACCTCATAAAAGAGTATAACTATTCCTTTTGCTTTATCTGGTTATTTATTTACTTATTTGTATCCCACCTTTATTTTTTACAAATAATTCAAGGCAGCAAACATACAATGCACGTTCCTCTTCCTATTTCCCCCACAACAGTGAGGTGAGTTGGGATGAGAGTGACTGGCCCAAGATCACCCAGCTGGTTTTCCTGGCTAAGGCGGGACTTGAACTCACAGTCTCCCGCTTTCTAGCCTGCTGCCTTAACCACTAGACCAAGCTGGTTACAAGCTTGTGAAAGGGTTCTTTAAGATACTGGGGAGAAAAATAAGGCAAAGCAAAATAAATATGTATTAAAATGCAGAGTAAGATAAAAGTGTTGAACTTGTTCCCTGGTGATTACACGGACATGAGTAACAGTATGGAACTGGTTTATCATTAGCATCTTCTCCAAATTTAGCCTACAGCCTACTGTCCTTTTCTGGTGAGTTCCCAGCAGAGGATTAATCAGGTTAGAGTTAGCCTGCTTTGGTTTTTTCCAATACCAGCCAGTCAGCTTGGGGCTGAACACGTCTAAAATGCAAAAGAAATATTCCAATAGTGTAGGTTCACCTTTTTAAAGAAAAGACCAAGTCTTAAATGTGATATGAGGCATCCCTGATTGTAGGAAACCCAAAGGGGAAAAGCAACTGTGTTGTAAAACTATAAAGAATTGTTTTACATTTTAAAGCACATCCTTTAATACGGTACTAATAAACTTGGTTCTACCCCTTTCTCTGAGTATATGAAACCATTTTGTGATTTTATTATCTTTGCATCAGTCTTGCGGGGTAAATTAAGTTATAAAAGAGTTGTTTGCCTAAGGCTGCCTAGAGACCACACGGCATTAAAACTAGGTGAGCTGTGTTCAAAGCTAACCTCTGTTGCAAAAATCCAGCCGATTACTATAATAGGCAAGTTATGTTTCCCTTCCAGCTGTTGACTCATAAGAAGATAAGGAGTCAGAGTTAATTCTCACATGTGGTTGTAAAGGTAGATCTGTTACAGTAGATATACTGTACTCTACTGGTTTTCTCAAGATGTTAACAGAAGTATCAAAAAAGAACTTTGCTTTTCCAAGAAAGGCCAATCTTCCCTTCCTATTTAGCTCTTTGTGCAATACATTTGTCCAGCTATACAACCGCCTCCCTTATATGGGTTAAAGACTTAATCTTGGGCTCGATACAAGCATGTATTCACAGCACAAGCTCTCTCCACTGAACATCCAGGAATGGCCTGGATTTAATGAGGTTAACTCAGCAAAAATAAGAGCGCTAATGCAAATGGTTTGTAGAGTGGGTGTGCGTGGGGAGCTGACACTGGAATTCCAAATAGGCTGGGGTGCTTGCTGCTACAGCTGTGGGAATAAAACTTTGACCTCTGCTGCATTCTAATTTAAAATTTGTGCTGCTCCATCACACTTTTTTGTTCAGTTTTTTTTTCTCCTTGGGCACTAAGTAGCTTGGGTGGGAAGCGGGAGATGAGCTGCTACAGGAAAGGGCCTTGAATGCATTTTCAGTACTTCAACTGCAGGAATGTGATTCTTTGGGGTTTCATCCTTTTCTTACCACATTCAGTAAAGCACAATACCCATCATCAACTAAGGCAGTGTTTTCAACCTCAGCCACTTTAAGGTGAGTGGACTTCAATTCTCCAGACAGCGTGCTGGCTGGAGAATTCTGGGAGTTGAAATCCATTCATCTTAAATAGCTGAGGTTAGGAAACACTGAACTAAGATATTCTAGTCTTGCTTTTTACTGTTTCCTCCTTTGCAAAGTCAGGATGTAGTAAAAGGCAGAGAGAGATAAATGGATGTGCTGGGATGGAAATTACAGGCAAAAGGAAATAAGCAATCCAGAAGCCATTTTGTTCTTGTCAAAGAAACCTGTTGCAAACTGGCAGATTACACACAAACTTGCCTTTAAACACATGCATTCTCGCTGACACACCCACATGCACACAAACAAACCAGAAGCACATATTGTAGAGGAAGGCCATGTTAATCTATGATGATCAAAAATCAGGAGTCTGGTAGCACCTTTTCACACTGAAATATTTTATTAAAAAGTGAACTGCAGTTGCCCTTTGCAAATGGACATTTTACTCAGTGCCCAGTGGCCACATTTGCAGGACATTTTCACAGTTCGTTCATTCCCGCATTGCTCCTTTTTGTTAATGTGACTGCTAAGCAAACAAGTTGTTTGAATCTTAGTTTGCTGTATCCCAAGCCAGGATTACAAATTGCAGTTCTGGGTTTAAGAACCCAGAACTGGGTTGGCTTTGAAGCAACAAATGAAGCATGATTGGCTTTGAAGCAACAAATCCAGAGCCTGCATTTGGACATATACAACTTAAATTGAATCTTAGTTAAGACAAAATACAGTAATGCTGAACAATTCAGTATGATGTAATAATCATATTTGTGGAGAAGGGCAAAGTTTATGAATCTTGGCTTGTTTTATGTGCAATACAAGTGGGCACTGTAAGGCAAAGCAAAGTAAATCACGTGACGGTTTAACCCAGCCAACATTAGCTAGGGGATTGAGATCCTGATTTTCTTAGGGTTGTAATGATCAGTATGTTAGCTGTTATCTGTACTTGCTTTCGTCATCTGCAGATGGGCCTTCAGTGTGAAACTGCTCTGGGAATCTGTTCTTCACAGAATTGTTGGGTGACTCCTGATGAGCTCATTTTGCTTTGGAAAGCAGCTGCCTCACAAAAATACCAGCTGTGCCATTTAAAATCGCCTGACAGACAAGCCTCACTGAATCTACAGTCACACCCTGTGTGCATTACCAGTCTGCAAGCGTGAGCATGCTTCTAGCACAACACTGCCACACAGAAGCATCTGTGATGTACACATCCATTAGGGTTTCTAGTTCTGAGTTATAAAAATCCAGCCGACCTTAAGAAAGTAACAAATGGAATTTTCCTTATCTCTTTCCTGCTGCCTAGTGGCCATCCAGATTTTTGTAGACCATATATGGAATTACTGATATGTGTTCACTTAGCTCATGTGTTATAATGGAAACCTCAGAGCAGCAGTTTGTCCAAAACAAGAACTGGCCAAACAGTAAATAATGAATGTGACGGTTCCAACATCTATTTTCAATTATGGAGCTATACAGTATCAGATTTTATAAGCCACATGTTTAGTTATATAGAATGAATGGTTGTAATTGTGAATTATGACTTATTTTCCTTGGCAGCTGTACCAGGATAATATGTACACTATCCAGAACACAGAATAGTGTGTTCAATCATTCATAGTCCAAACTATGGATTTGCATTTAAATCTATGTAGTCTGAGTATCTGAGTGTCTGCTTTTTTTTTTCATCTAATGAAACATTTTCTTCTGTATGTTGTGAATTGGGAACTCTGATCATCCATTGAATTTTTTGGGGGGTGCCAACCCTGAGGGAGGCTCATTTAGAATCAGCTTGAAGTTGGGCTTTCCTACATCAATTTTAGGGACTCCCCTATAACTCAGAGTGCAGACTGTCCCCATTATTGTTTAAGAAATTAAACATTTGTTTTTATATCCTAACGTCTTATCCCTGAAGAATATGTTAATATTTTACAATTGGAGGTATTGATTTCTATTGTTGGATCATTTATGGAGGCTTTAATTTTTATTTTCATGCCATATTTTTGGAGAGTATTTGTAATTTTATTATTGCTGTTTTACTGTTTATTTTATGAATCACTATAGGCTAGTTTGATTGGGAGTAACAGGGATACAATTGGGTTAAATTATTGAGGTATTCTGAGTTACTAATAAAGGACCCCTCATATTTTGAGTTATTTATGGGCCTCTCAAGGGAACCTTGGCAAACCCAGCTCAGGTATTCCTTATAAAGATTAGAACTGGCAAGCTTGTGTTGGACATGAATGATGGGGAAACGCTTAGTTTAATCCTAGTGTCAGGCCAGTCTTCTCCAAGCTAGCCTCTTGCTGGCTGGGAGTAATAGATGGTAGAGTTTATAGCTAAAGGACCCTAGATTGGGAAAAGCAGCTTTTGGTCTTTCTACTACAGTATTAAAACTCAGTGGGTATTTATGTACTGAACTCAGAGGTGGGTTCCTCCCGGTTCGGACCGGTTCGCCCAAACCAATAGCAACCCGCTGGTGATGTCACTATGATATCACGGAACTGGTTCGGTCGGTGCCGGTCCGTGGGCGCCACCATCTTTTTTTTTTTGATTATTTTTTTTTGAATTTTTCCGTTTTTTTTCCTTCTGAGCATGCGCAGAAGCCGAGTTTCCAGCACTGCGCATGCGTCGCCATCTTGTTTTGGGGGGTTTTTTTCTGGATTTTTCAGCACTGCGCATGCGCGCCGGGAGGAAGCGAACCAGCAGCGAGGTAAGTTAGAACACACCCCTGACTGTACTGTTTTGCATTTCCTCACGGAGAACATCTCTGAGAATGTTCTTGGTAATTATCTTACGTTTTAGAATGAGTAATTGAAAGTTATATACTGAAGATTCCTTCTCTGGTTTCCAGTATGTGCATAACCTTCTTATACAGCTAGTACCAATATGTGATTCAATGCAATAATCCTATTAGGAACTATATTAAAAAGTGTAGTCCAGAGTAGTGAGCAAAATATTGAAGTGTGCTTTTTAAAAATGTTGGGAGAAATCCCTTTTAATAATCTGGACCGAAGTTGTCTGTTGGTTGTACCTTTGACTTACTTATCTTTCAGGTTAATTTTTATAGACTAAATTACATTTTCATAATTAGGGATTTTTGTGCTTTTGAAATTTGGAGTTATTTCCTCCTCCTCAGGTTCTGCCAAAAAAGAAGTTACATTATGTTCTTTTAGGATCTTATGGGATTATAGATAGACCAGCTTTCTCCACCCAAGGGGCTTTTAGAGATTTAGGATGACAACTCCAACCATTGTGATCCAATTTTTTGGGAAGGAATTAAGGGGGGGGGGGAAAACCAAGTTAGGTGGAGTATGTTTGTTTTATAATTTCCCATTTTGCTTTAAGGCAGGAATCTTCATTTGTTCCTTGTAGATTAGTATTTCTAATTCTGTATACAATTATACATACCAGTATTATACAAATGTTCAAGAGAAACAAGGTGTGTAAAATAAAATAAAATCTACATTAGTGAATCAAGATGCATGTTACAATGGCTGGTAGTACCAAATTAAAAATGTTTCTAGCTGTTTCAACAGATAGTATATTTCTATAATTTTCTCTTGATGAAGAAACTGGTACTTCAAAGATTCTCTGCTCAGCTGATATCCTTCCATGTCAGTCAAAGCAACTTTTTAAAATGACTCTTTTTAAAATCAAATGACACAAAATGGATGCATTAATCTTTCTAATGAAAAGATTAATTTATTTGACATATACTTTGGATTTCAAATATCCAATCCTCCCTCTGCGCCCCCCCCCCCTGTTTTCTAGCATGTTTTGATTTCTCATTAAAAAGCAAAGAACAACATATGGTATTTTATCCCTATAATATTTATTTTAAAGTTTTTAATGCTAAACTAGAAATATTCTGGTTATTAAGAAAAGATATTAGCAAAGGCAGCTTTGCCATCTGAGTGGTGAGCTATTTGAGTTATGTTAGGATAACATTGTACAAAGAACATTAGATATGGTGACATTGATGTAGCTGGTGGAAGGAGTGATCAGTAAACCCTTCAGAATGGCTTGTTCTTTGCATGTCAGAAGTTTGGGTTTGTATTGCAAAAGTTCTACAGGTGGCTTTTGAGATAGTTCCTGCCTACAGAGCTTATGGCTCTCTGTCCTTCTGAATTGCATAGGATAATTGATTTATGGATGGACAATTCTTTGTAGCCTAGGTTCAGCTTTATTTATTTTTTTATAGTTTGTTTCTATAACCCCCTTCTGCCAGGTCTACATCACAGTCTACCTCACATGGTTGTTTATTTTATTATTTTATCGATTTTATTCATTTTATTTTATTTTTATTCAATTTATAATCTGCTCTATTCCACTGCAACTCTGGGTGGCATACAATGGATGAAATGTAAAATAATACAATCCATGCAGTACATCCAGGCAAAACAAAACCACCAACCATGTTCTCATATATCAAACAATCTATTAGAGACTCATCACCCCTCATTTTAGGGACCTTCCCCCATGTATTCAGTATTGAGCTCCCTAGGACAGTCAGGCTGTGCATGTGATAATCAAAGGTTTGAGAACTGCTGTTAGGGTAAAAGGAAATCTAATCTAACTACAGGTAGTCCTCAAAGTAGAACCATTCATGTAGTGACCATTCGAACTTACAATGGTACTGAAAAAACACTTATGACCATGGTCACATGATCAAAATTTGGACTCTTTGCAATTGGCATCAGAGGTGGGTTCCTCCCGGTTCGGACCGGTTCTCCCAAACTGGTAGCGACCCGCTGGTGACATCACGATGATGTCACCAATCCGGTTCGGTCGGTGCCGGTCCATGGGCGCCACCATCTTTTTTAAAAAAAAATTTTAATTAATTTATTTTTTTTGAATTTTTTTTTTCTTCTGTGCATGCGCAGAATCCGAGTTTCCAGCACTGCGCACGCGTCACCATCTTGTTTTTGGTGTTTTTTTTATTATTATTATTTTACTGCGCGTGCGCGCACGCACGAGGCGCGTGCGCGCCCATGAGGCGCAGCCACGTGGCGTGGGAGGAAGTGAACCGGCAGCGAGGTAAGTTAGAACCCACCCCTGATTGGCATGTATTTATGATGGTTGCAATGTCCTGGGGTCATTTGATCACCTTTTGCAACCCATTTTGCATCAATGGGAAAGCCAGATTCATATAACAAACCTGTCACTAACTTAACAACTGCAGTGATTCACTTCACTGTGGAAAGAAAGGTCATAAAATGGGGAAAATCCATTTAACAACTTGCCTTATTTAGCCTTATTTAGAAATTTTGGGCTCAATTGTGTTCATAAATTGAGGACTACCTGTAGTTGTTTCCAAAATGAGCAGATTTTGACTGCCTAAAAATAAAAGAGCAACTGGAATGAAAAAAGTGAAGCATCCTTTCCTGATATATTTAGATGCAAACCCCAAGGAAAGAATGTGTGTATGGGATTGTGCATAGCTGGGAAGGGGGCAGTTGAGTAACTTTCTGGAATCCAGTGTGTCTGCTAATTGTGATAGTGGATGAGTGGCTAATCTGCTCAGTGAATTTCCGTGGGTCAGAGCTCAGGGGATGTCCTGCTAGAGGTGGTGCTTAAAGGATTCTAAAAATTCCCTTGGGCCATTTGTTCTCTTAATGTAGCACAGAGGTATTTTAAGGACTTAAATTTAAGCCCCATTGTATTAAACATTGCCCCCACAGTAAATCATTTGTTTGAAAATCATTTGTTTGAAGCAGCTTGCAGTTGCAAAAGATAGCGATAAGCGAGGCCAAGACTGTGGTCTATACCATATGTAGTCTTCCCAAGGCCCCAGCCTACTGAAGGATCAATAAAAATATTTAGTTTGAATCCCAGTACAAATATAAACAATGCTTTGAAAGAGCTGCTGCTGCTGCTGTCTGAGGGTATGGAAATGTAAACCTAGCTTATTCATCAAAGAATTAGGATTTTTTAAAAATACTTAAAGTGAAAGAGCATTGGAAACAAAGAAAACTTTATTAATATGAAATTTAAACAAAACATTCGAATAGGTTTTGTGAATAAAGTGCTAAATTAGTAATCTGGATGTGAGTGAAATGAATGATTAAAAATGTGTGAAGCTGTATTTGTCTATTCTGAGGTAAACCCTGTTAAATTTAATGGGATTTAATCCCAGGTAAATGTATATCAAACTGCAGCTTTCCAGTGCAATACTAAATATATTGGTCTGGATCATGCAAAAAACATAACTGAAATTGTGCAAATCCTATAATGGTTTAGGAGGATGTATTTTCCCAGCCATTATGGTCTGCAAACAGTTGTTTGTGTGACTCAGCAAGCGACATGAACCATCCAGTTGTGGTTTATTTTATAAATTATGGCTTACTACGTGTAAGTTAAGCAACTGATTCCCAAATAAGTCCCAATGTATATAGTTGGAGATATTTCATAATGATTGATTTTTTTTAATAGCATATATATATATATATATATATATATACCTAAAATTATTTATAGTCCCTTATACCTTTGATATTTAATAAAATTTTCAGCGAACAGAAGGAAAATGTACTAAAATGTACACTCAACCATATGGGAAATGGGTCATTTGTATCATCCTTTGAGTCATGGAAACTCTATTATATAGTTTGCCAGTGCTGTTCTTTTCTCTTCTTGGCCTCAGCGGATCAGAGGTAAAAGAAAAAAATCCTGCATCTTTAATAGTAGAGAGAAGTGGAAATTGGAACAGGTATAGTTTGGCATGCAAGTGGCACCTGCTGAAATTATATTGCTACTACCGTAAAATTGCAGAGTCCCGTGTCATTAACATCTAGCCACCCCATCCTGGCAAGCCATATCCCGGTTGCTTTCTGACTGAGTCTTTGGTGAGTTCAAATTAGACTTGGGACATAATTGGCATTCATACTTAGCGCATGCCAGATGCATGCACCAAGTTTCTTTCTTGTAAGAAAAGGAGTATGGTTAGATGCCAACATCAGCGATACTTTGATTGCCTATCACCAAACAGGCTGCCAGAAACCAAGCTTCAAGAAGGCCATTGACTTCCTTTTGAATGTGAAAGAGGTTAGGGAACCTTTACTTTTGCTTACTGGAGAGTTTGGGCTGTGTTTGTTCAGAAAAGGGCAACAACAGGTGTGAGAGCTTTCCTTTGTTCCATAGAATCGGCCGCAGCAAAGCTAGCCAAGGAGCCTCCTAGAAACCAAGTTCACTTGTCCCTTTTTAAAAATCGAGGTTGGATCCAACCACTTCTGGCAGGGATTTTATAAACATTAGCCCAACCTTTATGGCAAATGTTAAAGGGGTGAAAACTATGGGAAAGAGAGGCCCTGTTTAATAAAACTCTAACAGGTAAAAAAAAAATCTGCCTTGTACTGTTCTCTGCTTTGTTGTTAAAAAAAGGGAAGTTGTGATTTTATATTACCTTGGGTATTTCCAGATGAATGATTTGTAGGTGTTGTACAATGAAGTTGTTGTGCAGCTACTTTCTCTTTTCCCATTAAAGAAAGGGGAATACGGAGTCATTCTTCCTTTTATGTGGAGGGGGAAAAGAAAAGTGGAAGAAATAGTGAGGAAACACAAGGTTACAAAAGGAGTGTTGTCTGACTCCCTATAAAACTCTTTAAGGAGGCAAAGGGGCGATTTTATGGTAAAAAGCAACTTCTGGAGCCTTTCTAGAGGAATGTAATATTGTGGGAGTTATTGGCTGGTTCATTGGTATTTAGTAGTGTTAACATGTAGGCACTCAATTGTGAATGTTTATAACATTTGCATAGGATGTCTAAATAAGGTAGAGAATAAATTGCCTGTAACATTCAGCTGGGTAGTAAAGCATACATTGCAACCTTGTAGAGCAGGAGAGATGTAGTAATACCTATTTATCTGCATAGTGAGATGTTGATTTTTAAGCAGCCGTGGTACTGTAAGTGGTCATATAACTTTAACCAGTGAGAGACTAAGAGATTTTTAATTTACCATTTAATCAAGTAAAACTATATAATACAATACTTTATGCTACAGGCCCTTATTTGACCAAACCTCAAATTAGGCTACTTGTCTCGTGGGGTTGTTGGGGAAGCCCATTTTGCCTAATATGCCTCCATCTCCACCCTAAAGTTGGCTTCAACTCTTGCCACAGATTCTATGGCCCTTGGAAGCCAATTTAACAAAACGCGGTTTCAGATAAGGTAGTTACCCCACATTATCAGCCCCTATATACTGTAGTTCTCCTTGTGGGGCACAGAGCAGCTTTTGAGGAAGATGTCAGTCAAACATCATCTGAAGGACAATTGCAGTCCAATCATACGCATGCCGCCCATCTTTTGTGGCAGGATTTTTTTTAATTAAAAAAGCTCTAGTTAAAATTACATGGCATTATAGAGTTCACATAATTGATTCAGTGCAGCTGGCAAAGGAGCTGTGATTGGCTGCACCTGTTTCTTGAAGTCATATCTGTTTTTGTCCCCATTTAATAGCAATAGCACTTAGACTTATATACCGCTTCACAGTGCTTTACAGCCCTCTCTAAGTGGTTTACAGAGTCAGCATATTGCCCCCAACAATCTGGGTCCTCATTTTACCGACTTCAGAAGGATGGAAGGCTGAGTCAACCTTGAGCCGGTGGGACTTGAACTGCCAAACTGCTGACAATCAGCAGTCAGCAGAAGTAGCCTGCAGTACTGCACTCTAACCACTGCGCCACCACGGCGTAATGCTGAAATAGACGTCGGGTGATGACTGGGCAGTGGCCGTGTCCTTCTGGGCTCTGTTCAGTTTAAACTCTCTTCTAGTGAGCTCCTGGAGTTTCTGCGTTTGATTTCTGGGCCCGGAAGCGTGCCTTGAAGTATCCCCAAGCTTGTTTTTCTGCCTTAGGGAGGAAATGGAAAACAAAGGAACCTGGTTTCCATCTCAAGATGGAGCCCATCAGAATAATTTCCTAAGTAACTAAAAAGTCCTTTGGCCCAAGATTTATAAATCTTGATTTTTGATCCTGATTGCATCAAGAATCATCTTAATGGAAAATTACTGTTCTGGCAGAATGGTTGCTAGGTATGTTATGAACCAACCTCCTGTCCCCAATGTGTGTTTTCTAAGGCTGTGGTCACTTCCAAGCTGCCTGAAATAATGACTCTCCTGCTGATTGATGTTTGGGAGGCAATTTCCATGACTAGAAGTAAAGTAAGGTGTGCCGGTTCAATTCACGGAAGAGAGAATTTAAGGTACATTCCATGGTGTTTCACTCTTGTCCATTCTTCCTGTGAGTCATTATTGAACCCTGGGTATTTCAGCTCTGTACACATTTTCAATAGCCGTCTTGTAGGCAGTTCTTTCTACAACACCTACTTTCTGATTTCTTGGCCTAAACTACAGCAATAAGTGTCTGGGATTATACTGATGTTTAATCAGAGTGAAGTTAACATTACAGGAGTAAAATATAAAACACAACTTTGCTATATAAAAAGGAAGGTTGTAGTAATTGTTATTCTACTTACATTATGGATTAAAATGTTTGTGCCTCACTGTACAAAACCCACACAGATCCTTGCTTCAAATTTCAAAATTGATAAAATGAAATATATGCCAAGAGAATATCAGGAAATTGTCTGAACAGCTTGTATTTTGTCTTAAGACAAAGATTTGATTTAGCTTTTACATTTAGAAAACTGGAATAAAGTGTGCCAGGTTAACTTTATGCTATTATCTTTAAAAGCTTTCTCCCCCCCCCCCCATTACCTAAACTGAAAACTTTGATAAGGAAAAAAAAACATATTAGGCTAGGTTGATAATTATAATAAGGTTGTAGCTTTCTTTTTGGCTTTGTGTTGTAAACCCAACCATGATTTAAGCAAGAAAACATGCTTGAACAAACTAGACTTTAGTTTGATGTAAAAACTGATGCAACAATTTTGGATTATTATTTTTTTGAATATTCATATTATAAGTGAAAGTACATGCACTTGTAATTGTTGTACTAGTTTGATCTAGTGGTTAAGGCACCAGGCTAAAAACCAGGAGATAGTGACTTCCAGTCCTGTTTTAGGCATAAAAACTGGCTGGGTGAATTTTCTCCTCTCCCTCTCCCTCTCCCTCTCCTTATCAGTATATATAACATCCTATGTACTGTAGTATTTTAATACTGAGGGATAAGGTTTGTTTCATATGATTCCAGAGAATTCCCCTTTTTCCTCAAACACAGCCATTGGTAGGTGAAATATATGAGGAATGGCAGCCATTCCTGCTGGATTACAAAGATGCCGAGATGGACTTTGTACTTTGTATTGCATTAGAGAGTCATGATGAAACCTGTCCTATTGAATTTCTTTGGACCTTGAAACCACTATGAGTAATAGGCAATTTATAGAGTAATTGATACTTCACTCCTTTATCTGTTACTGGTATGGAAAAAGGTGTCCAGTGCCTGCACCTTGCTGCCCTGGATAGATTGGCTGGGTTGGTCCAAAGTCAGTAGTTAATCCTGGTTCTGTTTTGTAGGGGGGAGGTTGGGGAGGGGGGTCTTAAGGGGCAAAATGGATGCCTTAAGAGTTGTTGTATGTAAGCACAATTTCACACTCTGAAAATCCCAAAGCTCTCCAAAAGGGGCTTTTCCCTTGTTTTGAAATCCCTGGAGGATTTCAGAATGATGTGACATACCTGAACAAAGTTGCCCTTTAATCATCTCCCTTATTTTCAGTTCTTCCCACTCCAGTGACCTCCCATCTTCCATGATTTTCTGAAAAGCCACAGACGAGACAGGGTAGTCCGGGTAGTCCTGAGGTCAAATCGAGTTCATTACCTCTAGCTTTTAATGCAAAAGTGACCCAGAAATACATGCTTGTAGTAGTTGCAATGGTATTTCGGGCATCTTGCTAATACTTGAGTTCAACCAGCCAGTCGTGTCACTAGTAACCACAAAAGCTTTGCAGTAAAGCTCCCAAATAATAACTGCACACAAATCTTAACCAGCCAAGGCTTGCTGGAATTCACTTCAGGCCCTGCTGATGACATTCTCTCCACAGGGTGGTGCTACAACTATGACTTGTCTAGCCACCTGCACAGGAAGTGGAACTGGATCAATTTTCTCCAATGAATTATTTTCCAGATGAGTTGGCTTTCAGCTATCATTGCAGGGGCCAGGGTGGCCAAGGAATGATACATTCCTGGAGAACATGTTGGCAGATACCCCTTGATTAAAGATACTTGCAAACTTAAGGCCATGGGAATTTTGCTACCGTAATCATGATTAATTAGTTGTGTAGATACTGGACTTATTTTTACATTAGTATTATGGAATTGCTGTGGTTAGCACCTCACGGTTGGATACGTAGATGTAGTAGAAATTTGAACATTTAAATAATTTGCATTGATGTTACCCTTAATGTAAAATGTGATATCCTGGATTTTTTTTTTTATCAGTATCAGAAAATGATAGGGTATAGCTCTTCCATTGTTGGGATCATACTGTGGTGAGGATTGCTAAAGGATTGGCTGTGCAGTTATTTCTTAGGGTTCAACAAATGCTATAGAAGCCATTCCATAGCCTCATCCAATATATCCAGCTGTTTGTCACTTCTTCCAAGGTATAGTTGCAAAGACGTGATGGATCTGAAACCAGATGTTGTTCCTTTGGACCCATGAAAGAAGGCTATCCTTAACAAAATTATTATTTGGATGTTGGCGTTTGGTTTTTCTTTTAAGCAGCTACTGCAAGACTCATAACTTGATGACAAATCACTGATAAATAGTGGAAACATAAACTGATTCCCACATTTCATAATTATTGAAGTAGAATAAAAACTGACAGCATAATAAAAATGTAGATTTCTTTCCTTTAGCTAAGGAAAAGAAGACAATGGTTTTGCATCTCTAAAGAGAGTCCAATGACATAGAATTAGTAGGAATGTAGTAATTTGTTCCAAAAAAAAACTTCCTAAAAGTTGCTTTGCTTTTGTCTTTATTAGCATTTCTACAAAGCTTGCTTCTCTTTGTGGTCACTATTCTTCTGATGCTATGCTATGCTATGCTATGGGCATTGTGGTTTATCATTAGCTACCGGTCTTGGGTGTATCTTGTGGAAGTATCAATAAAGCTCACCCTGAATTGATGGCTGGTTCAGCCAACTTTTTACAAATTTCTTAGTTCCTAATTTCTTGATTGCTTTTGCATCTGAACTCTACTGTCAATAATTAATCTTTTCCATTCCAAAATAGCAATATACCAAAAATGAATTCTGTGATTATTGTAACAGCAAACTAAAGCTAATGCTAACTTTTGAAGTTACTAAAGCAGGAACAAGTCACGTAAAACGTATTTCTCTGCAGAAGATCACAATTATCATACAAAATTAAATATATATAAGCAATAGTAATGTAAAGTCTTTTTAACATTACCTGTATGCTTGTTTTCTTGACTCTAAACTGTTCTAACCAATATAAATTCTACAGCAATAATTTCTCCCTGGTGAAATCATAATGCTAAAAAATGTGATAATTCTTAACTGCTGATTGTAGGAATCCACATGGCAACGAATAGCATCACTTGTGTCATGATGTAATTTTGTCAGTGACACCAATTATATAATTCATGTAATGCATGATTTCATCATGGCTTCTGCTGATGCCTCTATTGCTTATTTTAATTCTAGTTATCTGCATTATCTTCTTCAGACTTGAACAGAGTATTTTTTCAGTGTATTAAACCTTTTTGTGAACTTAAGAAAAACACTAACTTTTATTTTTTGCAACACTTTATCATTCTGTTGAATGCATAGGGAAACCCAGTACAGATTCTTTAAAGCAATCTTTGATTCAGATAATATTTTATTCAAACAAATAAAAATCAATTTGAAGCAATTTTGTTACAAGCCATGGCTGTAAGCAATCCTTTCTAATCTGGAAACAGCCTAATTCAGATTTGATTCAAGTTCTGAGAGAGTCTATCTTCCAGTAGACCTGATCCTTTGATCTCTGTATCTTTAAAGCAAGGATTTCTGGGTTTATTTGTTTCATACCTCATTGTATTCTAGTTTTATCACAGTGTCACAGAATAATCAGACAATTATGTTAATACATGGGAGTGGGAATAATCTTGTGATCCATGATGGTCTTGTAAGGGTCAACCAACTGTTTAATGTCTAGATAAGAGAAACGAGCTTTTATTTTTATACTGGTATTCCTCCTGATGAGAGTTCAAGCATACGTTATGGTTCTTAATTTCCTAACAACTGCAAATTTAAATATCTCAAATGCAGCTTCCTTTTCCCCCTCTTTTTGACAAAAATGTGCTTCAATATTTGCAGCACCGTGTCAGTTTCCCAAAATGCAGGATAGAATTAAAGTTGCCAGTTAGATAGCTTACTCCATCGACAGTAGCTCCAGCCAGCCTTATTGGTATAACACTACTATGTAATACATTCTGGTTATTAGGATGCCTATTTCGCTGCTGGTTTGATTTCCTTGATAGACATTCAACATGCAGTTTTTCAATGTGTTTGAACTATTGTATAACAGAGCATATTTTACGATCATGACAGGTTAATTTGCTTTTAAAAAGGAAAATTCAAAATGGTGGCAGTGGTTGGATTTGGAAAAATAAAGTGATCAGTTTCTGTTTCAGATCTTTACACAAAGCTGCTTCAGTTAGAAGTGGTGGAGGGGAAGGATGCACATTTTGTAAGCTCTGCAAACTGGCCCTGGCTAGATTTGAAAATTGAGTGAGGTACTTTACCGTTTCATTTTTTCCAATCCACTGGCATGTTGGAAAGGAATTGTGTGAAGGGACTCAGGAGCGCATTGTCTCTCACAGGGTAACTCCCTTAACTGAACAGAACTGACCACTTTTGATGTCTGAATGAGAACAAGAAGGTATTAAAGAATATGTATTATAGAATTGCAGGTGCTTTGGGAATAGGGGCAAGCAGATCACTGCACAAGGGTACTCTAGGCCTGAAAAGGTTGCTAATCTCTGCCTTAAATTAGAATGGATGGAAAGTGTTATCAGCAAACCACATTACAGCTTAGCGCAGAGGTCTTCAAACTTGGCAACTTTAAGACTTGTGGACTTCAACTCCCAGAATTCTCCAGCCAGCTATGCTGGCTGGAGGATTCTGGGAGTTGAAGTCCACAAGTCTTAAAGTTGCCAAATTTGAAGACCTCTGGCTTAGCGCTAAGTGCGAACCAAGTGTTTTTATTATGTATTTCTGTTGGGTTCAAGGGTTTTGAGGACAGAGTCACAAGGTACAAATATTTTATCTTCCTCATGAGGATAATCGCGGAGAATCTTCATAACTGTTTAATTAGTGATAACTGCTATTACTGACATTGGCTGATGTGGAGTTTTAAATTGGAAGGTGCAGAATTGGAAAATCAGAAATAACAAGTAGCTGAAATATTACTTTATTTCCATCCATTTGTTCTTTTGCGGCCTGTTACCCAACCACATCACTTTTCTTTGTTATACTACTATGAAAATCTGGTCATTTCTGCCACTGTGTTAATGTGCCAGAATCATTATATAAGGGATAGTCCTTGATGTAGAACCACAACTGAGATTGGAATTTATTTGCTAAGCAATGTGTTTCTTTAGTGAGTCTCACCCAATTTTACAATTTGCCATGGTTATTAATCTGGCTTCCCCCACTGACTTTGTTGGAAGCCACTGGGAAGGTCACAAATGGTGATCAGGTGCCCCAAGAACACCACAACTGTCATAAAATTGGGTGCCAAGTGCCCAAATCATGATCACGTGACGGGGGATGCTGTGATGTGCATCAGTGGGAAAACCAGTTGTAAGTCTCTTTTTTCAGTCTACTGTAACTTTGAACAAATGGTTGTCAGTCAAGGACTACCTGTATATGTGACTTGGTTTAACTCTGGATGTGCTGGCTTATCAAGGGTTTAGCCTAGAATTAAGAACTGTCTCTTTAAGACATAGCATTCTGGGGAATGTAGTCCATGCCATGTAGTCCATGGCATGTGATCATAACTGTGTACTCTTATTGGTCATTGAAGTATGCCTGGGGGGCGGGAGTAATTGAAGTACACTATCCCAAAGGAAGTCACTTTCAAGAATATACCGGGAAAGCATGCCTGAAGAAGGAGATGGGAAGCATTAATCCTTTTTTACAATATTCGTGATGGTTCCAGATTATGACTGTAGATTCAGAAGAACTTCTACATAACCGTGAGTGATGTCAGAGGATGCCTGAAGAATAAAATATAATCTGATTGAATGTACCATTGCGTTGTGTTAAACTGCCTGATGATAGCATAACCAATCTACGCTTGATTCAGAACACTGGAGTTCTAAATAATTTAATGCATGAGCTCCATAAAGAAAAAAAATATTATTAGGCTGCAGTAAGATAGGAGTATCTTGAATGTGTTAAGTAACCTGAAAAACAATGCCTGTGCTCCCCCTGTCCAATCCTATACACACTGACACAGGATGCTCCTCCTCACTGTATTGGGTGAGTCCTGCTGATGCCAGTGGAGTTGGACCAGGCCACTGCACTGTAGTATTTAAAATTAGTTGTGTAGAAGTCTTGGCTCTGTGATAGGCTTTTGCTCTTGGTGTTTTGCCCAGAATGCTCTCTGACAAAGGCATGCGATTCCAGCAACTCTTTTTGCTGGTACTCTTTTGAGCCTCCACAAAGTTGGACAAATAACTATTCAAGCATTCTATTCAGTGTCAGGGGGCAATTCTCATGCCCACTTTACATGGAAGTAAATGGTTTGAGTCAGGGGTGAAATCCAGCAGGTTCTGACAGGTTCTGGAGAACCGGTAGCGGAAATTTTGAGTAGTTCGGAGAACCGGCAAATACCACCTCTGGCTGGCCCCAGCGTGGGGTGGGAATGGGGATTTTGCAGTATCCTTCCCCTGGAGTGGAGAGGGAATGGGGATTTTGCAGTATCCTTCCCCCTGGAGTGGGGTGGGAATGGAGATTTTGCAATATCCTTCCCCCAGGAGTGCGGAGGGAATGGGGATTTTGCACTATCCTTCCCCTGGAGTGTGATGGGAATGGAGATTTTGCAGTATCCTTCCCCTGGAGTGGGATGGGAATGGAGATTTTGCAGTATCCTTCCCCTGGAGTGTGGAGGGAATGGGGATTTTGCAGTATCCTTCCCCTGGAGTGTGATGGGAATGGGGATTTTGCAGTATCCTTCCCCTGCCCCGCCCACCAAGCCCCGCCCACAGAACCAGTAATAAAAAAATTTGGATTTCACCACTGGTTTGAGTTCTATCCCACCTATTCCCCAGGAGCTCCAAATGACATACACAGTGCTTCTGAAGTTTCTTACAAAAAGTTTGTGAAGTAAATTAGGCTAGGATATGAGCTCTGCCAACCTCACCCACTCAGCTTCCAGGCTGAGGTCTTTCCAATCTTAGTTCTATACATTAATTGCTGGAAAGCAGCTAAATACCATTTCACGTACAATGAATTGCTATGCAGATTTATTAGGAGGCAGAACGATGTACTGGCAAACAGTTTTTGTTTATTCTTAGTTTTGGAACAAGTCAATTGAAAAACAGAACACTTGCTGATAATAGATGTTTGAACAAAAAAATGGATTGTAGTAGAACCGACAGATTCATGCTTTGGAAGGGGAAGAGGAGGGGGGGCAAAAGTTTCCCTGGCAACCACCAGTGACTCCTTAGATTAGGACTTCCATAATCAGAATTCCAAAGTCATGCAAAGTTTATCTTTGCTGTCACTTCAAAGTCAGACAGCCAAAACGAATTCAGAGAATGGGTTTAGAATTTGCAGAGTATTCTCTGGAAACCACAGTCTTATTCAAGCCCAAAATCTCCTGGCTGCCTTTAATGTGGAATAAATTTCTAAAGATAAAAATCATGGATCACTTTCACATCAAGTAGGGGAGAGGCTTTTAACGGTGGGAGGAAAAAGTCCCCCCTCCAATCTTACGCAAGCAAAAGTGGCTGCTTCTTTAAAAGAGATAACCAGGAACACCATCATAAAATGGCTGCTGGGGGTAGAGTACATCTAGTCATAGACCCTATGAGCAGACTGGTGCAGTACAAGCGTGGTTAATGTGTCAATCATTGTAACCTCTATCACTCACAATCAACTCTGAAACATTGACTTTCTGACATAGTATTTTAGTACCCAAGATCCATTCACTCCAGTCACACTTTTTCACTTTCTTACCTACCCACATCCAATCCTACTTTTCTTCTCTCTTTCAAGTTTGCAGCCTCCCTAAGATATTCTATTTCCTCATTTTTCCCATTGAGTTACATCTTGCTATTACTGTACAGCAATAACTCCAGTTTCCTTGCTTGGTCCACTGTCAAATCCAAGCACTTTCCTTATAGGGCAGATCTCTTTTGGGGTGGGGAATGAGGGGCAGCCAAGAGTATTTCAGAGTGAAGGACTGACTTCTAGCCCCAACCACCTTTATTTTCTAAGGATGTCCCCTTGGCCGCCTTCCACATGGCTGTGCTGCATGGAGTTTGGGGAGGGAAGCCATTTTTTTCCTTGCCACCATCACTCCACATTTCCCAGGTGTTTTTGTTTTTTTTAGATTTCTCCCCACATATTATTTTTAGAAATAATTCAAGGTGGTGAATACGTCTAATACCCTTCCTGTTCCTATTTTCCCTGCAACAATAACACTGTCAGGTGGATTGAGAGACACAAGTCCAAAGTCATCCAGCTGGCTTTCATGCCGAAGATGAGACTAGAAATCACAGTCTCCTGGTTTCTAGACTGGTGCTTTAACCAATAGAACAGACCGGCTCTCAGTTGCTTTGAGGTGTCTTCACTCCACCTCTTAATTCGTGACTGGTTGAATTTTTCCCTTTTTTCCTTCCCGCAAAAATAGAGATGTAAAATTTCCGGAAATTTTGAAGCTCGGGAAAAAAACCCATTTTTTTCCCCGGTTTTTTTTGGGGGGGGGGAACGGAAATTTTCGGAAAAATTGAAAAAAATGCTACATTAGCACTTTTTTGTCTTTTTAAGATTGGAAGTCATTCTGTTACTTTAGGAACATAAAATATGACTATGGACAATTTGACTTGGCATAAAATTATCACAACTAGCATATTAAAAATATAGTGTAGCCAAACAATTATCACAAACAGAATTTACTTTTTTATAATATTTATTTGTAACAAAGGGAGAAACAATCTCCTGAAGTGCTTACTAGTTTATGTGGAACAGCCAAAAAGCCTCCACAAAACAATTTTCAAAACCAAAAGTAACAATTTTTCATATTTCCTCTCCACAGTATTAAATAAAAATAAAAACCCCATTCTCATAAAAAGAATTG
>QLTV01020729.1:2908476-2932500 GCA_003457575.1 Thermophis baileyi
TACCTAGGACTTGCTTGTCCTCACTCAGTGCACAGAAATTAGAATAATCTGATATCATACATTTTTTTAAGAAATGATTTGGAAGATATTTGAACACCCTGTCTTAAAATATTTTATTCATCATGTTAAAATAAAATATTCCACAATGTTTTTTTTTTCTTTTTTCAATTTTTCCAATTTTTTGGAAAAAAACAAAAAAGCCTTCAGGAAAAAAAATGGGAAAAAAATGGTTTTTTTCCAAATTTTTCCGGTTTTTTTCCGGGCCTTCACATCTCTATGCAAAAAGCAGACGGAGCAAATGTAAGAATGAGAATGGGACGCAATTGGTTTCAGCACGTTCCTGTTGGCCACCAGGAGAAAATGTTACCAGTTCCATGGAAGAACAATGGAGCATGGGATATGGGATGCTCACATGGTGGTGTGAAACTGCTGCCGAGAGAAAGAGGGGTGAGCCAGTGGCTGTGTAGGCATGATCTCAGTGTAGTGGAATTAGGATGACTGACAGCTGGGGCTCAGCTCTCTTTTTTGCACTTCCTAATCTGTAAAAGCACACAGGATATTTGTGGTTGTAGGGGTGATTCCCACAGGCAGGGATTGTTCTTGTGCATTTACAGAGAGCATCAAAATCACTTGATAGAAAAAGGCCCACAAAGATGAACTGGTTACTTCCTATGGGTTTTTTTTTCTTATCACATTAGTAAAAGTGAAACCCACAAGTGAAATAATTTTTGCAACATAATGGTTAATGGTAGAAAGTGAAACCTTTTTGCTTTGTATTGAGACTGTTATTTTCTGGAAAAGTGTGTGAAGTCAAAATAGGAATCAAAAGCTTTTTATTTTTCTGAGGAGGGTTTCCATTTATTTATAAGCGTGCAGTGACTATTTTATTTATGGTAAGTTCTAAAGTATTACATGAACTTTCAGTAACTACCCTGCATCCCACCTAGATTATCTTTGAGTCCCATATGCCACCATTTGAAACCACTGCTTTCAGGCAGAGATGGAGAACTACGGCCCCTTTATGACTAGTGAACTTCAACTCCCATGGCTGGCTCAGGACTTCTGGGAGTTGAAGTCCACAAAGTCATAAAAGGGCCATAGTTCCCCACTCTTGCTTTAAGTTGTTCTTTTTCAGTTGAAATACCCAAAACTATACATACTTTTATAATCATGGTTTTCTTTTCATGTTATATCTGAAATATTCTGGCTGTGCCGAGAATTACAGTTTGAAATTCATTCTGATTACCTAATCCTGTGGAAGTTGCATCATTATTGAATGCAAACTAGATTTAAAACAGAACGCCTATTTGTGGTCCATGTGATTGTAGAAGGAGCAAAAACTTAGCTGTTGTATGTTAAAACTAAAGAAACTTAGCAGAGGTTTTTTTTTAAGATAATTTATCCATAGAATTGATGAGTTGAACTTAGAACTCAAATGCCCCTGGAAGTTTGTTTATTTATCAAATTTAGAGACTGGTCATCTTTAACTGCCCAGAATGAGCAATTCTGGATGGTTAAATTCTGCTCCCTAAACCGGGGTGTATTACAGCTGACTTTGCCCTGGTTCTGGCATGCACAACCTGAAGCCCAGAGCTGAATTCAGCCCATCAAAACCATGGGCTTGCTCCAGAATGCCTCTAAAAGTTCCTGTTGAATTGTAATGTTTAACTGAATGGGAAAATTACTAATACACAATGAATTATCATGTTAAATGACTTTCAACCTTAGAATTTAATTAAATTCTATTCAGTGTTTATCCTGGGCTTGCCTAACTTTGTGACTGGTAATCCATGTGTTATTGAAAAGATACATGCAGACAAATGTGCAACCTCTGCTTTCTTTGATCACGTTGAAGAGTTTACAGAGGTTCAAGGTAATTCAACCTTTCAAAGGGTAGAGCTTGGCAAAAGTAAATCCTACATTCAGGAAAGACAGTTCCTTCCTCCCCTACATATCTTTTGATGCCCTAATGATCTCAAGGCTCCTTTCACCCAATCCTTTCACTTTCGGCAGCCATGATAGAGTGTTGAATTCTATTTTTCTCACTTAGTGCCTACATGTTTCTGCTTAGTCTGACGCACATACTCCCTCTCTCAGTTAGCTCACTGCCAGCTTTATGGCAAATCACCCTTGCTCTCCTCAGCAAACAAAGCCTTAATGGGGAAGCCATGCCAAACTTGTTCAGAAGTAATTCCCTTTTTTTGCTGCCACCAAGAATCTGCACCACCATCTCATCTGTTTTTCTATCTCAGCTTGTGCTGTTCTGGCTGGTTGGTTTTTTTTTTTTTCCTGGCAGCATCAAGTTTTAGGGTTTCTGGCTATTGTGCTAGAATTTGTACAGTACTGTTAGGCTCAATCTTGTTATATTTATGCCTTGCATATGTGAATACACATTTCTTCTGGGTAGGAGGATGGATGGATGGATTTGTTTGTTTGTTTATTTCCTATCTTTATTTTGTTTACAAATAACTCAAGACAGTGAGCATATCCAACACATCTTTCTCCTTCTGTTTTCCCCACAACAACAAAAATGTGCGGAAGGTTAAGCTGAGAGTGAGTGACTGGCCCAAAATCACCCATCTGAACTTTCATGGGGAAGGTGGGACTTGAACTCAGGATCTCCCATTTTCTAGCCTGATACCTTAACCATTAGACCAATTCTTTCTTGCTTGCTTTTTGGAAGGAAGGACCCGATTACTCCTAACCAGATCTAATGAATACCAGTATAACCCCAAATTTTAGTGTGAATCAGATTTACCTAAGAGGCATTTTTGACACAGAGGGCATGCTGCATATTAGGCTAAGAAGTTGGGTTTAACGATTAAATTGTGTAACACTGCATTTGGAAGTTAGTAAGCTCCATCAAGTTCAAGTTCAAGTTCATCACAATAGTGTCCCAGCATGTCACACCTGCATGCAAACATGTTTGCCGATTTTTCTCTTTACTTCAGAAACAACTTTCCCTACCCTGGTATCATTCAGGTTTGTTGCAATTAGTCTTGGTAATTCTGGGTGTGGCAGTCCAAAGGATAATATATAAGCCTATAATATAAAGCCTGCCTTAGACATATGCACAAGAATCATAGCTGCTTCTAATTGTGTGTGAAATTCTTTCCTTGCCAGTAACCTGTGTGTGAATTTTTCCAGACACAGTGATTAGGGCAAGAGATTTCTGCAATCTTTATGCAGATTGGCACATTGTGGAATGATGGGAAATCAAGCAAGCTTTGAGAATTCAAAGTCCCCTTGTTAAACAAACAAAAACAATCAAGATAACATGGTCTTCTGTTTAGAGAAAGGCATCCTTTTCCAGTTGGGTCTCTAGTTAGTAAATGAATAGACTTTTTAGACATTCTTGTTATCGGTGGTGATGAGCAAAAGCTTTCACTCTGTTTCATTTTATGATGTTTCATAAACAGATTGAAACAGATTATTTTGTTTATCTTGTGACATTTAGTAGCAAATATTTGATATATTTGCAGTCTATTTTTGGCTAAGTCAAAATGAGTAGGGTAATTAAGATAAGCGTGGAGAATATACAATTCAATTTTAGGAGACTTTGGAAAACAACCATCTTCAAAGAGTTCCTGAGGAGTCACTTGGGATTTTGCTTGTGATGAAGGCTTCATTCACATATACCCATGGCTCCTAAGCCACTTGAGAGATGGAGGAAATCCATAATTAGCGTAGGTGCTACTTAAATGGCTTGGCAACACATGACAGTATTTTCTGACCAGAACAGCCAAGCATCCTTTTTTCCTTCCTATGTTTGTAGGGAAAGGAGGAGGAAGTGTGTGTCTTGGTCAAAGTCCTTAGTGGGGAATAGTATGCCAGTTTTGAGGTGTGGTGCTTATCTAGAGGAGTGGTTTGGAGAAGTGACATCAAAAGGCTCCACACCTTCCTTTACCATCTACAGTCTGGCTGAGATGATGAATGATGCTAATCTGGGAAGAGACGAATACCCTGGGGAGCCTTCCAGTGTTTGGTGAGGATGTGATGGGTTTTTCTGTAAGGAAGCAAGGTAATTTTCAAACAAAGGCCCAGAAGAATTTTGAGATGTTGATTTTGAGGCAGAGAAAATCTTCTTGTGGAAATGGGAAGGAAACTGGAGGGAGGGAGGGAGAGAGAGAGAGAGAGAGATGAAAGTAATTGCAGCTGATTGTATATGGTTCCTACACACACAGACCTGTTGCCACTTGTTTGCCTGCCTGTTAAACCTCTTAAGGGTTTGGTGCAGAGCATGCGGCATGGCAGGACATGTACCAGTACTGTGGAGAAAATGTGTTTGGGTTGTGAAATGCTGAGTTCCATTTAAGATAGTGAGCTTTTTCCAGACTGGCTGGAGATGGGGGAGTTGTAATCCAGCAGATGGCTGATGAAGGAAATGTTAACAGGGGATTGGGATCAGAAAAGGCTCCAAGTAGGTTTCATTAGCGGCTCACTTTTTGGTTCTGAGACTGTGTTGACAATTCTGTCCTTCACTGCTGCTTCATGTGAGATTTATGATCAAAGACCAACCCATTTCAATAATTTTCATTTTAACAAAGGCAGCGTATGATTGTGATGGTAAACATGTTTTAACATGTTCAGATAGGATTTGAAACTTTTTTTTTTTTTGTCCTGGGTCAGATGGAAATAAGGGAAAGAATTATTTAACAAATGGTCTGAAGAAATTAGACATGTCTCTTTCCATGTTCAGCCATCTTTTAACAGTAGGCTAGATCATTAAATTATGTGTGATGGTTCAGACTGTAACTAGTATTTCTTATGTATGTGACAATAGCAGTTTCAGGCACTCTTAGGGTCTGTGTTTGTGTAGGAAGCCAGCAGGCAACCTCCTTTTTCCCCATTAGCCTGGTGTTTACTGATGCCTCTGATATAGACGGAGAACCCTAATCTAGAGGTCACTAATGCCCATTGATTGCAAAACAATGGCTTCTTAGTTATATAGGTAGTCCTTGAGTTACAACCACAATTGAGCCCAAAATTTATGTTGCTAAGTGAAACATTTGTTGTGAATTTGACCCATTTTACGACTTTTCTTGCCACAGTTGTTAAATGAAATCATTGCATTTGTTAAGTTAGTAACATGACTGTTAAGTGAATCTGGATTCCCCATTGACTTTGGTTGTTAGAAGGTTGCAAAAGCTGATCACATGACCCCAGGACACTGCAATGGTCATAAGTGTGAAAAATAGTCATGTCACTTTTTTCAGTGTCATTGTAACTTTGAATGGTCACTAAATGAATTATTGTAAGTCGAGGACTACCTGTATAACTACTGCATCTTGAGGTACAGAGGAACATTACACAATTTTAAAATAAGCTTTTTCTTTCCTCAGAAAATTCCAGGTTCTTGGATGCCCCATATCCTGGCAGAGATGAGGGAGTCGCAATCTCTACTGCCCTGAGCATGAGTGTCTCAGAATATTCAATGAGGCAGTTGCCTGCAACTTTAATCAATGCTCCCCATATTTTGGATGACTGGAAGAACATGGCACAAACTCCTTCGGATGCTTCTTCGCTCCTGAAGGCTGGAGTGCTGAACAATGCCAACAACAATGCCTCCTCAGGGCCCTGGAGAGGCCTGAGGAGTCCTTCCCTTTCTGCTGCTGCCTCTCATTCCAAACTAAGCTATCTAGAGCGCGTTCTCTTGGAGATTGTGGAATCTGAACGCACGTATGTGCAGGATTTACGAAACATCATAGAGGTTAGTGCGATTGACGTGCCTGTTGGGCTCTTTATATCACTTCACTGCTATACTTTAGATGCCTTAAGGTCCTCCCTTCATCTAATTTTGCCACTGAAGTCTTCCTCTAACCAAGGGGGAACCTGATCGTCTAGACCAGGGGTCGGCAACCCGCGGCTCCAGAGCCGCATGCAGCTCTTTGAGCCCCCTGCTGTGGCTACCTGTCCCATCACTGGCTGGCCTCGCCCTCCCTCACCTGGCCTGAGAAGGTAAGGGCGACAGCGGGAATGGAGAAGCGGCCGGGACTGATTCTCCGGCACTGGTTGAGGAACGATCGCCATCCCCGGTGGAGGCTTCCCTTCAGGCAACCCGCCTCCCCCTCTCAGGGTCGGCAACCCGCGGCTCCAGAGCCGCATGCAGCTCTTTGAGCCCCCTGCTGTGGCTACCTGTCCCATCACTGGCTGGCCTCGCCCTCCCTCACCTGGCCTGAGAAGGTAAGGGCGACAGCGGGAATGGAGAAGCGGGCGGGGCTGATTCTCCGGCGCTGGCTGAGGAACATAGCCACCCCCGGCGGAGACTTTCCTTTGGGCACCCCTCCTCCCCCTCTCGCGCCTCCCTGGCTGGCTATGGCGAGGCCAGGAGGGTGCGCATGCGCAGGGAGACCCTCCTTCTGGAAGCTGCGGAGCCACAAGAACCCTCCTTCTGGGAGCGAGAAGCCGCGGAGGGCGGGCGGCTTCTCGCTTAATGAGGGTCTTTGGATGCGGCTTCTCTCCTGCCCTAAGGATCTGGCCATTGCCTTGCCATGTCCCCCCCACCGCAGCTCTTCGGCCGAGCGGGGTGGGCGTAAGCTCCAGCCCGAAGCGGCAGGAAGCGAAGGCTGCCTTCGCTCTGGCGACCCTCCTCCCCCTCCTTCTCCTCTCATGCGGGGTGGGGGGGCACGGCAAGGCGATGGCCGGATCCTTAGGGCAGGAGAGAAGTGGCCTTTGCGCGTAAAGCAGCCTTCGCTTCCTGCCGCTTCGGGCTGGAGCTCACGCCCTCCTTGCTCGACCGAAGAGCTGCCGGGGGGGGGGGAAACGGGACGGGACACAGCAAGGCAATGGCCGGATCCTTAGGGCAGGAGAGAAGACCCTCCAAAGACCCACCTTAAGCAAGCAACCGCCTGTCCTCCGTGTGCGCCTTTGCTGCACTTTGGCGCTCACTTGAGGAGGGGAGAGGGAGAAAGAGAGATGGAGAGAGAGAAAGAGAGAGGGAAAAGTGAGAGAGATACCTGTTTCTCATAGAAAAGAAAACATAGAGCCACAAAACCTGGATAGGCATAGCTGGGGGGGGTGTCATGTGACTCAGTGGGAGTGATGTCAAGTTGGCCACGTCCACCCAAGTTTTGTGGCTCCGGGTGTTTTGTTTTCTCTGGGAAACGGGTCCAAATGGCTCTTTGAGTTTTTAAGGTTGCCGACCCCTGGTCTAGACTGGAAGCTGGGAAGAGCTGTAGATCTTCAAGCTGCTTTCATTTCATTTTAAAAGTGCCCCCACTGTGTGTCTGGTTAGTGCCTTTATGCCTTCCTATCAGCCACGGATTTCACTGCCCCCTTTCCACATAGGAATATAGTATCTTGGCCATTTTCCCACATAGTTTCATGGAAGACCTTTTGCCTGTCATGTCAGATTATGTGAAAATGATGCATTGTGGGTCAGGGAATCCTCATGATTTACCTAAAGTTGCCCCAGTGATTTTTCTGCTAATCTGCTATCAGGAATCTATATATATAAAAGTCAAATGCCACTCACACATCATCATGAAATCTCCAGAACCGTAAAGCCTACAAACTTGAAACTTGCACATATGTTCCTCTTGGCTTCTAGGTGCTCACTAAGAAAGGATTTTTTGAAATGACCATCAGATCATTAGTTATTTCTTATATTATTATTAACACGCTCTGATGCTAAGGAGTTAGACGCTCTACTCCCCCTCCCCACCTGAAAAGAACTCTGTTCCAACTGCCAGTGGGCGTGGCCAGCGCGTGACTCATCTGGCCTGCGGGCTGGGAGTTTAGACATTCTACTCCATGCTAAGGAGTTAGACCAGCAGTGGGTTCTAAATCCCATCGCTACCGGTTCTCTCTCGCGCGCATGCACGCACAACACTTCTGCGCATGCACAGAAGTGTCCCGGATGGGTGGGCGGAGCATCCCGGGTGGGTGGGCAGAGCATCCCGGGCGGGTGGGTGGAGCATCCTGGGTGGATGGGCGGAGCCTCCCGCCGCCGCCGCTACCGGTTCACTGAACCGGGAGCAACCCACCGCTGAGTTAGACATTCTACTCCCGTTCCCCACCTGAAAGGGAGAGAAGGGGATAAGATAGGAGAGGCTTCTGTGGGGCAAGCCTGAGGGGGAGAAGGGGATAGGAGAGGATCAATGGGGCCAGCCTGAGGGAGAGAAGGGGGATAGGAGAGGAGAGGCTTCTGTGGGGCAAGCCTGAGGGAGAGAAGGGGAGAGGAGAGGCCGATTGTAACTACCCATTAATGTTCAAGCTTTAAGTATCAATTTATCAAGCCCGATCACATAGTTTCGTAGCGAAGCACGGGTATCCAGCTACTAGTACTATATAAAAAGGAAATGGCTTCTTGATAGATAGTGTCTGGGCAGAGTGCAAGCATGAAAAATTGTCCAATGGGAGCTATGGTCAAGGGAAGATAAGTTCTCCCCTCAGGGCACCGATTAGGGTACCTGATAGGGTTGTGGCGCAACTCCCACAATACTGGGTTAGAACTCATGGTGGTGGTTTGCCCTGTTTTCTTGCTTCCTGGCTTCATGGTGATGCTCATGGCATAATGTGACTTGGCAGAATTACTTGGGGAAGATCATAGACACTCAGGAGCTGTTGTTGCGGCCAGAACAAGTCAGCGCACTCTTTGGGAACATTGAAGACATCTACGAGCTGAACAGGTGAGTAATAAAACATAGTCCTTAGAGCTTCCCTGTCGTTTCAATTGTTGCTCACTTTACACAGTTCCCCTATAAAGGTTGGGTCCTCTCTGAAATATAAAGCATGGCAGGAAAAAAGCTATTCCCGTAAAGCTCTGTACCACCACTTCAACCCATCCAACTAAGACAGCCTTGGGTGATGCAACAGTTATTGCCTTCAGCTAGTCCTTGCTGTCACTGATTTATGTTTCTCACTTTCCACCGGATTTTAAAAAAAATCAAGGACCTAGGAAGGAAAATGATTTCCCCTTTTGATTGACTAAACAAGGGCACCCCTAAACCCAGTGTTTGTTCATGACTGTGTCGAGGTCTAGGTTTAGGCTTGTCAACATGTCCAAGTTCTTTTCCTACAGGAGATGTATTTCTATTTGCTGCCCCTTCCCTAATTTTTCTTTGTCTACATAGCTATGAATTTTATTATGATCTTTTAAAAATATGTTTTATTCCCAGTATGAATGAAGGCCTTAAATGTCTTGGAATCAGATTACCTGAAAGACTGCCTTCTCCCTTCTATCCTTATTACAATCTTAAGTTTTCTTGGGTGATCGGGCTGTTATGATTCTGGATAAAATATTGGAGAGTAATAGGATAAATCCATGCAAAGAGAGATGATGTCTCCTTTTACTTTGGCTTATTAGAAGTAAAAGCCAAGCTAGATGTTCCACCCACACCCACACCCAGGAATCAATCAGTTTGGTTTGGTTTTGTATATTAGGCTACTACAGAGTTTTGTACTCATGGTATGGTTTGCATATAATGGTGAATCTGAAAACATGGCTTGGTATTATGCGTGAGCCGGGGCTGGTTCAAACAGCCTTACTATAGTGAAGAGAACGGTTTAGCAGCAAACAGCATCTTCCTACCACAATTGGCTAGAAACTCCTAGAGCAGAGAAGTAACAGTCTGCTTTGTGTAAGTAAACTATAAGGAACCGAAGGAGCAAGGGGCAGATTGAGTCCAATTTGCTACTGAGTGTTCCGTGCCAATCTGCCTTCTCTCCTTTTTTTAATTTTTCTTAAACTTGTAAGTCTCTGGGGGCTTACCTCATTACTTTGTGTCTATGAGAAACTTACAGTAGTACATTGGAGAAAATACAGCATTCTCAGTTTAGGATCCCAAATGTATTAATGTTAACAGGTATGACTATATAGGTGGCTGCTGAGTGAGAATCAGCTGGTTGTTCAGCTAGTGTGTGTCCCCTCTTTCTATATAACATCTGCCTTGTGTTTTCGGTTCCTTTGACAGTGGTGGACAGGCTTCCCCTTTACAGGTGGGTACTGGGCCCAAACCCATTGCATGGCCTGCTGCTCTGCATTTAATTCTGAAACTGCAGTGTATTAAAGGTTGTTTTGAAGTTTGTCTCCAGCATGTCCCTGTTTGCTCTGTGGATGTATGTATAAGAGAGGGTGTGTTTTCAGTTTCTATCACACGTTATTTTTTTTATCTTGAGTTGACTGATAAATTATTCTTTCTGTTTCAATTTCTATGCAGTGAACTACTGCAAGAACTGGATAGTTGCCACAATGACCCCGTTGCCGTGGCGCAGTGTTTTGTACACAGGGTAAGCAGATAAAACCCATGTTGCTTTATGTTCGTCTCTGATTGTTCATAATTGGGTGCATAATTGGTTGGTGTTCAGCACACCCTTCTCTGAGTGAATACTTTGTCACCCTTCACTGGGCTGCTTCCATTAAAGCAGAAGTGGATAGTCCACAGGCCCTGAAGCAGCCTGACATAATTGGGAAGAGATGGCATCACAGGAACAAGATTTTTGGCTAAGAAATAGGAAGGGAAGGATAAGGGTGGGAGCACCAAATCTTTCAGAAGTGAAACACCACCTTTCTCTTTCTTAAGAGGCTTTCTTAAAATCACCAAAAGCCAAGATTGACCACTCTGCTCTGCTGGGTGAGAGAATTAGTGGCAGCCTGGGGGCTGAAAATTTTGCCTAGCTGTGCATGAAAGAGAACAGGGGTTAGGAATCCTTGATGCTCTCTGAGTTTGCTTGTTTTCTTACAAAGGGTTCATTGCCCAAACTAGGTAACATAATCAGTGCTAGTCCAGGAGTTATTCCCCCAAACATACCCAGTGAGGTTGGTGTTGGTATCTGTGCTGGACATCTGGCAGAGACATTTGCAGAATGGTTGACATTAGGGAAGAGGATGAATTGAACATGTCTTACGGATCGTTCTTCTCTTTCCCCAACAGAGCCAAGACTTCAACATCTATACTCAATACTGCAATAACTATCCAAAGTGAGTGTCCTTTGCAATGCAAAAAGGGGACGTGATTTCGTGAGAACAGGGACAGCTCGTTCTCCCTATTAACGGAATCTTTTTACATATGTTGTAAAATGCTTCTGGGTCATCGCAGTGTATGCTAAGAATAGCATACGTATATAGGACAAAGATATATTGTGCAAGTATATTTAATTCATATTCAATGACAAGATGTCTCAAATCTTAGAGCTAAATTTTCCAGCTTGTTTTGAGGGTCAGCAATGCAGTGTCAACAGGCACCCAGATTGCTCCTCTAGATAAATTAGAATTAAGTAAGTGTAGCTATTTTACCTAAGTTCCTGAGATTATGGGTATTTGGGTTAGGGAATGCACCAAGTCCTGGGCAGGTGGACGGAGCCTCCTGCCACTGCCGCTACCGGTTCGCAGAACCGGGCCGAACCGGGAGCAACCCACCGCTGACCCACATCTTTGGGCAAGATCACATGACAGTGCCCAGAGCCTGACTAAGTGAGGACTGCTAAGTAACTAGTTGTACAGGTAGTCGAGGACTACCTGTACAGCCCTCATCCTTCAGCTGCTGATTCGTTTGGCATTTCTACATAGCCACTCTTTCCCATAAATACTCAGAATCATACTTGGATCATCGCAGAAGTATTTCAGTGCTGAGAAACCTTGCAAATTGTCCAGCACATATTTTGATTGATCAGTGAGGAGGTGCAAAACTAGGCACTCCATCAACAACCCAGTCCTCATCCTTGACCTACCATGCTTGTTTTGTGGTGAAGGGTTAACACAGCCACTCAGTATGGAAACAGCAGCACCATTTCCAGTTGTACTGGAAAGAACAAGGAAATAGCACTCAAGCGTTGTGACGCAAAGCCAGTTGAGGTAGGAATTCCCCCCAGTGGGAAAATGCCGACCCTGCAGCTCCAGTGGGAATACTGTCTTCGTAGCATTTTCTCTTGAGCAGCAGCTGAGCTGGAAATTAATTCTGCTCAGTTGCAAAACATTACCCCCAAGACTAATAATTAGGCGGCACTGAACATGCACAGGGACTTGTTAATAATTGTTAGATCTGGCCAGAAGTGGTTCCAGATTCTTTCTGTAAAAACTTTGCAGGAATGGTTGATTTTGTAAATTTGTAGCAATGTGCAGTTGTTGATCCAAGAAGCGGTGCTTTTTGTGGGCTTGTGTGGCAGCTGTGTGATCCCAGGCAAATACACATACAAGAGAAGGAGACATTAAGGGGACGACAACAGGACATAATTCTGCTGCCGCTGGTCATCTTCTGGCTCGTTGTTTTAGCCCCTTACTGCAGTCCTTCACTTGCTACTTTGAGCAGATCTGTCACTGCATCCCTCAGAGAATACAGTTAATTGTCTTCTTTGATGCCATTCATTGTGTATCGGCTTTAACTTTCCAGCTCTGTGGTAGCTCTGACTGAATGTATGAGGAACAAACAAGTGGCCAAATTCTTTCGGGAGAGGCAGGAACAAATCCGGCACTCCTTGCCCCTTGGCTCCTACCTTCTCAAGCCTGTCCAGCGCATTCTCAAATATCATCTGCTTCTCCAGGTAATACAGACTGTCACAACAGGTTGCTTACTTTATCTGATTTTGCAGCTTTGGAATCTGTTTTAACTTTTTTTTTTTAATTGTGAAATGCAGTCTGCTTATTTTTCCTAAAAAAGTAACAGCTACCTCTACAGTACCTTGTTCCAGGAAAGGCCATTTCTTCCTTAAAGAAGTCTTGGTTGATGCGGTACGCACATGGGGATATGTAGAATTAATTTCTACAATATAGAGAGCTGTGATTCATACCCCACATTGCCTCTTGATTGGAATTCTGGAACATGCTTTACATGAGACTTGAAAATTGAAAGATGCATTTGATCCAAACTGCACTTGACCAGCTGCTACAGAGAAAAATGGGTTTAGTCATGTAATAACAATCTTCTGAGGACATTTCTGCTTACCAGTAGCTTTGTGAGCTCAAATCAAGATGCTGGTTTTAACCTAAAAAGCTCTGCACGGGCCATTGTTTACAGGATTGACCCTTTCCTCTGGCCTTGTGAGTACATCTTGAGAAGGACTGCTGAAGCTTCCTATCCCATGCAATTAAAAGCACGGCACTCATTTTGTACAGGTTTTCTTTGTATGCTGTTGACATTGTTAATCTGTAATTTCTTTCCCACAATTTTTGCCAATTATCTAATTCTATAAGGTAAAGATAAAGGTTCCCCTCTCACATATGTGCTAGTCGTTCCCGACTCTAGGGGGCGGTGCTCATCTCCGTTTCTAAGCCGAACAGCCAGCGCTGTCTGATGGTGATTCCGTGGTTTTTTTATTTTCAAACCTTTTATTTCTGGGTCTTGTCTGGTCTGTCTAAGTAAGATTTCCAGGGTTAGTACAAATAAAAGAGGGGATAGTGGACATCCTTGTCTTGTGCCCTTATTTATGTTAAATTTTTCTGTTGTTTCTCCGTTTACTATCACCTTCGCCGTTTGATTGGAGTATCTATAGATGGCACTTGCCGCCAGCAAGAATGGCAAAAATGTTCCCAAATATGTCACCAGAGTGCTGGAAATGTAAAAAGGTATTGGGATCCTACTATCATATGTGGTGGACCTGTCCAACGGCAAAAAAATAGTGGTCAAAGATAAAAAAGCTGGTTAGAAGAGATGACAGCACAACAAATAGATCTAAAACCAGAACTATTCTTACTAGGTATACTACCGGGGAAATACAATAAAAGAATTACATATTTAATGTTACACGTAATAACAGCAGCTAGAATCACATATGCACAAAATTGGAAAAATGAAAGTATACTTATAGATGAAAAGGTAATAAAGAAAATATTAGAATGTGCCAAAATGGACAGGCTAACGATGGAGGTTAAGGATAAAGAGGAAACAGAGTATTACTTAACATGGGACCTATTGTACAAATGGTTAGATAACAGGCGCAGAGATTACGTAGTAACTTATTTTCCTCCTTTTGTTATGAAGTAACTATTCTACTCACTGTACGTGACTGTAGATTAAAACGTATAGAGTGATAAATGTTTAGAGTGTTCTGGTACAACAATGGAAATAATAGTTATAACTATGACGTACAATATTATGTATTTAAAAGAGACTACACTGTAGGATTACGAGAACAATGGTTATAATCAGAGTGTATAATACTATGTATACTTAAAAAGGACGTGATACAGTCAGTACACTGCCGTTGCAAAACTAGAAATGTGATGTATAATAAAGGAAAATGTATAATAAAAATATTTTTAAAAAAAGCACGGCACTCAGAGGTGCACCTTCTTGGTGGCAGCCTCTATTATGAAATATGCTGCCTCTACCTGTTTGCCTTTTGCAAAGCAGTCAAGATCATCAGCTACCAAAGAATTTTGGATGCTAATGATGGACCTGTAATATTCTTTTTAAGTTGATTTGTAATTATCCTACCCTACCCTACCCTATTTATATTCTTATAAATCACCTTGAGGAGAGCCAGTGTGATATGGTGATTAAGGCACCAGGCTAGAAATGAAAAACCAAGGGGTCTGGTTCCACCATAGGCACAAAGCCGTCTGGGTGACCTTGGGCCAGTCACACACACTGAGCTCTAGGAAGCAAGCAATGATGAATCACTTCTGAAGTCTTGCTAAGAAAACTGTAGTGACTTATCCAGGTAGTCATCAGGAGTCAACGCTGACTCAAAGGCACCAAAAGGGAGAGAGAGAGAGATTATATAAAGGTATGGTCGTAGAAAGAATATATAAAAAAAGGATTGACTTCTCATTGGAATCAAACTTAGGTGAACCTACTTAGAATGGTATGTATTCAAATGTAAGAATTCCTTACCTGTTTTCCAGACGTGAAGGCAATCTGGTTGAAACATCAGTTACCCCACTGATCACTGGGGTTGATTTGTTTTCTAGAAAATTAATAAATATCTATTGAAAGTTCTTCACAGAAATCCATAATGCTCCATGCTAACTTTTTGAGTATGCTTTTCTCCTAGGAGATAGCAAAGCACTTTGACAGAGAAGGAGATGGCTACGAGGTGGTGGAAGAGGCAATTGCCACCATGACTTGTGTAGCTTGGTACATCAATGATATGAAGCGGAAGCATGAACATGCCGTGCGGCTGCAGGTATTTAGAAAGGAGTATCTTGAGCCTGATCTACTTTCAATCTGAAACATAGACGATAGGTAGTTGTAGTAGTTTCAGTGTAGTACGGTCAAGTACGTTCATCCCTCTGAAAATTCAGGTGGTATTTCCTTACACAGTTCTAAAGAAACTCAGAATATTCATGATATGATGTAACCTTAGAATGATGTAACCTTAGCGAGAAAAAGCAAAGTACAAATGTATCTATAACTGCTGTCAAGAAAATCAGAAGTCATTTCTTTAGAATTTTCCATTTCCTTTTCTTTTTTCCCTATATTTTTTCTCTTATTTACTTTTCTTTATTCTTCTTTAATTCAAAATATGTACTGATTTTAATTCTGTTGAAAAATTTCTTCAATAAGTTGCTATAAGATTCAAGCAACTTATAAAGAACCCCAAATATTTTCTTTGAGTTCCTTCAAATGGCTCTTGATAGACTTGCAAGCTTTTCCAGTCTGCTATCCTCCAGTTGTTCTGGACTTAATTCCTATGACCGCTCTTCCCAGCACATCTGGAAAAATCACCAGGGTACTGGAGGGCTAAGATATAAAAACATTAATCTTTCCTTTGACTTTGCAGGAAATCCAGTCCTTACTTATCAACTGGAAGGGCCCAGACCTGACAACTTATGGTGAGCTCGTCCTAGAGGGCACATTCCGGGTACATCGTGTCAGGAACGAGAGAACATTCTTCCTTTTAGACAAGATCCTGCTGATAACTAAGAAACGGGGTGATCACTACATATGCAAGAGTCACATTCCAGTAAGTGGGGCATCCTTTCTGCTTCTCTTTTGCATTAGAAATAGGTGTTTGCTTGCTATTTGTTCTGTTCTGTTCTTTTAAAATGAGATCGAGAATTTGATAACTTGGCCATCAAGATGAGATGGTAGAAGCAAGAAGAGGTGAAAAGGTTGACGTTCTTTGTTGACTAAAATTTTCTTTCTGACAGCTGAAGTTGATGTGAATTTATAATGACCTGTAGAGGCCCACAAGACCAACACCTCTTCCTGGAGGTTTTTTATTTCCTCCCTCCAGTGCTGCCTTTTCGTCACATGCAGCCCTTTCCCCATCTAAAAAGCCAGAAGCATAAAAGAGAGGCTTTTCAAAACTCATATACTAGCTTGAAAGGATAAATTTGTTGTCCCTGAAAAAAAATGATATTTATTTGTTATTTGCTGCCTATCTCATTGTGAGGCTACTCTAGGTAGTTTACAATAATGAAAAGGAAGAAATGAAAAGAGTGTAAACAAAAGTAAGATAATAGAACAATAAAATAAACAATGAAAAAGAACACAACGAGAATACAACTGTAAGAAAGATGGATGGGTAGACAGCAGAGAACAAGAGGGGGCAGGTGGATCAATCCAGCAGCCACCTCTGGGTACATGTACACACACACACACACACACGTAAATATACATATACAGTGCAGATACATATACAGATATATATGTGTGTGTGTGTGTCCCTCTAGTCTTGTTTCCATTACTGTAGAGATGGTGAAGGCAAAGTTAAAGATAATAGCTGTTCTAGATGAATATTATTATTAAACTGTTAATTTAATTATTAAACTAGTTAAGTATGTTATTGTTATTTCCTCCTAGCCAAAGATACACCTCTCCAGCCCTTGTCTGAGTGTCCTTGGCTTATGTATTAACTTCAGTACTATACAAACTGCTTAAATGTAGTGCAGAGACTGTTCCCAGCCCTAGTGTAAACTCTCTTTTGAGCTAAAGGACCTCCCTTTCTTTTTCTGCACTAACAATACCATCCCATTCTAAAGGGACATAACACCCACAACAGCTTTTTAAAAATATGTACAAAGTAAACCTGGCTGTGCACTTTTTTGGCCCAATAAAATGAAGATGGCTTTAGTGTCACTTTTAAGAGTTATTCAGTGGAGGAGAGCTCCTCTTTCCTCAAGTGATATACGCGGGGGGGGGGGGGATAACAGGATGGCCATTAATTGCTGTGGCTGACGTGACATCTCTTGTCTGGCCTGCAGTGTTCGTCTTTGATGCTGATTGAGAGCACACGGGACTCACTTTGCTTCACTGTCACCCACTACAAGCATAACAAGCAGCAGTATAACATTCAGGTGAGAGGAAGACCCATTGACATTATTAGTGTGTGGACGGTGGTTGGTGAAGGTGATGGGTTTGAAGCTCAGGCTTGCAGCAATGCTGGCAGAAGTGAGGGAATTGGGAAAACCAGCAGAAAGACTGAGAAAAATAAGTAGTTATGAGCTTCTGTGTGGCAAATGCAGGGATCAGACTGTGTTTGAAGGAAGGAGGTGTAAGGTAAGCAATAAAACCAGTTTAGGGTTGGGGTGCAGCATCACTTGATAAGAGCACATTGAGATAATCAATCCATAGGAATGAAATTTGAATTATTAAATGCAGGAGAAGGTAGGGTTGGAAATAATGAGCAGATGTAGAAAGAATGTACGCTTTAAGCAATAACAGCAAAGAATAGGAAGATTCAGAAGGCTGAGCTATGGTAGGATCACATGTGCACAACTGCCTTTCAAACTCATGGAGTGTACTTTTGTTACCAGGCCAAATCAGGGGACGAGAAGCGGGTTTGGACTCACCACCTCAAGCGCCTGATCTTAGAAAATCACCATGCCATAATCCCTCAGAAAGTGAGTGGGTATTGTTTTCCCTTTGCCCTAGTGGTCTTGCAGAATAGATGTCAGAAATTTTCTGAAGCACTTTGGCCATTCTCTAAAGCATGTTCCCTAGGTGTTCTGCACTAGAGCTCCCATTGTCCCTAGTCTACATGGCCCTTGGGATTTATAGTCTGATGGCCTGGAGGACCCCATGCATATTCTCTGATTTTATCAGAATTTGTGGGTGGAGGAGGGAAGTAGTGAGTGAGAAGGGTGATACCTAAATTTGACAAACAAACAAAATAGCACCTAGTGAAATCATAGGCCATGCTGGCTGGGGCTGTTGGGAGCTGAAAATGAGCCTTTCCAGTCCACCTGGAGACATCTTGGTCATCCTGTGTAATTTTTTCCTGAATCTTTTTAGTATACATTCACCCTCTTTACAAATCTTTGAAAGCCCAATGATAATTTCTAAACATAAGAATTCTTCCAAAAGGGAAGGAGCAGGGGAATAATGCCTGGAGCAGGGGAATTTGTTCTTGTGTTTTTTGCACACGAAAATTAAGTGGAGAGAAATATCTCCTCTCCACTCCCCTCTCTCTTCTTTGGGGATGACAAAGGGGTTGGCATATCCTTATTTCAGTATCATAGCTTTGTTTCTTTATTTGTGAACCTCAACCACAAAAGCAATTCTACCTTTTCTTCAGGCCAAAGAAGCCATCTTGGAAATGGACTCATTCTGTAAGTTTCCCCTCTTCTTGTCTCAGATGTCTGTTTCCTGTTTCATTCTTCCTGTCCACTGCATCATTGGTACAAGCAGTCAATAAATACGTTATAACACCCCATCTGGAGAGGTTAAGTTCAGTATTAAGGGTTAGATTATTTCATCAATCTGGGGGAATTTTACAGGATGGAAAAAGCAATAATAAACAGAATGTGGATTCGTCATCCCTTATAGCTATTCCAAGTTCTGTCTCCTGTAATTTAATATCTTTGTCACTGTCTTGGCTTCTTTGTACAATGCAATATTAAGTGGATTAAGAGTAAAATGGTGCTTGTTCTTGTAAATCAGGAGGTAACATGGGCTTGCAGTATTTTTAAGACCCAGATCCAGACAATATTAGATTTCCATTCCCTCATGTGTTCTACATTCTGGTCACACATAACAGACATAATCGATGTCTTTTCACAAACACGCGTCTACTCCTTTCAGATCCTCCTCACTTCAAATACAGTCCTGAGCACTTGAAGAAGTCCTTATCATGCCAACAGCCTGAAGACATCCTTAAACGGAATCGGCCTGGACGTCGACAATCGGGTAAATTGTATGAGGGTTCGGGTATGGGGATAAGCAATAACATCGTGAAGAAATTGTTGCTACTATGTCCAGGGAGTGAACGTTGCAGGCCCTGCTGCTGCAAACTCTGACCAACAGCAATTGGATGAGAAGACAATTATGCAAAGGTCTCTGGAAGGTTTAGATTACAGGTAGCCCTCGACTTATCACTTAGCGACTGTTGAAGTTGCAACCAATCTGAAAAGGGGATTTATGACCTGGATTCAAAGTTCTGGTGGTCAGGCCCGCTCTGTGGTCACATGACCAAACTTTGGGTGCTCGGCAATACAGCCATGTTTATGACCATTTGCAGCATCCTGTGGTCATAACTGCATTTTATGATGGTTTTGCGAAAAACCATCACTTCTGGGTTTTGGCAAAACTGCGCCCATAGCAAACCATTGGTTTACTTAAAGACTGATGCAAAAATGTTGTAAAATTGTGTCAGTCACATGACTGACCTGTTTTACGAGCATTACAACATTCGACTGTAATGGGCAATTTAGAACTTTAACATTTACATTTAGAACTTTTTATTTCTGTTAGTGGATCCTCCAGGCTGTTTGGTTTGGGATGTTATTAAGCTTTTTTTATATTTTGCTCTAGAGCTCAGTACAGCTGACAGGGATTATTATTATTTTTTTTGCCAAGATCCAATGACCTCTGGCACATCTCACATACAGAGCAGGTGAGGAGTATAGATTTGTGTATTTTGGACAGACGGGAAAATTCTGTGGGAATTTTCCCTTGATGATAGAGTGCTCTTATCACCTCAGTTTCTGAAGCACGGTGATTTAGCAGTTAAGGTGAGGTTACTAAGATGATTTAGTGTAAAATGAAATGTCAGATCAAAGAACAGAGAAAAGACCTAGAGACATCTGCATAAGCAGTTGATCTTCAGTGGTGGCAACAGGCATGAGCTTGAGAATGGCCCACAAATCTTTATGGTCTGTCAGCTGTATGGTTTGCCTTGTCCAGCAGTGATGTGTCATACATCATTGTACAGGTAATCCTCAACTTACAACCACAATTCAGCCCAAAATTTCTGTTGCTAAGCGTGACAGATATTGAGTTTTGCCCCATTTTATGACCTTTCTTGCCACAGTTGTTAAATGAATCACTGTCATTGTTAAGTTAGTAACATGGCTGTTAAGTGAATCTGGCTTTCCCATTGACTTTGCTTGTCAGAAGGTCGCAAAAGGGGATCACGTGACCCCGGGACACTGCAACCGTCACAAATATGAGTCAGTTGCCAAGCGTCCTAATTTTGATCATGTGACCATGGGGATGCTGTAATGGTTGTAAGTGGGAAAAACAGTTGTTAAGTCCCTTTTTTTTAGTGCTGTTGTAACTATGAACGGTCACTAAATGAACTGTTGTAAGTCAAGGACTACCTGTATTAGCTCCAAAAGATGATCCTGCAGTCTGTTGGGAATTGGAATGGCCAGAAGTCCTTAGCATATCATGTGATTGTTTTGTTATTAGTGCTGCCTAGGAATTTCTTACTACAGTTTGAAATTAGACCGTTTAAATCGCGATGACACAATAACTGTCTGCATAATACCTGAGATGAAAGGTAATCTGGTCCCTGAACAATCTCTCTTCCATCTCTAAAAGTCAAGGACTGTTAATTAGCAGCTTGCATTTTCCAACATTGTGAAGAATTGGAATGGTAATAAATACTTTCTTCTTGTTTTGATTGGTTTGTTCTGCAAAACTAATTTATCCTAATTGAATATATGTTGAAAACAGGGGAGACTTTTGAATCAGGACTGATTAATTTCCTTGGGAAAATGGTGATTCAGAAAATGTTAGGAAGTGGTGAATTGACCTGGGAAGCTGCAGGTTATATCCATAACTGAGCTAGCCAGAAATGGAGGGATCCAGCAAGTAAATTACCTCAGAAGTAATGTTTATTTTTTGGAAATGGAATGTTTGTGCTGGGCTAGTGCCCTTTAATCTGATCCAACTCATTTCGGGGGGGGGGGGTGTATATAAAATTCCCTCTTTTATGAGATACTTTTCATTTCTCCATAATATTTGGGCCAAGTTTCTGTCAAAACTCAATAGAACAGAATAGTTAGATAGCATTTACAATATAAGTGTGGTTGTTGTATTTTGACTGTCATATTTTTGAGGCAACTTTACAGGGCCCTTACAGGAAATGAGCATGTTTTGCCTCCCACCTTTTGACTGAAGCAGCTGCTGAGTTAAGTTACTGGCCCGTTTCCTTTCTGAATTGCTCCAGAGCTTGGTGTATTGGAAAACTTGCAAGTTACTACAAGACTGGCCAAGCTGGTTCTGTTTTACTGAGTGACATTTAGATGTTGTAATTTCTGTTTCAATATGCATGAGTATCTAAATTCCATTTGGGCCTACTCAGCCTCTTTACCTTACCTAAAGATGTGTGTGAGTCAAGCTTAGTTCTTTAATGTTCTGATAAAGAGTGCAAAAGTCTTACGTATAGATTTTAATCTTTGGTGGGTGTGCTAGTGGTGAAGGAAGCTGGCCCTTGTGGTTCAGCAGCATGTGTGGGAGGGAGGAGAATTTTCCCATCATGAGATGATTTAGACCAGCAAATTTTAATTTAACATATTTCTAGCACAGGGGTGTCAAACTCAAGGCCCGTGGGCCATATCCGGCCTGCGGGGTGCTTAAATTTGGCCCGCGGGGCCGCCCTGGAAACAGCGAAGGACCGGCCTATGGTGCCTCTGCCAGCGAAAATGGAGCGAAAGTGATGTCGAGCTGGCCACGCCCCTTGGCCATGCCCCACACACCCCCACGGTCAAACACAGCCCTGATGCTGCTGCCCTCAGTGAAATCGAGTTTGACACCATTCTAGAATATTAAAGGGGGCTTAACATGGATTATTTTAAGAGTTACAAACCTATTTGTCCAAAGGAACCAGTTGCCTTGTCTCCATGTTTAGGCAGCGGCAATGGTAGTTGTTGAATTTTTATTGAAACACTTGCAGATGCTTCCTGTTGATTCTGGTTCTACCCCATCCTGAGCATGAAGGTTTCTAAATCATGTGGGGCACCTACATATTCACATCAGGCTCCCCATATGAGAACTCATCTTCAAATATATAGATGACAGGGTTCATGAGCCAGCAGGGGTGAAGCCAGAAGATGCAGATCCGTTCTTTCTGTCACACGTCTAATCATATGAGAACCTCGTGTGGATAGAACTGTTAAAATCTTGATTATCTACCCGCACTGAGAGTTTCAAAAGGTCTATGGGCTTCCGGGGTAGAATGGCAGACTAAGCAGGACTCTGTTTTTTTGCAAAGCCAACAAACATGGCCAATAGAGGAGCCAGTGAAGGGATTGGGCCCTCGGATATCCTTTTTGTTACTGTGAAAAAACAGCAATAGATAAAAATTAAAGCCAAACAAACTGTTTGGCAAAGAAATGTATGAGCACTCTACTTCTCCATACTGTTCTCTGGTGAGCTTCCTATCAATGGGAGCTCCTTTTTATAACTTTCGCTTGATGGAAAACAAGCCTTGCACAAGAGGAAGGAAAGCATAGCTGGGCTGTCATTCCTTTGTTGAGTATTTGGCAAGCTGTAAAACACCTCCTAATTTGGTGAACAGTTCAGCTAAAGCCACTGGTGCTAACATCTTATGTCCTATTCATAGAACCGTACTGTGGCAAAACCAGTGCTGAGAAGCTCTTAGATGGACTCCACAACTCCACAGCTGCGGCAGGTCCTAAAAGTCGCAGAAAATCGGGTGCGAGCTCCCTTTAGTTTGGCAAGTGGGTCTGCAGCCAGGTGTTGTGGAATGGAAAGCAAAGGGCTGGAAAGCTTCCAAATTTGGGTCCACCATTTCTCTAGAGTAGTTTTGCGTGCGTATTCATGGCTGAACATACCTCTCAGTCCCTACCAGCAGGTTACGGTAGTTCTTACTCAGAGGGTTATGCATCCAGTACTTCACCACAATTGAAGTGGTTAATACAGGTAGTCCTTGACTTACAACCACTCATTTACTGATCAAATTTACAACAGCACTGAAAAACATGGCTTGTGACTGGTCCTCACACTTATAACCATTACAGCATCGCCCACGGGCATGTAATCAAAGTTTGGGTATTTACGACGGTTGCAGCATCCTGGGTCATGTGAGATGGCCATTTGCAACCTTCCCAGCTGGCTTCCAGCAGTCAAAGTCAATGGGGGAAGCCAGATTCGTTTAACAACCACGATTCATTTACTGCAGTGATTTCCTTAAGGACCATGGCAGAAAAGTCATAAAATCGGGCTTGACTCACCTCACAATCTCCTTGCTTAGCAATGGAAATAATGGACCCAATTGTGGTCATAAGTCGAGGACTACCGTACAAAACTTAACACTCTGAGAATTCCATTTTACTCTTTTCCCTTTTTTAATGAGCAATTCTAATTCTTTTGACTTTTAAAGATGTAAAGGAAATGTTTCTTAATATATCAGGAGCCCAAAAAAGGCCAAGCAGGGCTTTGAGCAGCTAAGAATGTAAAACTTGATATTGTTGTGCACAAAATTCTAGCCTTTTTGTTCTTTCAGGCTTTGCCCACCCCCCAAAAAAAGAAATCCTTTTTAGAGTTCTGGGTCTTTTAACCAGCAGAACGAATCCCTTAGTACAAGGAATGATTAGAGTCCTGCTATGGCAACAGCCACAGAGCTCCTTTGCCCTGATCCTTGAATGGCCTGTGTCCTGGTGCTTAAGATTATGTAGTTTTCCATATTGGAACCAGCCTTTATTCAAGGACCATTTGCAGCTGGATCAAAGCAATCTGGCAGGAAATAGTATTTTCCATTGGAAAATGGAATAAGCTTTCCTATATGTGGATACTGAAATTGATGGCCCTATTGCACAAATACTCTTTCCCACCTGGCCGTGGGGTTCTGTATCTCTAGGAACATTGCACTTTGGACAACAGAACCAAAGGTCTCTCTCCTCCTCCTCTCCTCTCCTCTCCTCTCCTCTCCTCTCCTCTCCTCTCCTCTCCTCTC